>BSBM01000860.1:4012500-4612500 GCA_027924585.1 Larix kaempferi
ATAAGAAACCTTGGAAAAGAGAGTCATTTGAGAGGAATAAAAAAGAGGGACTAAACAGGGATGAACTTAGAAAAAAGAAACTGTGCTTCACATGCTTCCAACCATGGACACCGGGGCACAAATGTACCAAAGGAAAGGCTCAATACATAGAAGTATTTTCTGATAATGAGGGGTATGATGGGGGCATGGATGAAGATGGACATATTTCAGATCAAGAAGAGGCATATGAGACAGCAGTAGAAGAAGAAAGACAAGAATAAAATCATCCTTCACCAGATAAAGCAAGAATGGCAGTGCTTTCAACAGTACCTCGCTATCATACTATCCGATGCAAAGGTGTGGTACAAGGACAAAGAACTTCAGTTTTGGTATATGGAGGAGCCACTCATAACTTCATTGATGCAGAGATGGTAGAGAAAATAAAGATACCTATTGAACCATTTGATGGCTTCACAGTTGTCATTCCCGGTCACAACACAATGCAATGCAAAACATGGGTTCCAAAGCTGCAAGTCACCATAGGTAACTATACTTTTGTTGATAGTTTTTATGTGGTTGATGTTGCTGATACTAATGTGGTTTTGGGAGTGCAATGGCTGTATTCAATAGGAGAGCATATAGTAAATTATCAAATTCCCGAAATGAAATTCCAAGATTCAAAAGGAGTACAAAGAGTTGTGAGACGGAAACACACTTATCCAAATCAAGTAGTGACTTGCAATAGTATGAGATCTATATTGAGGCATGGGGATATAGAATGGGCTGTTGAATGTCATATTACATCTCCCAAGCCAACTATAAATATTTTCAAACACCCAAAGGACATAGAGAGACTTTTGCAAAAATATGAAAAGGTTTTTAGAGACCTTCCACATGGTAGGCCACCGGATAGGGGGGTTGAGCACAGTATTATTTTGGAGGAGGGTACTTCACCCATTCAGATACCACCTTATAGAAATCCTAAAAAGTTCAGAGATGAGATTGAAAAAGATATCCAAGAACTCCTAGAGTTGGAACTCATTAGACCAATCTCTATCCCTTATGCTTCTTCAGTAGTGCTAGTGAAGAAAAAAGATGGAACATTGAGAATGTGCATAGATTTTAGAGCCTTGAACAAAAAGACTATCAAGAATAGGTATCCTATTCCTAGGATTGATGAGCTCATGGATGAGCTACATGGGTTCAAATACTTCTCAAAAATGGACCTTAGATCAAGGTATCACCAAATTCGAATGAAAGATGAAGATGTACAAAAGACCGCTTTTCGATGTCATTTTGGCCACTTTGAATTTCTTGTCATGCCTTTTGGGTTAACTAATGCTCCAGCCACCTTTCAAGCATGTATCAATAGGATATTTTGCAAGCAACTAAGAAGGTTTGTTTTGGTTTTCTTTTATGATATTCTCATTTACAGTCAAACATGGGAAGAGCATTTGCAGCAGTTAGAGATTGTGTTGAAAATCTTGCAAGAAGAGTCCTTATTTGCTAAGTTATCAAAATGTGAATTTGGGATGAAAGAACTACTGTATCTGTCACGTCCCCTCCCATCATACTAGTGCAATGGAGAGGATCGTGATGCTAAAACCAGGCATCTAGCCCCATGAACTTATTAAGTAAGCATTCACATAATATAAACGACATATTGAAATGTATAATTATAAGAAAAACACAGCGGACGTAATATCAATTACACATCCATCATACATTCAAGATATTCATCAAATAAATAATTGCAAAGTTAACACAAGAGAATACTTATCTTAACAAAGTAGTCCCAAGCAACCAGCTATGCAACTGCAACGTTCCACCCAACCATAGGCCAGTTGTGCTTATCAACCTCTTGATACAACTGCCACCCCCGAGCTGGGCATGATTTCTACAAGGAACCATGGAATAGCAGACTCACACATAGCCAAGCATACACCAAGGTGAGCCAATCCAATCTACAATTGGGTTTATCAGGCTACTAGGAAATGGAAAGGAAGAATTGCTAAGCTAGTGAGCTCAACCACAGAGCTATGGATACCTCTACAAGATCTATTTAGCTTAGCACCCATAATTCCTACACACCCCACTCAAGGAAGTATTCCCTTCACCAATTCACAGTCCCTCAGGCCATACCTTCCAATTCTAGAGTGTTCTAGCTGTGCATAGAAGAGTAGCCAGCCCTCTTGATCTTCTTGAGAGGTTATTCTCCCCACTAGGTTTATCAAGCCAATTCTGTCCACTACCACTCCAAATCTTTTGCTCACAGGTTCAAACCAAAACAGGGATGCACATAACAGCAGAAGTATAAGTGTTGGGCATGAAGAAACATTTTTTTTACAGTGAGATGCCCAAAGATGGGGTTTTCATTAGCTTCAGAAAAACGTGGGAAACCCAAAAACGAATGGCAATTGGGGATTCAACCCTGGAGAGCAAAAACAGTTTTCACAAAAACGCCCATGGGTAATTTGGGGCAAAAACGACCTCCCTCACAGTCCCAAATAGTGGCCCTCCTCTCCCAATTTTTGTAAAATGCAAAAACGAGTTCCCAGGCATGGAAAAATGCAAAAAATGGATGAAAAACGTGTGGGGAAAGATCCAACTAGCTCAAACTGCGTGAGTGAGTAAAAACTATGGGTTCAGAAATGGATTTGGGCACCATTTCGTGGGTGTTTTCTTGCCCCAGAAGCAAAAGTACGTTTTTCCAGGTTGATGGCTTGCCCATACATGATATTGGATGCCATACCTCTTCATTCCCAATGCATTAACTGCCTCAACCAATTTCTAGAAGAACTAAATGATTGGGTGCCTAACCCAAAATGGGTAGTTGGTGGTTTATGGGTTTTCTCATGATAGATGGATTAACACCATTGGCTCAAGGGTTTGAATAATTTTCCTCCCTATTCCTTGTAGAATCATGCCCCCATCTCTTTGTTGCATTGCATAGCTAGTTGTGGGTTTTTCATTAAAATTCGTATTTACATGATGTCTTAATTTACATTGTGCCTATCTAGCACAAGAACCACATGCATCTATTTTTAATTGCCGATACATAAAACGCAAAATCAATGGTGGGGCCTTGGCCTTGAGCTCCTCACCATGATTAAATAACAATATTTACATCATTTACGATTTAATGCGAAGGGGGTCAAAATGGGGACATGACAGTATCTTGGGCACATTATTGGGCAAGAAGGAGTGAAGGTACACATGGAAAAAATCAGGGCTATCTTGGAATGGCCATCACAAAAAAATATTACCGAATTGAGAGGCTTTATTGGCATATGCACCTACTACAGAAAATTTGTGAAAGGGTTCTCCAAGTTGACTTCTCCACTCACTGATTTGACTAAGAAGGATGCTTTCAAGTGGGATGAAGAGGCTAAAAAGGCCTTCCAAAAAATGAAAGAGGTAATGATTAGTTGTCCCATACTTGCACTTCCTGATTTTACTAAACCTTTTGTTGTGGAATGTGATGCTTCAGGTGGAGGAATAGGGGCTATCCTAAAGCAATGCCAACACCCCATAGCCTTTGAGAGAAGAAAGTTGCACCCTTATGAAAAACTTTACTCCATCTATGATAAAGAAATGCTGGCCATTATGCATGCATTGGCCAAATTCAGACAATACTTGGTGGGCAGCAAGTTTGTGGTGAAAACTGACCACAATAGTCTAAGACACTTTCTCACCCAAAAAGATCTAAATGAAAGGCAACAAAAGTGGGTAAGCAATATTCAAGCTTATGATTTTGATATTGAATATGTCAAAGGAAAGAATAATATAGTAGCAGATGCTTTGTCAAGAAGGCCTTCTTTTTCTCTCATGGATATTGCCAAGGATTGGAAAAACATGCTACTAGTTGAATATGCCAAAGACAAATTTGCTTGTGATGTGTAGACAAATTTGCTTGTGATGTGTTGGATGGAATCAAAGGGGATGATAATTATAGGATTTTGAATGGGATGATATATTATAAGGGAAGAATTTATTTAGTTCATAACTCAAAGCTCAAGTACCGAATTTTGCAAGAAGCACATGATTCCCCACTAGTGGGCCATCCGGGGATCTTCAAAACTTATAGACAGTTGAGGCAAATATTTTTTTGGAGGGGGCTAAAGGAAGATTTTCAGAAGTATTTGAATGAATGTAAAGCATGTCAACAAAACAAATCAGAACTTACATGTCCAGCCGGCCTATTACAACAATTTCCCATTCCGGAGCAAAAATGGGACAGTATTTCCATGGATTTCATCACCGGATTGCCTAGATCCTTAGGTAAGGATTGCATCTATGTGGTAGTTGATAGGTTGAAAAAATTTGCTCATTTCTTTGCTGTTACATCATCTTTTAGTGCTGCACAAGTGGCTGATATTTGTTTCAAAGAAATCTTCAGATTGCATGGGCTCCCCAAGAGCATTGTCAGTGATAGATATAGTAGATTCATGGGTGCTTTTTGGCAAGAAATTTTTAGATTGGTAGGCACTCACTTAACTCCAAGTACCAGCTATCATCCACAAACTGATGGAAAAATAGAGAGGGTAAACCAATGGTTGGAAGGATACCTAAGAAACTATGTGGGAGGGCAACAAAAAGCATGGGCAAAATGGCTACACTTGGGTGAGTTTTGCTACAACACCACTTATCATATGTCAATAGGAATGTCTCCTTTCAAAGCATTATATGGTTATGATGCACTTACATTTTCTGACATTATATTTGGTGATAGTAGAGCCCCAAAGGATAAATATTGGGTGGAAGAGAGCCAAGAAATTTTAAAGCTCTTGAAAGACAATTTGCAGGTTGCTCAAAATCAGCAAAAACAATATGCTGATAGACATAGAGAAGAAAGAACCTTTCAAGTCAATGATTTAGTATATTTAAAGTTGCAGCCTTATAAACAAACATCTCTCAAAAAGAATGGAGCAGAAAAATTAAAACCAAGGTACTATGGGCCATAGAAGGTAGTGCGGAAGGTTGGAGAAGTAGCATATGAACTAGAACTTTCGGAAGGGAGTAAAATCCACAATGTATTTCATGTTTCTTGTCTCAAGAAAGCTCTTGGTCAGCAAATCATCACTTCAGAAATACTTCCTCCTTTGGATGATGAAGGTCAGCTCACACTTGTTCCGGAAAATATTTTGAAGACATGGGAAAGAAGGTTGAGGAGTAGAATCATCAAAGAATATTTAGTGCAATGGAAGGATTTACCAAATGAAGATGCCACATGGGAAGAGGAGAAGATTTTTCAGCATCCAAATTTGAAATTGCTTGAGGACAAGCAATCTTGGGTGGGGAGGACTGTAATGTCCCCATTCAAATAAGTGCATAGTAAGACAATCCCATCAATCCTACTAGTTTCCTAGGTTGGATGGGCACATGTGGGATGGTAATAAGGAAGCTAATAAATGATATTTAGACATTATAAGGGTTCAAGAATTTAATAAATATGGTGAATAAATAAATTCAAGAGAAATTCTAGGTGGCTAGTGGTTTTGGAGACATATGGAGGTGGTGGGACCCACACTAGCTTGATTTTTCAATGACACATGGCAGCTCTCTCTTACCAATTCGAATTCATGGGAAGGTGAACACTCTTGGGTGAGTTGGTAAGTCATAACACATGGAATTGAGCATCTTAGGTCGAAATGGGATGGAATAGTAACGTCCATGGGAGAGGAAGAGTCAAATTGGAGACTAGTGGACACTTGGGATAGATTCCCTAGTTTAATGACAACAATAATGAAGCATCTATGACATTTATGACAAAATTCAGACCTGACTTCTTACACCTGACCATTATGACATGTCAGCCCCAAAAATAGGCTCAAGGAAGGTGCTCATGGAGTTGGGGGAAGCCAAAGAGACTCAAATTTGAATTTGGGAGAAGATGGAAAGTTGGAACTAGGAGGCAAGTGGCAAATGAGGAATATTTTCTAGATGGAAAATTATTGAATCTATTGAGAGGATTTCGACCCCTTGAAGGATAATTTTGGTTATAAAATGTATAAATCAAGTATGAGAATGGATTTTGATGATTTGAGAAAAATTGCATTTGTGAAGAGAGAACTAGTGGATGACTAGTTTCTTGCCTTAGCCAATTTCGAGGGTGAAAGATTCCCATCCATGTTGGTGTTTGGAGAGGCCACTTAGGTATTTCATGGTGCTTTAATGGATTTTTATTTGTAGGTATCAGCTACAAGAAGTTTCATGGTTTGGTTTAGTGCAGCACTTTCTCTCCACCATTTCCAGTTTTGAAGGCATATTCAGGCTCCTTGAGGGATTGTGCTTTGGGTGAGATCTTGCACTCATTGGGAGAGCTTCATATGATATTTTTCTGATTGTAATAGCTTCATATCCTCTATTATTCATATTCAGAGACTCTCAGTTTGAAATACCCATTAATTGTATGCAAAATTATTGATTAATGAGCAAACAATGTCCATTTCCCCAATGCTTTGATGTATGACACTATAATGTTGATTATTTCGAATGGATGGATGATTCTCTGATAAATTTGTGATTCATATACTTCCATGGATATATTATACAAGTTTCATGTACTGTACTTGAGCATTTGACGCATTTTTACTCAGTTTGTTTGTATTGAGAGGTGAAATAGTGCCATTTCCCCAAGGGTCGAATTGGGGGTTTTTGCTGTTGAATGTGAGAGAGTTAGAACAGTAGTAAAAATCAATTAATGGTTCATATGAGACATTAATAACATAATTAACACATTATATACCTCTGTTCATAAATTCATGGGAGTTTGGAGGCACTTGGAAGGCCATTTGCAGTATTACCCCGGGGGGATTTGATGCACAAATTACTAGTCAAAATTACATATATTGATCAGAATACAAATCAAGTTTGCAGCAGCATTTGGAGGGCCATAAAACATCCCTAAACCTAATATTCAAGTCTAAATATCATTCATACACTCCTACAGAATATTTGGGAGCATTTGGGTTGATTTGGAGGTCAAAACAGTAAAACTAGTCAAAGGTCGAAATTGGGGAAAAAGTGGGAAAATTGGCATTTTAATAAAATTTTGAAAAAGGGTCATTACAACACCTCTGGGATCCATCAGGAACTGGCTCAATTTGTTCACCGCAAATCAAATATCTGGTCTCATGTTCGTTAGGTACATCAAGGACCCAATCATCTGACGATACACCGTGACATCAACCGGATCAAATGAAGCATAACACAGAAGTTTCAGGTTCGATGCCATAGGTGTGGCCATGTCCTTGCAGTCCATCATCCCAAAAATTTTCAGGATCTCTACTGCATACTTCCCTTGTCTAAGGAATATTCCATCTGCACTCTGCCACACCTCCATGCCTAGAAAATAGTGCATCATCCCCAAGTCCTTCATCTCGAACTCGGCAGCAAGCTTCCTCTTCGTGTCAACAATAAATCTATCCTCACCTGTAACAAACAGGTCATCCACATACAATAATATTAGCATAGGATTTCCTTCCTCAACCTTGTAGTAAAGGTTGGAATTCACTTTACTTTTGGTAAATCCCAAACTGGATAGAAAGTTGTCTATCCTACCATACCAAGTCCTAGGAGCTTGCTTCAATCCATACAAGGCTTTCTTCAACCGACACACATATAACTCCCTGTCATGTGTCTCAAAATGAAGTGGCTGCTCCACATACACTTCCTCTTTGACTACACCATTCAAAAAGTTGTCTTGACATCCATTTGGTGTATCTTCCATTTCATCACTGCAGCCAAAGCAAGTACTGATCTGATGGAAGTGTATCTGGATACAAGAGAAAAAATTTCTTCATAGTCTATCCCCTCTTTCTGGGAGAAGCCACGAGCTACAAATATCACTTTGTATTTTTCTATGCTACCATCTGCAGCATGATTGATCTTGTAGATCCATTTGGAAGTCCCAACAGACTTACCTTCAGGTCTTGGGACTACATCCCAAACATAATTTTTCATGATCGATTGGTATTCCTCAACCATGGCATCCTTCCATTCTTTCTTTTCCGTTGCCGCTTCATAATTGGAAGGTTCTTTTTTCATAATATCACAGAGTAGGGAAACATAACTGGTATTTGATCTAGTCCTCTTCCTTTCTCTGTGTTCTTCTTTTGGAATGCCATATCTTTCTGCATCTTGAATGAGCTCTCTAGCCCAAGCAAGTTTCCTCTTGTGAGAGTTCTTCTCACGGGGTGGATCTATAGGTTCTTCTGGATCTTCAACTTCACGATCTGCTTCTGGAACTGATTCAATCATGGTGGTGTCTTGGAATCTGTTTTCCTTTGGTTCTTCATGATCTTCAACAGGTGCCTTCTTTTATTTGATGTAAGCTGATTCTTCATCAAATGTTACATCCCTGCTGACATTAATCTTCTTGAACCCTGGAAAGTATATTCTATAGGCTTTCGAGCTTTCACTGTACCCCACAAAGATGTCCTTCTTTCCTAAAGGATCTAGCTTTGTCATTTTTTCCTTTGGAACATGTGTATATACTAGACAACCAAATATTCTGAGATGACTGACTTCAGGTCTCTTACCAGTGAAGACTTCTTCTGGTGTCTTGTTGTCCAATATCTTGTGAGGTGTTCTGTTCTGCACATATACAGCTGTTCTAGCTGCTTCTACTCATAGATGCATAGGTAGATCCTGGTCATGCAGCATTGCCTGTGCTGCTTCCATGATTGTTCTATTCTTTTTTTCTGCAACTCCATTCTGTTGTGGATTGTAGGGAGTAGTCAACTCCCTCTTAATCCCTGAATCACTGCATAGCTTCTTGAAATCACCTGAAGTGAATTCTCCACCATTGTCAGATCTGAAGGTCTTGATCTTCTTATCAGTTTGATTTTCCATCAAGGTTTTGAATTTCTTGAACTTATCAAATACTTCATCTTTTTTCTTCAAGAAATAAACCCAAGTCTTCCTAGAGAAATCATCAATGAAAGAGACATAGTATACATACCCACTCAGAGAACTAGATGACATTGGACCGCATACATCTGAGTGGATAATCTCCAAGATTCCTTTTGCTTTGCTTTCACTGCTTGGAAATGTCTTCTTAATGTTCTTTCCTTTTGCACATCCTTTGCAAACACCTTCATGCTTTTACTTGATTTCAAAAAGACCCTCTACAACTTTACTTGCAATTGGTAGTTCTCTATAGTGCACATGAGCAAGCCTTTTGTGCCAAAGTTCACTTGGCTCCATGGATTCATGTACCATGGCATGTTCAAGTTGTCCCTTCAATTTGTACAATCCTCCCTCTTGCTCTCCAATCACCATTGCATTATCTATAGTTCTACCCTTTGGCCACATTAGGACTTGGCCATCTACGAATGCAACCCTCATGCCTTTTGCATCCAATGCAGATATGGAGAGTAGGTTCTTTTTTAGCCCAGGTACATATAGAACATCTTTCATCTTCAAATACTTCCCAGAGTCTAGGTTGTAGGAGGATTCACCACTTCCCTTGATAGGATATTGATAGTCATCCCCAAGTTTCACTTTATGGGGTGACTCATGTTCAGATAGATTTACAAAAGATTCTTTAAACCCAGTCATGTGTTTGGAAGCCCCATTATCAATAAGCCAATCATTACATCCATGAGAGATAGTACCTGTGAGAGCAGAGATTAGAACATATTCATCTTCACTTGATGAATCATCACTTTCTTCTCTAGCCTTCTTCTTGGGAGGTTCATCATCCTCGGCAGCATGAGCATGATATCTCTTCTTGTTGTTTTTCTTCTTCTTGTTGAAATTGTTGTTTTTTTCTTTCTTCTTCTTGGTACAATTAGCAGCAAAGTGTCCCTTCTCATTGCATGTGAAACATTTGAGATCTTTCTTATCCTTATGATAATGGTGGTGTGAATATTTCCTAAAGTGGGATGGCTCCCTCTTGAACTTTGCTTTCTTGGTGTGTGCTGTGAGACTTGATCTTCATTCCCCGTCTTTTCTTCTCGGGTCATAAGCCTTGCTTCTTCTTGTGAAAATTCCTCCCATAGTCTACTGAAGGATACCAACTTCTTTCTTGCACAGATTCCTTGGATAAAGGAATCCCGTGACCTAGGGAGGCCATTTAATGTGGTCATAACAACTTCACCATTATCCACTACTTCATCCACAACTTCAAGTTGTTCCTTGATCTGAGAGACCTTAGAAAAATAGGATTGAATGGTCTCTCCATTCTGAAGCTTTACCCCTTTCAATTGGTTTCGTAGAGTCATCTTCATATTTATGTTCTTCCCTTCAAACAGCTTGGTCAAAGAGTTAAACATCTTCTTGGGTGTCTTTAGAGATGACACATGTGGTATAATATGGTATTTGATAGAATAAACAATGATTCTCTTTTCCTTGACCAAGTTCTTCTTATATAGGGCTTTAGCCTCTTCTTCCTCTGGGACAGGGACCTCAAAGCTTATTTAATTATCCAATTCATTTTCTTCCAGGATTAACCCAATCCTATACTTCCATGCTCGGAAGTTATCAGCCCCTTCAAGCTTATCCTCAAGCTTGGTGTGGTGAGACATCTTAAGGAGTACTTCAAATGGAAATAGAAAATATTTAGGTCTTACCACTTGATTTGCAGAAATCTGGATCTGGTGCTGGATTAGGGTTTGTCAGAGAAACCCTAAAAATTCAAAATGTGAATTTCAAGTTTCTGAAAGGATAGAAAGACGTGCCTTGATGAGTTGATCAGCCTGGTATACTTAGAAATTGAAAACTGCAAAGTTTCACCCTTCAGAAATGCTTTTCAATCTCCCAGATTCACTAGGGAGGACCTAGAATGAGGGTTTGAGTTTCCTGGAGATTCACCCAACGAAAAAGTTCGATCCAAAGCTCTAAACTTTGATTTTTCCCAAGGATCTTCTAGCTATGGTCTCGAATTTCAGAAATTCCTATTTTTGTGGAAACCCTAATGTTTAGGGCCAAAACTGAAAGTGCCCAGAATTGAATTATGATTGGACAGAAAGATGTGCCTTGCTGAGGAGAGTCAATCTACCCTACTGCCATTCCAAAATCTATGGAGGGAAACCCAAAAACAAGAATCCCTAGCTTTCGTAACTGCACAGTGTCTTCTTCTCAGGTTAGCTCTAATAACCCATCAGATACAAGTTGCGACACTTGCGACACTTGTCAATACAAATGACGACACTTTCGTATAGAGGAATAATACCATCTCTATAGGAGTACAATATACATAGGTGAAATACATTCTGAAGTTACATATACATCAACACATTTTAGGGTCCAAAAATGGAATCTATCTTAAGAAGTACTTTGTTTAGACCCTGTTTCTAGGAAAGTATTTGTAATTAGTGTATTATAGTGTTTGCTTTTAGGTTTGGCTCACATCGATAATTGGTTAATTTAGAATTATTTGCATGTGACAGATGTATGTGAGTATACAAATTTTTTCGAGTTATGTGTATAAGGAATTCCATCACACCTAGAATATTGCTTCTGCAGCTTGGGTTATTTATGACCCAAAAGGCCAAGTCTTGAGTTTCGATGGAGTATTTCTTGACCCATAAAGTAATAAAATTTCTGAATATAGTGTTGTAATCAAGTTGATGTTAGAATCCATTATTCAAGGTATTACACATCTAACAATCTACCTAGACTCACAGTTGGTCGTGTCCCAGTTAAATGGAGTATATCGTGTATGGTTTCCTATGTTGTTATGAAATTTTTTAAGAATTCGTTTATTAGAAAGAGAATTTAATTCCATTACTTACATACACATCCCAAGGACACATAATCATCTAATTGACTTTCTAGATAAGTACAATTTGATAGACATTTGTATCATAATTCATTCACATGAGCATAAATCCATAAACATTGTACACATTGTATATAAGGACAATAAATCCATCTGTATATATATAAGTGGATATAATGTACAAAAAAGTGGGTCTGAGTTCAATATAGTAGTTTAACACTACACTGGTGCAACTCATAATACAAAATGGGCATATATCCCTAATGATGTAGATAATTGCTAAGTACCAAAATACATGTCCCTATAAAGACTATCATCAATCATACTTCTCCTCGGCATGAGAAGCCTCAACCTCCCGGTAGAAAACTACCCAAATAGCTACTTTTCATAGTAATCTAATCCACACTGGGGGCACACCAACTACTCGTGGTTGCATCTCCATCAGGATATTCTCTATACGAAGACCCCTGTGGTCAATCCAATAATGTGACTATCCATTGTACCAAGAATAGATGCATCTCCCTCGGCAGGTAGTGGTGCATGTATTGGTACTCTGGGATGGCCATCAGGTCATACAGGCCTAATATCTACATAATGTCAGTATATCAGTACTCACATCATAAAAATATTATAACTTTTCAAAATACAAAAAATCAAATAAAAACAAAAACTAAAAAACTTACCAATGTTCCCTCGTGAACTACTAGGAGATAACATCAAATTTGGATCACCACAGAAATCTAAGCCCACATAAGGGAACTCCTTGATAGCAGGGATTTGATGACTCCACCAAGAGTGGAATTCATCATCAAACAAAGTGGTGACATATCCACCTCCATGCCTCATAAAGAGATCTCTCCACCAAACTAACTGAGGTTCATGACGGTCCAATGGTGGGAGTGTAGTCATGGGAATGATGTATGGAATCCGTTTGAAGAAAAAAAACACTAGAATGCTACCATAACCAAAATTATTTTCCCTTCCTACCCGAAATTCAATCAATTGATGTTTAAATTTCACCAATAAACCGCTAGCCCAATCAAATATCACTCCTTGAAGACATTCAACTCCTATTTGCATTTTATTACGTGTATCCAAGTTCAATGTAGCACTAATGACCACTCTGGTAACAGTGCTAAGTATCACTTTGAGAGGAAATATCGCTGTGTTGGCGAGAGGAACTTGACTACCATATTTTTTAGTCTCGGGAGTACAATAGGAATTCACATAATCCTGCACTGATAGGGCACCAACCCCATGGAAGGCCCCTTTCAAATCTACTGCCTCTCCCCAGCATGATAAACTAGTAATGAAGTAAATGTCTTCCACTGTAATCTCAAGGATCTCACCTTGGAGATTGAACACTCCTTGGTCCACATCTCAATACCTCACTAAAGTCTCAAGTAGCAGTCTTTAGGCTCTCATATTTACGGTTTAGAAAAACTTAAGTAGACCACAATGCCTCAATGCATTTAGACTCAAGGGGTCTCCAAGAGCATCTCGGTCAAGGGTCTCATGTTCCCTCTCACGCCATACAAGTACCATATCTGCAAAAAAATTGAGTGTTAGTCCTTCAATGTTCAATTTTAAAAATTTTACTCCGCCACATGCATGTGATAGTTCTCATAGTTTCGCACTACACACAAGTGAGCCAAGGCCCACTCGCACGTATCGAACTTACACGCAACTTGACAATGTCCCACCTATGCATGCGTCTTTAAAGAAATATAATGAGGCTAAAAACTCCAAATTATAACTAAAACCTAAAATTTTTGGATGCAAAATGACGAGGAGAGTAAAAGGAATTACCTACAAGTAACGGATTCCGAAATGGCCCACCGGATTGACTACAACAATCGTTCAAACTTTTAGGGCTTTCCAGGCTCTCCAAAGTGGTAAAGTGCAAATGAACTAATTCTTTTCATTATTTTACTATTTAAAAAGAAATACTTCTATTTTTTAACCACTTTATTATAGTTTGATATTTTAAATTATTATATTTAGTACTAATGGTTCATTTGTGACTAATGTTTGACTTTAATAAGCAAGAGGGAAGATGTTAAAATTTTTGTCTACACATGTCATGTAATAAAAGGTTCATATTTTTTAACCAACATATAGGTTAGGTCACATTCATTCTGCATGATGAGTTAAGACCTTACCATACTTTATGCCATATGACCTTTTTTTCCATGGACTGCGACATTAAACATTCTTATAGCAACTCATTATCATTGTTATTCCATGGATAGAGCCTACTGTACATGGGATACCTTAGTTAGTACCCATTTTCCATTTTGGTTCCCATGTTGCTTTTGTTACAGTCCGGATCCTACCTACTTTATCATATTCTTGAAGATAAGCCACATACTCTCTCTTGTTTTTCTAACCTCCCCTTTAAGTGCTCCTGCAGTATACAAAGTGTCTTTAAGGTCTTTTATTCCTCCTGAAAGCATGAAAATATTATCGAGCTAAGTTTTCTCTTCCATACTCATTAAAGTACTTGAAGGGTCCTCTTGGCACAAGGGCAGTCCCGATAAGGGGCCTCTTTCTTAACAATACACACAACACACACAAGTGCTCACACAGACTGTATGTGAATTGGATGCCAGAAGCTCGCTTCTATTACTTCAATCAAATTACAACATTACAACAAGAAATGTAAAACAACTAAACTAGTCGGCCTTAGCCTTTTACAATATACAGAAGTAAATGGTGTGTTTCTCTCTATGTGTGACCCTCTCCTCCTCTTAGTCCTCGCTGAATTCAAGAATGAATGAGCGATGAGTGACAAGTGATCCCCTGCTCCGTGCCTCCGCACTAGCTTTCTACCTTTACCTGTTGCTACTTCTCTTCTCGACGTACACTCCATTCCCCGAGAAACTCTTCCTCTATCTGCCGAATCCTCTCTATTCTGCAGACCTGTAGTTGTCAGTTCCCTCTGGCCGTGTTGCACAACCTCTTCCCGTGGTGACATTTTTCATGATCCCAACCACCTTCATAACTTCTCATAAATTCCTTAGCAACCACGAACGGCTACCAAGTACGTTGTCTTCACTTCTACACTTCTCTGACTCTGCTATAGTAGTCGGCCCCATCTCCTGCCTCGACCATATTGCACTTCATCATCTCCAACTTATCCTGTCGGCTTCACTTAGCTTCTACGGCTTCCAGTCCGCCCCATCCTCCACGCTTGGCTTTCACCACAACTCGTCGATGTCGTTGTTTCAACAAAATGTCGACCTTCGATGCCTTCTCTCCATTCCTATCGTCTATCGACATCAAACTTGTCGACTCTCGACCTTTCACTCTTGTCGACTGCATATCGATAGCTTATGCTCAACTTCTTTGCTTCAAAAGGCAATATTCCCTTTGCACCAATGGTCATCGATAGTCCCCTTGGTTGACTTCTCTTTTCGATCAACTTCGATTGTTTCACCTAGGCCTCGATGCTCCTACATCAGAGTCCCCATGTGAAAAAGAACTCGACTACTCTGTCACTCTCCTATATTCTTCTTCATAAATCCACGTCGCCTCCTACAACGTATCATCTCTCCATCATAATAAATATTCCTTCTTTTTCGAACTTCGCGTGCGTCTGACTTCGCGTTCCTCTAACACTTCGGTGATTTCCTCTTTGTCGCATCGATTTGGAATTTTCCCTGTCCAGTCAATGTTCGACAGTTTCGTGGTGTTGTTGGTTGAACCTTCTTCATACTTGTATAGATCTGATACATTGAATGTAGGAGATATGTTCAATTCCTTCGGCAGCTCCAACACATAAACATTGTCTGAAATCTTCTTCAAGATCTTACATGGTTCAATCTTCTTCAGCTTTAGCTTGTTGTATGTTCCTATCAGAAATATCTCTTTCCTTAAGTGTGCATAGACTAAGTCTCCTTTGTTGAATGATTGTAGCCTCTTCTTCCTGTCGGCTCTCAAATTGTATGCCGCGTTGCTCTTTCCAATGCGCTTTCGCACATCTTCATGCACTTCTTTCATATGCTCTGTGAATGATTCAACATCCGCACTTTTCTTGATTTATGTCGGTATCTCAATCAAATCCACAACTCCATGTGGGATTCATCCTTGAATAATCTGGAATGGGCTCAAACCTGTCGACCAATTCACATAATTGTTATATGTGAGCTCTTCTTGCACCAACACGTTCTCCCACTACTTAGGTTTGTTGGTCGTCAAACATATCAGAAGGTTTCCCAAACTTTTGTTCACCAACTCGGTTTGTCCATCTGTCTGTGGATGATATGCCGAGCTAAACTGCAACTTCGTGTCCAGTTTCTTCCATAGGGTTCTCCAGAAATGATCCATAAACTTGGTATCTCTGTCCGATGCTATACTCTTCGGTAACCCATGCAATTTGACTATCTCTTTGAAGAATAGTACAACAATGCTTTTGGCATCACTCATCTTCCGATATGGAATAAAGTGTGCCATCTTTAAAAATATGTTGACTACAACAAAGATTGAGTCGCTTCTTTGTTGCGTCTTTGGAAATCCTAGCACAAAATCCATGCTCAAGTGCTCCCATGGGGTATTCGGCACTGGTAAAGGTGTATACAACCCTGTATTCTAACTTCTTCCTTTTTCCAACTGGAAAACTCGACACTGTCGCACCCACTTTCTATTATCTGTCGTCATTCCTGGCCAATAATACTTCTCTTCGACCAACGCCTTAGTCTTGTCAACGCCACAATGACCTACTAATCCACCACTGTACAGCTCTCGGATTAGGTTCTTTCTCACAGATCCTCTAGGAATACACAATTGCCGTCCCTTGAATAGGTATCCCTCTTGGATAAAAAAATCCAAGTATGGAGTTCTATCGACACTCCATGGTTCACTACTCACCTTCCATGCTTTTGTAAAATATTCATTGGTCTCATACTCTGTCTTCACCGACTATATTTCTATTTCCTGAATTGTCTTCGTGTTCAGCAATGCAAATATTTGACTCAGCGTGTCGGCAACCTTGTTTGACTTTCCCGACTTATGTCGCAACATGAAGGTATATCCTTGCAGGAACTCGACCCACGTCATGTTCCGCTAAGTCAACTTCAACTGAGTATTCAAGTACCTTAGTGCTTCGTGATCTATGTACAACACAAATTATTTGGGCAACGAATAATTCCTCCACTTATTTAATGCTTGGACAATAGCATAGAACTCCTGGTCGTAGACCAAATATTTCCACTTTGCATCATCCAAATTCTTGCTGAAGAATGCAATTGGTAGGCCCTCCTAGCTCAATACTGATCCAATTGCCATTCCACTCACGTCACAATCAACTTGGAAAACTTTGTCAAAATATGGGAGCGCTAACACTGGGCTCTCCATCACTTTCTGCTTTAGTTTGTTGAAAGCTTTCTGGGCAGCTTCTTTCCACTTAAACTCCCCTTTCTTCATGCACTCTGTCAAAGGTGCACATATTCAACTGAATCCTCTGATGAACTTCCTGTAGAAACTAGCAATTCCATGGAAACTTTGCACTCTTGTTGTGCTTGTCGGTTATGGCCACTCCAATATAGCCTTCACCTTCTCTGGGTACATCACTAACCCTTTACCTAATATTACAAATACCAAGTACACCATCTCTTCCTTCATGAAGAATCATTTATGCAGGTTCACCATTAGCTTCTCTTCCTGCAACGTTCGCAACACTTGTCGAATGTGCTCCAAATATTCGACTTTGGTTCTGTTAGAAAACAGGATCGCAAAACAATAACAATAAACAGAAATGCAAATATAATAATGTTGATGTATATGTAACTTCGGAATGTATTTCATATATATTTATTGTACCCTTATTAGAGATGTGTTATTCCTCTATAAGGAAGTGTCGTCATGTGGATTGACAAGTGTCACAAGTGTGTGTACTTGCCGATGGGTTATTAGACCACCATGTGTGGGGTCGGCCCTGAAATATATATTATATTGTGGATGTACCTAGCTAGACAAGTCGGCCCCATAAGGTCACTGGGAAAACAGGTTAGTATAAATAGAGATCAGGAGATCTCTATTTAGATCATTCGGAAAGTCATCTCTCTCTCACTCAGAAAGTGGTGCACTAGTGAGGAGGAGTATCATCTGCTTCTAGGAGACTATCTCAAGTGTATTTTGGTTGTACTTTGGTTGAGCCATTTCTCTCTCTATCTCTGAGGAAGTTGTGGGGTTTTTCACCTTAGGGTTTTCCCCACGAAAACTCTGTGTCTCTTGTCTCTCATGCTTTTGATTCTTGTGATGCTTTTCATGCTTATTGTGATTGTTATGCATTGATATACTGTATATGTTATTCTCTCAGAGAAGATCCTAGAGTATTGTGAATTAATGCTCAAAATTTAACATGGTATCAGAGCTAACCTGAGAAGAAGACATTTTGCAGTGACAGAAACTTGAGTTTCTTGTTTATTGGGTTTCTCTCCACAGATTTTGGAAAAGCAGTATAGTAGATTGACTCTACTCATCAAGGAGAATCTATCTGTCCAATCAGAATTCAATTCTGAGCATTTTCAGACTTGGCCCTAAAAATTAGGGTTTCCACAAAAATAGGAATTTCTGAAATCGGAAGACATAGCTGGAAGCTCCTTGCACAAATCGAAGTTTAGAGCTTTGGATCGAGATTTTTGGCTGGGTATATCTCCGGGAAACTCAAACCCTAATTCAGGGCTCTCCCTAGTGAACCCGAGAGGACAAAAAGGAAAATATGAAGGGTAAACCTTTGCTAATCTCAAATTCTGAATACACCAGGCTGATCAGCTCATCAAGGCGCATCTTTCTATCCTTTCATAAAATTGAAATTCACATTTTGAATTTTTAGGGTTTTTCCGACAAACCCTAATCTGGGACCAGATCCAGTTTTCAGCATTTCAAGTGGTAAGACCTAAATATTTTCTATTTCCATTTGAAGTCCTCTTTAAGATGTCTCACCACACCAAGCTTGAGGATAAGCTTGAAGGAGCTGATAACTTCTGAGCTTGGAAGTATAGGATTGGGTTAATCCTGGAAGAGAATGAGTTGGACTCATATGTAAAAGAAGACATCCCTATCCTAGAGGATGAAGAGGCTAAGGTATTGCATAAGAAAAACTTGGTCAAGGAAAAGAGAATCATTGCTGATTCTATCAAAGACCATCTCATACCCCATGTGTCTTCTCTAAAGACACCCAAGGAGATGTTTGACTCTTTGACCAAGTTATTTGAAGGGAAGAACATAAATCGGAAGATGACCCTGTGGAACCAATTGAAAGGAGTAAAGTTTTAGAATGGAGAAACCATTCAATCTTATTTTTCAAGGGTCTCCCAGATCAAGGAACAACTAGAAGCAGTGGATGAAATGGTGGAGAATGGTGAAGTGGTGATGACCACTCTAAATGGCCTACCCAGGTCATGGGATTCCTTTATTCAAGGAATTTGTGCAAGGAAGAAGTTGATCTCCTTCAACAGATTGCGGGAAGAATGCTCTCAAGAAGAAGATAAGCTTGTGGCCCGAGAAGAAAATATGGGAAATGAAGATCAAGCTCTCACAGCACATGCCAGGAAAGGCAAGTCCAAGAAGGAATCATCTCATAACAGGAGATTCTCACACCACCATTATCATAAAGATAAGAAAGATCTCAGATGCTTCAATTGCAATGAGAAGGGACACTTTGCTTTAGAAGAAGAAAGACAACAACAACAACTTCAATAAGAAGAAGAAGAATAACAAAAGAAGATATCATGCTCATGCTGCCGAAGATGATGAACCCCCAAAGAAGAAGGCTAGGGCAGAAAGTGATAGTGATGATGACTCATCAAGTGAAGAAGAATATGTTCTAATTTCTGCTCTCACAGGTACTATCTCCCATTGTTGTAATTATTGGTTGATTGACAGTGGGGCTTCCAAACACATGACTGGGTTGAAGGAATCTTTTGTGAATCTATCTGAACATGAATCACCCCATAAGGTGAAACTTGGGGATGATTATCAATACCCAATCAAAGGAAGTGGTGAAGCCTCCTACAACCTAGATTCTGGAAAATCTTTGAAGATGAAAGAAGTCCTTTATGTACCTGGGCTCAAGTAGAACTTACTCTCCATCTCTGCATTCGATGCAAAAGGTATGAGGGTTGCATTTGTGGATGGCTAAGTCCTAATGTGGCCAAAGGGAAAGAACATAGATGATGCAGTAGTGATTGGAGAGCAAGAGGGAGGTTTGTATAAATTGAAGGGACAACCTGAACATGCCATGGTACATGAATCCATGGGGCCAAGTGAACTTTGGCATAGAAGACTTGCTCATATGCACTATAGGGCACTTCCAATTGCAAGCAAGGCTGTAAAGGGTCTTCCTGAAATCAAGACCAAACATGAAGGTGTTTGCAAAGGATGTGCAAAAGGTAAGAACATTAAGAAGGATTTCCCATGCAGTGAAAGCAAGGCAAAAGACATCTTGGAAATCATCCACTCATATTTATGTGGTCCTATGTCATCCAGTTCTCTGAGTGGGTATGTTTACTATGTCTCATTTATTGATGACTTCTTCAGGAAGACTTGGGTATACTTCTTGAAGAACAAAGATGAGGTGTTTGATAAGTTCAAGGAATTCAAAACCTTGATGGAGAATCAAACTGACAAGAAGATCAAAACATTCAGATCCGACAATGGTGGAGAATTCACCTCAGGTGACTTCAAGAAGCTTTGCAGTGATTCAGGGATTAAGAGGGAGTTGATTGCTCCTTATAATCCTCAACAGAATGGAGTTGCAGAAAGGAAGAACAGAACAATCATGGAAGCAGCAAGGGCAATGCTGCATGACCAGGATCTACCTATGCATCTATGGGCAGAAGCAGCTAGAACAGCTGTATATGTGCAGAACAGAACACCCCACAAGATATTGGACAACAAGACACCAAAAGAGGTCTTTTCTGGTAAGAAACCTGAAGTCAGCCATCTCAGAATATTTGGTTGTCCAATATACACTCATGTCCCAAAGGAAAAGAGGACTAAACTAGATCCTTCAGGAAAGAAGGGTATCTTTGTGGGTTACACTGAAAGCCCGAAGGCTTACAGAATATACTTTCCAGGGTTCAAGAAGATTGATGTCAGCAAGGATGAATATAAGTTCAAGGACAGGTAATCCAGGAAGCAAAGATCAAGAGGGAGCACACTCCAGCAGCTCCTGCAAGGATGCATATTTTCAGAGGGAGTTGACCATCTTCCTACATTCCACAACAAAAAGGTGTAGAAGAAGCTACTTCAGCAGCTCCTTCCAGGAAGCAAAGACTCAGAGGGAGTCCACCCAACAAACAAACAAAGATAAGTATTTCAATTATCATTTCTTGCCTATTTTTGTTTAAATAATATTATGCTTATGTTCCTAGACTTAGGAGATGTATTGTGCATATTAGAATGATTGCATTAATGAACAATATACTAATAATATGCATGTGATGGGTAAGTGGCCTATGGCACTGTACAACATTCCAGTGCTACTTATCTAGAATGAAACCTCTTTACTGACATGTTGGGAGTAGTGCAAACTCTTAACAATGTTCTGGTAGAGACTGGAAGGCATCTAGAAAGTTATGGAACATGGATACATGTTGTCTTAAAGCATTGGCTAAGATAACTGCATGACTGCATGACATATTTCTTTATGTGTAAAGAATTTGTTCTGAAAATTATGAGATGTTTCTAATCAAGCAATTTAACTTGTTTTGTAGGAAAGACCGTATATCTTCACCTACAAAAGGACTACAACATTTGTTCCAGCAACAAAGATATCTATTGAAGATATTGAAGTTCCCAGGATCTGGGATGAAGAAATGGAATGCCATGATCCATCGATCATGAAGAAGATGTTTGGGATGCAGTCCTAAGACCTGACAGGGAGTCACGTGTGTGCAGATTGAAGAAAGCCTTGTATGGCTTGTAGCAAGCTCCCAGAACTTGGTGTGATACAAAGAGAAAGCTTGCTGCTGAGTTCGATATGAAAGATTTGGGAATGATGCATTATTTCCTAGGTATGCAGGTGTGGCAGAGTACAGGTGGGATATTCCTTGGTCAAGGAAAGTACACAGTAGATATCCTGAAGACATTCAGGATTATGGATTGCAAGGCCATGGCCACACCTATGGCATCGAATCTGAAGCTTCTATGTGATGCTTCATCTGAGCCGGTTGATGTCTCTATGTATCGTCAGATGATTGGGTCCTTGATGTACCTGACGAACACGAGACTAGATATTTTCTTTGCGGTGAACACATTGACCAGTTCCTGACGGATCCGACGAGTGTTCACCTGGTTGCTGTAAAGCATGTTCTGAGGTACCTGAAGGGTACAGTGGATTATGGGCTCAAGTATGAGGCGAATCAAAAGCTTAACCTGCAGGGTTATGTTGATTCAGATTGGGCTGGCAGTGCTGCAGATAGGAAGAGAACATCTGGATGCTGCTTCAGTATGGGATCAGGTGTGATCTCTTGGTTTAGCAGGAAGCAGTCCTGTGTAGCACTGAGTACAGCTGAGGCAGAGTATGTTGTATCCTGTTCAGCTAGTTGTGAGGCAGTATGGCTACGGAATCTACTGTCTGAGTTATTTGATCTTCCGTTGGATGCTACTGGTATCTTTTTTGATAACCAAAGTTGTGTGAAGCTGTCCGAGAACCCAGTGTTTCATGACAGGTCGAAACACATAGAGATCAAATATCACTATATCAGGGATATGGTGCAGAGAGGAGTTGTGAAGCTCCTGTACATTGCGATGGACGAGCAGATTGCAGATTGCAGATGTGCTGACGAAGCCACTAGCCAGGGTGAAGTTCGAGTACTTCAGGGAGAGGCTTGGTGTTCTTCATATTGATGACACTTCGAGGAAGAAGTGATGGACACATTTGCAGAAGCCATTCCAAGTATGTTGGAAGGAGGATCTCTCACATGGCTGTGGATATAAGCGCTGGATGATGAGCATCAGGATGATGCTCCAGTTAATGCTCTATATATGCATCATGTTGGATGCTGGATATGATCAGTTGGATCATTTATATGTATATGTATGTACGCATCATGTTGGATACTGGATATGATCAGTTGGATCATTTATATGTATATGTATGTACGCATCATGTTGGATGTTGGATATGATTAGTTGGATCACTTGTATGTATTTTTGTATATGCATCATGTTGGATGCTTGGACCATGTATCTGTATATGTATCAGGTGGATACATTGTATGATCAGGTGGATCATGTATGTTGATATGTATCATGTATTTGTATTTGTATCAGGTGGATACACTGTATGATCAGATGGATCATGTATGATGATATGTATCAGGTAGATACTTGGTATGCATCAGGTAGATGCATTGTATGATCAGGATGATCATGGATGACATGCAGCAGGATGTTGCAGTGATGATGATCAGGATGATCATGTGTATATCAGGATGATGTATGGTGAGTATCAGGTTGATACTCTGTGGCCGTGGAACAGGTTGTGCAGATAAGCATGTAATTTGTGCCCTGGGAGATTTGCAGATAGTCTTTCGAGGTTTTTCCTATGGCATGTAAATTGTACCCTGGGATATCTGGAAAATTCTCTTTCGAGGTTTTGCTTGGGAGGACATATAATTTGTGCCCTAGGAGATCTGCAGATAGTCTTTCGATGTTTTTCCAATGGCATGTAATTTGTGCCCTGGGATATCTGGCAGATGCTCTTTCGAGGTTTTGTCCTATGGCATGTAATTTGTGCCCTGAGAGATCCGATAGGTTGAGCCTCGTGCTCGTAATCAGTCCTGGGATGCTCTTTTGAGGTTTTGTGGTGACCACATGTAATTTGTGCCCTGGGAGATCCAATAGGTTGAGCCTTGTGCTCGTAATCAGTCCTGGGATTCTCTTTCGAGGTTTTGTGGTGGGGTCACATGTAATAAGTCCTGGAGATCTGGACAGGATGAAAAAGGCCTCAAATGCTCTTTAGGGTTCTTGCTAGTCAAGAGACTCTGTTAAGGCTTTGTGACGCACATAATAAGTCCTGATATTTCCACAGTATGGCCAGTGATGATGAAGACCTACAGGTGGTGGGCCTACATCCAGTATGAAAAAGGACTGGCTCTGTAGAACTTCCTATGACGAGTAGAGTCAGAGATTGGTTGAGATAGTAGCAGCAGTGACGATGATGATGACGATGATCCCGAGAAGAAGACTTGTCTAGTAGATCTGTGTCGAGAAATACCTTCCTAGTTAAGAGGGAGTGTTGCTGTATATGTAACTTCGGAGTGTATTTCATCTATGTATTTCATATATATTTATTGTACCCTTATTAGAGATGTGTTATTCCTCTATAAAGAAGTGTTTTCATGTGGATTGACAAGTGTCGCAAGTGTGTGTACTTGCCGATGGGTTATTAGACCACCATGTGTGGGGTCGGCCCAAATATATATTATATTGTGGATGTACCTAGCTAGACAAGTCGGTCCCATAAGGTCACTGGGAAAACAGGTTAGTATAAATAGAGATCAGGAGATCTCTATTTAGATCATTCAGAAAGTCATCTCTCTCTCACTCAGAAAGTGGCGCACTAGTGAGGAGGAGGATCATCTACTTCTAGGAGACTATCTCAAGTGTATTTTGGTTGTACTTTGGTTGAGCCATTGCTCTCTCTATCTCTGAGGAATTTGTGGAGTTTTTCACCTTAGGGTTTTCCCCACGGAAACTCTGTGTCTCTTGTCTCTCATGCTTTTGATTCTTGTGATGCTTGTTATGCTTATTGTGATTGTTATGCATTAATATTCTATATATGTTATTCTCTCAGAGAAGATCCTAGAGTATTGTGAATTAATGCTCAAAATTTAACAAATAACACACACATTACAAGAGAGACACAGATATATCGTGGTTCACCCCAACTTGGGCTACATCCACACTGAATTTGCAAGTCCTTATTATTATTATTACTATCCAGCAAGGTGAAGGGATACAACCTGCAGCACAGCCACTGCACTTCCTCTTCACTGTCTCACAATCTCTCTCCTGATCTCAGAGATATTTACAATGCACAAAACCTAATACATCTTACCCTAGCCATATTACAATTTATTTCTTTTATAAGGGAGATATAATGGGAAAATACCACGAGTTATCCAAAACCATGGGACTGTAAAACAACCCCAAAAATTTCCTTCAAGGGCTTCGCCCTCGAACCCCCTTTCTTGGGGGCGCTGCCCCCAAATCCCCATTGGCCCCTGGACCCCCCAGCCAGGGGGGATGATCCCCCCTGGAACCCTGTGGGGGGGAGATTCCCCCCCACACCCCCCCGCTGGGGTGAGTGTACATTCCACCTACATATCATATAAAACTGGGGTACAAACACGGCTGAATAATAATATCTCTGGATCTGGAGATCGGGCTCCACAACCAACAATCTCCCACTTGGAGACCGATCACAGTGACTCCACTGTTGTTGTACTTGCTGGACCTTGGACTTGGAAACTTTCTCCTCTTCACCTTCATTCTAGAAATCCAACTAAAACCGAGCAGGAACTCAGTTTCTCTCTGGTCACTACCTTTATGAACATGTCTGTAGGATTCTGGCTAGTATGTATCTTTTCTAGCTTCAACAGTTCATCTTCCAGAACAGAGCGTATGAAATGGTACTTGAGACATATATTTTTAGTCCTGGAATGGAATGCTAAGTTATTTGCAAGATGAATGGCACTCTGGCTGTCACTATACAACCTGCTATCCTTCTGTTTCTTACCCACTTCCTCCATAAACCTATGCAACCAAATCATCTCTTTACTAGCCTCTGTAATAGCAACATACTCTGCTTCTGTTGTTGAAAGTGCAACAACCTTCTACAGTTTTGAAATCCATCTTACTGTTGTTCCACCTACATTAAACACATACCCTGTGGTGCTCCTCCTGCTATCCTTGTCACCCGCCATATCTGCATCAACATATCCCTGTAGAACAGTTTCTGAACCTCCAAAACATAATGCCTGAGTTGTAGTACCTCTCAAATACCTAAGAATCCACTGTACTGCCTTCCAATGTTCTTTACCTAGATTATTCATATATCTGATCACAACTCCCACTACATGTGCAATATCTAGTCTTGTGCACACCATAGCATACATCAAGCTGCAAACTGTTGATTGATGGGGAATCTTGGACATGTAATCAATCTCTTCCTGTGTCTTGGGACACATTTCTTTACTTAGACTAAAATGGTTGGCCAAAGGTGTACTAATTGGTTTTGCATTCTGCATTCTAAACCTCTCGAACACCTTTTGTATGTACTCACTCTGAGACAATGTCAATTTGTGATTTTTCCTGTCTCTCATTATTCTCATACCAACGATTTTCTTTGCAGCACCCAAATCCTTCATCGCAAATGAATTAGCTAGCTTCCTTTTGAGTACATTTATATCCTGCATATTAGACCCTGCAACAAGCATGTCATCCACATACAATAACAAGATAATATATTTTTCATTGTCTAGCTTCTTGAAATAAACACAGTGGTCAGAATGACATCTACTATAACCTTGTTCTGTCATAAACCTGTCAAATTTTAAATACCATTTCCTTGGAGCTTGCTTCAAGCCATACAAACTCTTTTTCAACTTGCATACCAAGTTCTCCTTACCTTTGACCTCATACCCTTGTGGCTGCTGCATATATATCTCTTCCTCCAAATCCCCATGGAGAAAGGATGTTACATCTAACTGTTCAAGATGCAAATATTTTACCACCACTAGACTTAAGATAGTCCTAATTGAAGTCATCTTAACAACAGGAGAAAATATTTCATCAAAATCAATACCTTTCTTCAGTGCAAACCCCTTTACAACAAGTCTGTCCTTGTACCGCTTCTTACCTCCTTCTTCTTCCTTCAACCTGTAAATCCATTTGTTCTGCAATGCTATTTTACCAGCAGGCAACTGAACCAGATCTCAAGTCTGGTTTCCTACCAATGAGTCCATCTCCTCATTCATGCCTTGCTCCCACTTCTTTCTAGTTTCCACCTGCATTGCTCCTTCATAACATTATGGTTCACCAGCATCAGTCATCAACAAATAATACATTGAAGGAGAGTATCGTTCAGGGAGTCTACTTAACCTGGTAGATCTTCTTGTAGTTGCAGGAGTTTCAGGTACTTGCTGTTGTTCTTGATTTTCTGGCACCTTTGGAATTTCATTTTCTTGAATTTCATCAAGTACTGTGTACTCTGTGGTTTCCTTTTCCTGTTTCTTTCCCTGCAACTGATCTTTATACATGACATTTTCATTGAATATGACATCTCTACTTCTAATGATTTTGTGATTTTCATAATCCCATAAACGATAAATCATCAACCCCATATCCAATAAAGGTACATTTCTTGGATTTAGCTTCAAGCTTTGTTCTATTTTCTTTATCAATATGGACAAATGCTTCACAACCAAATGTTCTAAAAAATGAGTAGTTTACATTTTTATCTATCCATAACTCCTCTGGAATACCACCATCCAAAGCACTTGAAGGTCCTCTGTTTATTAAATAAACAACAGTATTTACAGCATCCTCCCAAAACTATAAGGGAAACTCTGCATGCAATCTCATACACCTTGCACGCTCCATGATCGTTCTGTTCATCCTTTCTGACACAGCATTTTCTTGTGGTGTTCCTGGGACTGTCTTCTCTCTACGAATCCCATGGTATGAACAGTAACTATTAAACTCCTTGTCACAGTACTCACCTCCATTATAATATTTGAGACACTTCAACCTTTTTCTTGTCTCATTTTCAACCAAAGCTTTCCACTTCTTAAAAGTAGCAAACACATCAGATTTCTGTCTAATGCAATAAACCCAAGTTTTTCTAGTTGCATCATCAATAAATGTAACATAATAATGAGAGCCACCAAGAGATTGTACCTGAGCCGGTCCCCGTACATCTGTATGCACTAGCTCTAACTTTTCATTCTTCTTTTGTTTCCCAACCCTGAGAAATCTGACTCTCTTCTGTTTTCCATAAACACAGTTCTCACAGAATTCCAAACTTACCTGCTTCAAATCTAGCAGCAACTTCCTTGAGTGGAGAATCTGCATCCCCTTCTCACTCATGTGGCCAAGCCTATGATGCCACAATGCTGTATATGTTCCTGTGGAAGCTAAAGAGATAGAATGGTCAGTATTATGAGGACATAAATACAACGTACCTATCCTGTCTCATTTTTCTATCACCATTGATCCTTTAGTGATCTTCCAACACTTTTATCCAAATGTAGATAGACAACCGCCATCTCCCAACTGCCCTGTTGAGATCAGATTTCTTTTCATAGAAGGAATATGCCTAACATCTTTCAACATCCAGTCAGTTCCATTCTTAACTTTTATCCATACCTTATGCATTCCAACAATTTTACATGGCTCATCATCACCCAATAAAACATGTCCAAAATCGCCAGGAACATACTCAGGAAAGTATTTCCTATGGGGTGTAGCATGACATGAAGCTCCTGAATCTACTACCCAATAATCACTAGTATTATCTAATGCAAGAATCAAAGCATCTTGTAACACATCACCTGCTACATTTGCTTCCTGGGTAGTTTCCTTCAGCGCATCTCCTTTCTTCTTTAGAGATTTGCAGTCTTTCTTCAGATGTCGTTTCTTTCCACAGTTCCAGCACTCTATCTTTCCCAGTCTCGACTTGGATCTGCCCGTTTTAGACTTGCCACGATTACCTTGGCTCTTTCCTCTCTCCTTTTGTCTTCCCATGCTCTCCATGGTCAACGCATTACCTGATGTCTCATCTGTGCTTTTTCTTCGCATTTCCTCACTAAGAATAACACCAATAACATCATCAAATTTCAAGGTGTTTGAACCAGAGACAGAGTTACTTACAGCCATGACCAAGCTATTCTAGATTTCCGGAAATGAACACAAGATTAGAAGAGCCCTAACCTCATCATCAAATTTCACACTTACAGAGCTTAGGTGATTTGTAACCGTATTAAACTCATTTAAATGATTAGTAACAGATCCACCTTCAAACATCTTCATATTAAATAAATGCTTCATTAGAAATACCTTGTTGGAGGCCGAGGGTTTTTCATACAGCTTACCCAATGCGCTCATCAAACCCTCTGTTGTCGTTTCTTTTGAGATATTGAAAGCCACCGACGAATCCAAGCTCAACCGTATTGTTCCCAGAGCCTTTCTGTCAAGAACCTCCCATTCTTCGTCCTTCATAGCGGCCAGCTGCTTTTCTCTTCCTCCCAACGGTAGGAATAGATCCTTCTGGTACAGATAGTCCTCCATTTGCATCTTCCATAACTGGAAGTTTTGGTCGTTAAACTTCTCGACCTTAAACTTTCCTTCTTCCACCATTTCTCCTACTCGAACTAGAAACCCTAGCTTCCTAGGGGTTTATCTACCAAATAGACCTTCGGCTCTGATACCATTTGTTAGAAAACAGAATCGCAGAACAATAACAATAAACAGAAATGCAAATATAATCACACACACATTACAAGAGAGACACAGATATATCGTGGTTCACCCCAACTTGCGCTGCGTCCACACTGAATTTGCCAGTTCTTATTATTATTATTACCATCCAGTAAGGTGAAGGGATATAACCTGCAGCACAGCCGCTGCACTTCCTCTTTACTGTCTCACAGTCTCTCTCGTGATCTCATAGATCTTTACAATGCATAAAACCTAATACATCTTACCCTATCCGTATTACAATGTCTTTCTTTTATAAGGGAGATACAATGGGAAAATACCACAGGTTATCCAAAACCATGGGCCCGTAAAACAGCCCTAAAAATTTCCTTCGAGGGCTTCGCCCCTGGAACCCTGTGGGGGGGAGATGCCCTCCGTTGGGGTGAGTGTAGAGTCCACCTACATATCATATAAAACTGGGGTACAAACACGGCTAAATAATAATATCTGGAGATCGGGAGATCAGGCTCCACAACCAACAGGTTCAACTGAAAATCAATATGTCGTCGAGGTATACTACGACGAAATTTCCCAAGAATAGATTCAATACCTTGTTCATCAATTGCATGAATGTAATGGATGCATTAGCAAATCCGAATGGCATGACTAACCACTCATACAGTCCTTCCTTCATCTTAAATTTTGTTTTCCATTCATCTCCTTCTCTGGCCCTGATCTGGTGATAACTAGTTTTCAGGTTGATCTTGGTGAAGTATCTCGTTCCACTCAAACAATCCATCAAGTCATCCATCCTAGGAAATGGAAATTTGTACTTGATCGTGATCTTGTTGATAACTCTAGATTCTGTACACATCCTCCATTCTCCACCCTTCTTCGGTGGTAGTACTATTGGTACTGCACACGGGTTCAAACTCTATCTGATCAATCCTCTGTCCAATAATTCCTGGACTTGTCGATTGAGCTCATGACCCTATGCCGGAGTCATTCTATGTGGTTCTTTGTTTGAAAAACTCGATCCTGGAATCAAGTCGATCTAATGGGATATGCTTCTCGTGGGTGGAAATCATGTTGGCGCTTCATTGACTACTATGCTTCTGAACTCATCGAGCATATCTTCGAATTCGACCGATATCTTCTCCATTGTCGACTTCTTGACATATGGTCCCTTCGGAATGATGGTGAAACATCTCGACTGTTTCTCCTCCTCTGCAAGGAATTCCTTCACTGAGCATATCAACACTCGCTTCTCCCAATAGTTTCTTTCAACCTGCTTGCAGTCGGCTTGGTCCTCCTGCTTCGGATTTAGCATCCTCAGCGTGCCATTTTCCACACTATCACTGTGTTGGCTCGACCATCATAGATCATATTCCGATCATATTTCCATGGCCTCCCTAACAACAGATGACATGCATCCATTGGGATTACGTCGCACGGTACACTATCTTCAATTTTCCCAATGTTAAAGTTTATCAGGAACTGTCTGGTTACCTTTACATGATATCTTTTCTATAACCAAGATATCTTGTATTGGTGTGGGTGTTCTCGACATCTCAAACCCAACTTTTCGATGACCTCTATCGACAAAAGATTCTCCTTACTGCCACCATTGACTATGGTCTTGCAATACCTGTTGTCGATAATCACTCTGGTCTGAAAGATAGCCTTTCACTGTGACGGCTCCTTCTCGTCGCGTCAGTCATCTTGAACCAATGTTCTCCTGGCTGTCATGGTTTGACCTTTTCGTTTCCCATCTTCACTGTTTTCGGATGTCGACTCCGACCTCTCGTCGACTTGCTCATTTCTTCGACGTCTAGGTTTCGACTCCTCTACAATGTGTAGGTTTTATGGGCATTCATATGCCTTGTGTCTGACTCCTCGAAACTTATAACATACTACCGCTGGTTTGTCAGCTCCTTTTGTATCGGATGGACCAATTTGACCATACGCACCCTGACCGTGGGTCTCTCAACCATCTCATCGTTTTTCCTGCATCTTCTCTTTAGTTGATTTCCCTTCTGCACATTGGTTATCTTCGATGGCTTCTCTCATGGTCCTGCTACTTTGTCCCTTCGCAGAAACAGTCTTCGCACCTCGACCAGTCATTTGTCCTCTAGTCGATGCGGCTTTCCTAGACAGTTTCTCTTCTACCTTCAGATCTAGTTGGTAGGCTTCACCGACCTCTCTGAACCTCTGCAGTCTCAACGTGTCCTGTATAGCATACTTCAAGCCGTTCACATATCTCACGACAGCTTCTTCTCTTTCGTCGGTTTGTCCCGACCGAATCGATAGTCTATAGAATTCTTCTGTGTACTCCTTCACGGTCATCTCTTTCTATCAAAAGTTCTGCAACTTCCGGAACAAGGAAATCACATAGTCGTTAGGAAAGAACTTCCCTTTCAGCTTGGAAACCATCCTTTTCCAAGAATTGATATTTTCCTTTCCTTTCTTGAATCTGTCAGCCTGTACATTGTCCCACCACAATGATGCATGACCCGTTTAGGATCCTCTATCTTCTCTATGTCGAAGTAATCCTCCATTTCTCTGAACCAGTCTACCAAATCTTCTGGATCCATATTTCTTGAGTAGGTATGTACCTCCATATTTGTTCGACCTCTCATCTCTGTCAAAAGCTTGATGATTTTATCTTCTGGTTCTTCGGCTGCTGCTTCCCGGGATTCCACTTCTTCTACTTCCTCATCGTCGTCGTCAAGTGCATCGGGAATGCATCCACACCTTTGGATTTCTTTGATCGCTGTAACCTCATTGGTTAAACTTTGCATTATTCTCATGCACTCGTCAAACATTTCACGATCAATTGTGACTGTAGCACCACACGCTTTTCATCCTCGGACATTAACGCCTCTGTGAACCATTTTCAATCACAGCTGAAACTCCCACTCGTCCAATCGCAACCATACTTCCATAACTCGTGCACATCTCTACCCAACCGCAGCTGGATCTTTCTATGCACTCGCAGGCTCTTCTGACTCACCGGATTCAACTGCTGAACAATGGATTCTCTTCCAGCTCTGATATCGATATCCTTCCTGCTCACAGGATACTTCCGCTCTGAGACCAACTGGTGCAAGGGCGGTCCTGATAAGGGGCCTCTTGCTTAACAATACACACAACACACACAAGTGCTCACATAGACTGGATGTGAACTGGATTCCAGACGCTAGCTTCTATTACTTCAATCAAATTACAACATTACAATAAGAAATGTAAAATAACTAAACTAGTCGACCTCAGCCTGTTACAATATACAGAAGTAAATGGTGTGTTTATCTCTGTTTGTGACCCTCTCCTCCTCTCAGTCCTCTGCTGAATGCAAGAATGAATGAGCGATGAATGACGATAGATCCCCTTCTTTTTTTCTTCCGCACTAGCTTTCTACCCTGCCCTGCTATTACTGCTCCTCCCGAGGTCCACTCCATTCCATGAGAAATGTTAATATTCAATATGCTAATATAGATAACATCAGTATTCAATTCAATTTCACAACAATACCATATACAAGATCAATGAAAGAATAACAAGCACAACATAAACACAAGAGACACAATTTTATCCTGGAAAACCCTCTAGTGGAAAAAAACCTAGCAAAACTTCCTCAATATAAATGATCAAAAGTACAAAGACAAAACCCCAAACAAGTGATCCTTCTCCTTACAGATCTCTCTCTCTCTCTCTCCATTGCGAATTACACAAGTGAGTGTGTGTGAATGAATGAATAAATGAGAGAGCCTAGCTCTCTATTTATACATTCACTTCTACTTTAATTTTACAACTTGACATGTCGGCCTGAACTAAATTTAGCACTCAACTAATGCTGGTTGGGCCGACTCCTCTAGGGGACTTAAAAACCCCATTATGTTTGACTCTAGTGGGATATATTGCCCCGACTTACAAGGGAGGATTTACCTCAATGCCTTTACATAACCAAATACAATAATAACATCTTGACAGAGGAATAAAATTTTGAATATTGTAACTTCTACGAATATTATATTTGTACTTTATTATTCCGGACATGTTTCATCCCTCCGAGGTGATTCTATTATGTATCCGGAGATGTTAATTCCTCCAATGGATTGTGGTAACTAGGGTTATTAGACCCACCATGTGGGGGTCGGCCCTGAGTTTATTATTTAGGGGTTATTAGACTTCACTAGGAGAGGTCGGCCCCATTAGGGATTTAGTCAGTCGGGAAACTAGTATAAGTAGAGGAGAATGATCCTCACTTATTACACACTTGCATAGCTCAGAAAGTAGCGCACTTGTGTTTGAGAGGTCTACATAGGAGGTAGAGAAGGAGGTCAAGTCTTGGAGCACATCTTGTATTTTGGTTGATCATCTTATTGAGGAAAGCTTTGTCGGGTTTTCTACCCCATGAGGGTTTCCCAGGGTAAAATCTCTATCTATCTTGTGATTATGTTTCTTTCAGTGATCTTGCTAGTCAAATTAGTTTAAACTTAACATGGTATCAGAGCTAGCCTGAATAGAACATCTTTCACAAGGTGAAATTATATTTCTCTCTCTCTCCCAAAATTAGGATTTCTGCAAAAGTTAGTATTTTTGGATTCTGGTTGCATGGCTGAATAGCCCTTCTAAAGATCTATCTTTTGAGCCCTGGATCGAGGTTTTTGGTTGGGTATAACTCTGGGAAAGTCAAACCCTAGTTCTACCAAAAGTGCGATAAACCAGAAATTCTATTGCAGATCCAGAAAAGTGAAAAGTTAAAGTTTCCTTGTAAGTACTACTCTATCTCTTATCTCTTGGACTCCCCCAAGAGAAGATGGCTCCAAGCACTAAGCTTGAAGACAAGCTAGAAGGTATAGAGAATTTCTGGGCATGGAAATACAGAATTGGTCTCATTCTTGAAGAGAATGATCTCGCTCATTATATCAAGGATGAAGTTGCAGAACCTGAAGGAGATGAAGCCAAAGAGAAGCATAGGCAGAATTTGATTAGGGAAAAGAGAATCATAGCTGATTCTATTAAAGACCACCTCATTCCCCAAGTGGCTTCCAAGAAGACTCCAAAGGAAATGTATGATGCCCTAGGAAGAATGTATGAAGGAAAGAACATCAATAGGAAGATGAACCTAAGAACTCAGTTGAAGAGTACCAAGATGCACAAAGGAGAATCCATTCAAGACTACTTCTCAAGGGTCTCCCAAATCAAGGAACAACTAGATGCCATTGGTGATACTCTTGATGAAGATGAACTTGTGATGACTGCTCTAAATGGTCTCACTAGACCTTGGGAGTCATTTATACAAACTATGTGTGCCAGAAAAGAAAGTATGAAGTTTGATGCAGTATGGGAGGATTGTGTTCAAGAAGAGGCTAGGGTAGCCAACAGAGAATCCCTTCTCAAGGAGGATGACCAAGCCTTGGCTACACACACCAAAAGAGGAAGAAATGGTCACTTCAAGAAATTGGACCACAAGAAGTCTCAACCCTCTCATAGATTCAAAAGGAAAGGAGGAACAAACTCAGAAAGAGACCTCTCCGCACTCCAGTGTTTCAATTGTCTTAAACTACGACACTATGCTAGAAACTGTACTTTACCAGAAAAGAAGAAGAAGTTTGTTCACAAAAGACATCATGCACATATGGAAGAAGATGATAGTGAAGAAGAAGAAGAAGAGAAAAGGCCTCGAAGGAAAAGATCTAAAGTAAAGAAAGAAGATCCAGAATAATATGTCCTATTTTCTGCACTCTCTGGATCTGTGTCTCCTGGAGAAGATATATGGCTCATTCATAGTGGTGCTTCAAAGCACATGACAGGTCAAAAGATAACTCTCTCAAGACTTGAAGAAAAGTCTTCTCCAAAAAAGGTATCTCTAGGAGATGATTATCAATATCCCATCAAGGGAATTGGTGAAGCAAGCTACAAGCTTGATTCTGGAACACCCTTGAAGATGAAAGAAATTTTATATGTACCAGGTTTGAAGAAGAACCTTCTCTCTATCTCAGCACTAGATAAGAAAGGTTTTAGAGTTTCTTTCATAGATGGATAAGTACTTATGTGGCCCAAAGGAAAATCAATTGAAGATGCAATTGTCATTGGTGAAGAGGAAGGAGGTCTCTACAAGCTCAAGGGACATCCAGAAGTTGCCCTTGCTCATGAAACCTCTAGCCCCAGTGAGCTATGGCATAGAAGACTAGCTCACATTAACTACAAATCCCTACCCTATGTAAGCAAGGTGGTCATAGGATTACCAGACTTGAAGGTTGATCATAATGGCTCATGCAAAGGATGTGAAAAAGGGAAGAATATCAAGAACCCTTTCCAAAGAGTGAAACAAAGACTAAGAACATTCTAGAGTTAATACATTCAGATGTATGTGGACCAATTCCCACCACATCCCTAAGTGAGTTTGAATATTATCTCACATTCATTGATGACTATTCAAGGAAGACTTGGATATACTTTCTAAAAGGAAAGAATGAAGTCTTTGTAAAATTCAAAGAGTTCAAGGCCTTAATAGAAAATCTCTCAGAAAAGAAAATCAAGATTCTCAGAACAAATAATGGCGGAGAATATACTTCAAAGGACTTTGAAGACTTTTGTAAGGAAGTTGGGATCAAGAGGGAACTAACCACTCCCTACAATCCCCAACAAAATGGGGTTGCTGAAAGAAAGAATAGAACTATCATGCAAGCTGTAAAGACTATGATACATGACCAAGATCTACCCATGTATCTATGGGCTGAAGCAGCTAGGACGACAGTCTATGTACAAATTACACTATCCCATAGTGCTCTTGAATTCAAGACTCCAGAAGAAGTATTCACAGGAAAGAAGCCTGAGGTAAGCCATCTCAAAATATTTGGATGTCCAGTGTACATTCACATTCCAAAAGAAAAGAGAGCCAAGTTGGATCCCTCTGGTAAGAAGGGAATATTTGTTGGATATTGTGAATCATCCAAAGCTTTCAGAATTTACATACCTGGTTTTCATCATATGGAAATAAGTACAGATGTATCATTTGATGAAGAAGTAGCTATCAAGAAATCTAGGAAGTGCCAACTTGAAGAAATCTATGAAGAAGATACACCTCCTAGAATCACAGAAGTTATACCCATCCCTGAAGATGATGCACCAGAGTACCATGACATGCTAGAACCACAAGAACCCCTCATTACAAATTTATTTAGAAAAAGAAGGCCAACATGGGCTAGGGACATTATTCAAGGAGCTGAAAAATATGGAGCTCCTGAAGGCTCCACTAGAGAAAGAAAGAAACCAAAGCTAGTATCCAACTATGTGTCCTTGATGTGTGATCTAGTGGATCAACAACCTACTAGCTATGAAGAGGCAGCTCAGAAGAAAGAGTGGGTAGAAGCAATGACAGAATAATACCAGTTAATAATGAAAAATGATGTTTGGGATATAGTTCCCAAACCAAAAGATAAAAGTGTGGTTTCTTCCAAATGGATATTCAAGATAAAACATGTTGCAGATGGTAGCATTGAAAAATATAAGGCAATATTTGTAGCCAGAGGATTCTCTCAGAAATAGGGAATTGACTATGAAGAAACATTTGCACCAGTTGCTAGGTACAGTTCAATTAGAACTATCATGGCACTTGCATCTATGATGAAGTGTAAATTACACTAGATGGATGTTAAGAAAACCTTCCTGAATGGTGTGATTGAAGAAGAAGTGTACATAGAACAACCACAAGGATTTGAGATTAAAGATGGAAGAACACATGTATGCAAGCTGAAAAAGGATTTGTATGGATTGAAGCAAGCTCCCAGAGCTTGGTACAGAAGGATTGACAGTTTCTTAACAAGCATGGGCTTTACCAAGAATAAAGCTGATCCTAATCTTTACCTCAAAGTTATGGATGATGAACCTGTTATATTACTGTTGTATGTAGATGATCTATTTCTAACGGGAAATGAGAATCAAATTATCGAATGCAAGAAGAAGCTTTCTTCAGAATTCGAGATGAAAGATCTCGGATTAATGCACTATTTCTTAGGTCTAGAAGTATGGCAAGAACCAAAAGGAATCTTTCTAAATCAAGGTAAGTATGCTGTGGAGATTCTAAAAAGATTCGATATGCTGGAGTGTAAATCCATGGCCACTCCCATGGACTCCAACTTGAAGTTATTAGTTAATGACTCATCAGAATTAGTGGATATAACTCTATATAGACAAATCATTGGGTCATTGATGTATTTAACAAATACCATACCAGATATATGCTTTGCTGTAAATACCCTGAGTCAGTATCTAGTAGAACCTAGAAAGGTTTGTTGTGTATGTTATATCTCTTCACATGGTGGCTGCGTGTACAACACAATCCCCTCGCTAATAGTGATTCGCCTGTGTCGGGCCCGTCCGGAGGGGGGGGTAGCCCGACACGGCCTACCCCCTTCGTTTCGGACCGTTAGGTTTCGAAACGACACGGAGTGGGCCGTTAGGCCCCCGTAGTCTGCGCAGAGCGCAAAACTTTTTTGGGTTGTTTTTGCTTTTTCACGATTTCGACCCATTGTACTCTATCTAATCCCGGTAAAAGGGATTAGGGTTGTAACCTAATTTCGGGTAAATGAATTAGGGTTTTAGATGCTATGGAATACCATATATTGTATTGTAAATGGTTGAATAAACATATAATGAAAAGGAGCAGTGCGGCTCTAAGTTTTGCTGGTTTTTTTCCCGGTTAAAGGTTTCTAGGTGAAAATCTCTGTGTTATGTGTGTGCCATTGTGTATTTTCTGTTAATGCTTAAGAATCAATATAAGTTTGTACTTCAGTGTTAAGGTTTAAAACTTACATTTGGTATCAGAGCATTATTGGGTTTAGAGGGACGCCTTTGTTTCCAAGGGTTTGGCTCGATCTTGGATTTGTGATAAACCTGGTTTCAGGAGCTGTACAGCGGTGATTTATTTTTTTGTTGAAAGAATGGCGAGCAGTTCTAGATTCAAGATTGAGAAATTTAATGGCCAGAGCTTTGAGCTATGGAAGCTCAAGATCGAAGATCTTCTGGTAGATAGAGAACAATGGATTGCAGTAGATCCAGGTACCATGCCCACTGGTGCAGTAAAAGAAGAATGGGATAAGCTGGAAAGAAAAGCAAGGAGCACCATTCGTCTTTGCCTCATAGATTCGGTGTTGGTGAACGTATCTGGAGAAGACAATGCAAAGAAGCTATGGGATAAACTGGGAAATCTGTATCAGTCAAAGTCCCTGGTAAATAAGTTATTTCTGCGAAAGAAATTGTACCTTCTGAGGATGACTGATGGAGACTCTGTGTCAGAGCATCTAAATGCCTTCAATACTCTGGTAAGTCAGTTGACATCTGTTGGTATTACGATTACTGATGATGAAAAATGTATTAGTCTGTTGTGCTCTTTGCCAGATTCATGGGATAATCTGGTTATAGCTATTGGGAGTAATGCAACCACACTAAACTTCGATGATGTGGTTGCATCCCTGCTATCGGAGGAAATGAGGCGGAGATCCATGGACAGTTCAACCAAGGATTCCCTATTTTTAAGAGGTCTCCCTAGAGACAGATCTAAAAATAAGTCTTCAGGTGGTAGATCTAAATCTAGAGGGAGATCTAAATCTCTAGGACCTTCTGTAAGAAAATGATGGAAGTGCGGTAAAACTAGGCATTACAAGAAGGATTGTAAATCCAAAAATACTGATAAAAGCAGAGGACCTAATGATGCTCCATTCGCAGATGGGAAAGAATCTACAGAGGAAGGAGGAGATGTGTATTTGGCATCTTCAAGTACACATGTAGAGCATGATTCGTGGTTGATTGACTCAGGTGCGTCTTATCATATGACTCCTCACAGGGAGTGGTTTTCTGAATACGAAAAGTATGATGGAGGAGATGTATTTCTGGGAGACAACTCGGTGGCGAAAATCATAGGTCGAGGAAAGATCAAGCTATTGCTCAAAGATGGAAGGGTTAAAACTCTTCCCGGGGTTCTGCACATTCCAAATCTGGCTAGAAACCTTATATTTGTAAGTAAAATGGATGATGCAGGTGTGAAAACTTTATTTGAAAAGAACACATGCAAGATGGTTCGAGAATCACTGGTGTTGATGAGGGGAGTTTGGATTGGAACTCTATACAAGTTGTTGGGAAGCACCTTTAAAAATGGATGTAACAGTACTATTGTTCCTGAGGGTGAAAATGAAGGAGACGGAGTCCTTACTGTCTCTAGTGAGAAGACATCGCTATGGCATCGAAGTCTGGGACATATTGGAGAGAAGGGTCTTCGACTATTACAAGGTAAAAGTATGGCTGAAGGCATGTCTGATTTCACATTAGATTTTGATTTCTGTGAACATTGCTTATATGGTAAACAGAATCGGGTAAGATTCTCATCTGGTGTTGTAAGAGCTAAAGGAATCTTAGAGTTAATACACAGTGATGTTTTTGGACCTTTGCCTGTTCCATCACTAGGTAAATCTGTGTATTATGTTTCATTTATAGATGATTTCTCAAGGAAAACTTGGATTTATTTCCTGCGTAAGAAATCTGAGGTTTTTAAAAGATTCAAAGAATTTAAGGCTCTTGTAGAGAATCAAACTGAAAAGAAAATAAAATTACTCAGAACAGATAATGGTGGAGAATTCTGTGAAAGTGAATTTGAGGAGTTCTGTAAAACGTGTGGAATAGAAAGGCAAAAGACTAATCCATACACACCTCAACAGAATGGGGTTGCAGAAAGGATGAACAGGACATTGATGGAAAAGGAAAGGAGTATGCTCAGTGGTGCAAGGCTAACACAACAATTCTGGGCAGAAGTTGTTGACACTGCGTGTTACTTAGTGAATAGGACACCCACATCAGCGTTGGTTGACAAGACACCTCATGAGGTTTGGACTGGTAAGAAACCCTCTCTCTCTCATCTCAGAGTGTTTGGGTGTGATGCTTTTGTACATGTTCCAAAGGAGAAAAGGAGCAAGTTGGATAATAAAGCGAAAAAATGTATCTTCATTGGTTACAAGGATGGAGTGAAAGGTTACAAGCTGTGGAACCCAGTAAAAAAGCAAACAGTTTACAGTCGAGATGTGATCTTCAGAGAAGTTGAAAGCACTTCCAAGATTGAGGATGTACCAAAGGAAAAGGATTCAGAGAAGCTACACTTTGATATCAAGGATGAAAGAGGTGATTCTTTTGAGGAACCAGATTCGTCTGAATCAGATGAGGAGGCAGAATCGTCTGAATCATATGAAGAGGCGGATCCACAGACTCCGGTATTCAGGAGATCTGACCGAGTAAGAAGGCAAGTTGAAAGGTACAGTCCCCCTGATTTTCGTTCTAATTTTGTGTTATCTATTACTGATGATGATCCTAGAACTGCTAAAGAGGCAATGGATTCAGAAGATAGTAAACTATGGAAGAAGGCCATGATAGAAGAAATGGATGCCTTGGACAAAAATGAGGCATGGGATCTGGTTGAGTTGCCAGAAGGAAGAAAGCCTATTGGAAGCAAATGGGTATTCAAGAAGAAGTTAAATGCAGCACATAAAGTGGAGAAGTACAAGGCTCGACTAGTAGCGAAAGGTTATTCCCAAATTGAGGGCATCGATTTTGGTGAGATTTTTTCACCTGTTGCAAAATTGACTTCTATTAGATTTCTTCTATCTATTTCTGCTGCTTTTGACCTTGAAGTAGAACAGATGGATGTAAAGACGGCTTTCCTACATGGAAATCTTAATGAAGAGATCTATATGAAGCAACCAGAACGGTTTGTGGTGAAAGGAAGAAAGGAGCTTGTCTGTAAGCTGAAAAAATCTCTCTATGGATTGAAACAATCTCCAAGAATGTGGTATCAAAAATTTGATACTTATATACTGGGACTTGGTTTCTCAAGGAGCAAATCTGATCACTGTGTTTATTTTAAGCTAACTGGTGATCATTTTATTTATGTAATATTGTATGTTGATGATATGTTGCTAATTGGAAACAACAAGGAAATCATCAAGGATGTCAAAAATCAGCTGTCATCTGAATTTGACATGAAAGATCTTGGTGCTGCAAATTTTATTTTGGGCATGGAAATAAAAAGAGATCGTGAAAACAGGAAACTCTGGTTAAATCAGAGGAAATATGTTGAAACGATATTGAAGAGATTTAATATGCAGGAAAACAAACCAATGAAGGTGCCCATTCCTGTAGGTGTAAGGTTATCTGCAGAACAGTGTCCCACGACACAAGAAGAGGTAGAGGACATGTCTCATGTTCCCTATGCTAGTGCAGTTGGCAGTTTGATGTATGCCATGGTCTGTACTAGACCAGATATAGCCCATGCAGTGGGATTTTTGAGTAGATACATGTCAAAACCAGGAAAGGAACATTGGACTGCAGTAAAGAGGGTCTTCAGGTATTTGCGTGGCACTATAGATTTTGCAATTTGCTACCAACGAAGACCCGGTCTAAACAGAGAGATAGATATACAAGGATTTGCTGATGCTGACTGGGCTGGAGATCTTGATCACAGAAGATATACAAGTGGCTACGTTTTTAATCTATTTGGAGGAGCAATCAGTTGGATGAGTAGAATACAAGCTGTAGTTGCACTCTCAACTACAGAAGCTGAATACATGGCAGCTACCCATGCAAGTAAGGAAGTTGTATGGTTGCAAAGATTGTGTTCAGGTATTGGTTTTGTTCAGAATGCAGTAAAGATTGGCTGTGATAGCTCAAGTGCAATATTTCTAGCAAAGAACCCTGCTTATCACTCGAGGACAAAGCACATTTCGGGTAAACGAATTAGGGTTTTAGATGCTGCGGAATACCATATATTGTATTGTAAATGGTTGAATAAACATATAATGAAAAGGAGCAGTGCGGCTCTAAGTTTTGCTGGTTTTTTTTCCGGTTAAGGGTTTCCAGGTGAAAATCTCTGTGTTATGTATGTGCCATTGTGTATTTTCTGGTAATGCTTAAGAATCAATATAAGTTTGTACTTCACTGTTAAGGTTTAAAACTTACAAGGTTCACTTAATAGCTGCAAAGCATGTAATGAGGTATCTAAAGGGTACATTAGATTTTGGTTTATATTATCTTGAAAGTCATGAACTCAGATTACATGGTTACTCAGATTCTGATTGGGAAGGAAGTGTTTCAGACAGAAAGAGTACATCAGGTGGATGTTATGGTCTTGGATCTTCCATGATCTCATGGTTCAGTAAGAAACAATCTAGTGTGGCTCTCAATACTGTTGAAGCAGAATATATAGCTTCCTGCTCTGCTAGTTGTGAAGCAGTGTGGCTTCGGAAACTATTATCTGGAGTGTTTGACTTAGAAATGAATCCCACTGTGATCATGTGTGACAATCAAATTTGTATTAAGACCAGGGTAGATACATCTCAAACCCGTATCTATCAAGCACCGAGAGGGATCCAATTTCGTGAGGTGTAATTTTTTTTGTTTTATCTTAAATTTTTTACACATTAAGAAAAAAATTACCCCTCAAGAAATTGGATCCCTCTCTTTTAATTTTTTAATTATTATTTTTATTTTTATTTTTGATAAGTTATGAGCGAACATGAAATTTTTAATTACTTTTTATTTTTTATAATTTATGAGCCGACATGGAAATGTAACGTGACAAACGTGACAAATGTGACAAATGTGACAAATGTGACAAACGTTACAACATCTCCCCCATACTGGGTTGTAACGTAATGTGATGACAAACGTGACAAACGTGACAAATGTGACAAACGTTACAACATCTCCCCCATACTGGGTTGTAACGTAACGTGACAAACGTGACAAATGTGACATGTGACATCCATTACAGGATCTCCCCTATACTACAAACGTGACATGTGACATGTGGCATGTGACATCCGTTACAGGATCTCCCCCATACTATTACTTTTTACATTTTATTACTTTTGAAAACATTACATGTGGCATGTGACATGTGACATCCGTTACAGGATCTCCCCCATACTGGGTTGTAAGCACCTCGTTTACACTCGGTGCAATGACAAAAAATCCAGTATTCCACAATAAGTCAAAACACATAGAGATCCGATATTTTTATATACGAGATATGGTGCAGAGAGGAGCTATTAAGCTCAAGTATGTGAGCACTGAGGAACAAATTGCTGATATATTGACCAAACCTCTGTCTCGAGTGAAATTTGAGTATTTCTGAGACAAGCTTGGTGTAGTTCAAAAGGAACCTCCTTGAAAGGGGGAGTGATATAGTCACTGATGATGAGGTTTCCCTCATCGACAGCAAGGTCGATGATGAGGATACCTGTTTATTATACCTAGATATTTATATGTATGCTTAGATTACTTATATTTAGGATACTTATACTTAGAATACATATGTTACTTATATTTCTGATATATGCACTTATATTGATGAGGATACTTGTATCGATGATATGTATACATGTATTGATGAGGATACTTGTATTGATTAATGAGGATACTTGTATTAATGATATGTATACATGTATTTATGAGGATACTTGTATTGATTGATGAGGATACTTGTATTGATGAGGACACTCGTATTGATGATATATGTACTTGTGTTGATGATGTACTAATGATACTTGTGTTGATGAGGATACTGTGGGGATTGCATCATCCTTGAACATATGTTCTAAAAGGATCCGTAGACAGATGTCTCCGAAAATAAATTCCTAAGTGGACAAGTGGGGATTGTATCTTCCTCGGACTTCGGTCCAAGAATTGATCCGTAGACAAGATGTCTCCGAGAATGAAGTCCTGAATGAACAGGTAGGGGATTGTATCTTCCCCGGACTTCAGTCCCAGAATTGATCCGTAGAAAAGATGTCTTCGAGAATGAAGTCCTGAATGAACAGGTAGGGGATTGTATCTTCCCCGGACTTCAGTCCTAGAATTGAGTCGTAGACTGGGTCTCTGAGAATGAAGTCCTGAATGAACAGGTAGGGAATTGTATCTTCCCTGGACTTCGTTCCCAGAATTGAGCCGTAGACTGGGTCTCTGAGAATGAAGTCCTGAATGAACAGGTAGGGGATTGTATCTTTCCTGTACTTCAGTCCCAGAATTGAGTTGTAGACTGGGTCTCCGAGAATGAAGTCCTGAATGAACAGGTAGGGGATTGTATCTTCCCCGGACTTTGGTCCCAGAATTGATCTGTAGACATTTGTCTCTGAGAATTGATGATAGGACTGTATCGTCCCAGGACTCTTAGTTCAAAATGCACGTGATGGGATTGTATTGTCCCTAGACATGAGACTTGTCTTAAAGTGATAAGGATTGATCATCCTGGAACTTGATCTGGATTGTATCATCCATGGACCTATGTCCTAAAGAGAGTGGGATTGATCATCCTGTAATATGATCGTGTGATGACGATGCTGATGATCATATGATGACGATGCTGATGATTGTATGATGACGATGCTAATGATCGTGTGATGACGATGCTGATGATCGTATGATGACTATGTTGATGATCGTGTGATGACGATGCTGATGATCGTGTGATGACGATGCTGATGATCGTGTGATGACGATGATGATGATGCTGATGATGATGCTGATGATCGTGTGATGACGATGCTGATGATCGTGTCATGACAATGATGACGATGTTGATGATCATGTGATGACGATGCTGATGATCATGTGATGATGATGCTGATGATAGTGTGATCCAGATGCTGTAGAAGATGAAGACTCAATACTGATGATGCTGATGTTCCAGTAACTGCTTAAGTTACTAATGATGATGTATTAAAAGCTTCTGATGATTTACAGATGTATCATGTATGATGTAGTCAATGACTCCTGGCTCCTGCAGATGTTGTTATAATATCCTTCTCGTTAAGGGGGAGTGTTGAATATTGTAACTTATAAGAATATTATATTTGTACTGTATTATTCCAGAGATGTTTCATCCCTCCGAGGTGATTCTATTATGTATCCGGAGATGTTTATTCCTCTGATGGATTGTGGTAACCAGGGTTATTAGACCCACCATGTGGGGGTCGGCCCTGAGTTTATTATTTAGGGGTTATTAGACTCACTACGAGAGGTCGACCCCATTAGGGATTTAGTCAGTCAGGAAACTAGTATAAGTAGAGGAGAATGCTCCTCACTTATTACACACTTGCATAGCTCGGAAAGTAGCGCACTTGTGTTTGAGAGGTCTGCATAGGAGGTAGAGAAGGAGGTCAAGTCTTGGAGCACATATTGTATTTTGGTTGATCATCTTATTGAGGAAAGATTTGCTGGGTTTTCTACCCCATGAGGGTTTCCCAGGGTAAAATCTCTGTCTATCTTGTGATTATGTTTCTTTCAGTGATCTTGCTAGTCAAATTAGTTTAAAATTAACATAAAACATCTCGGAATAAATTACAATAATAAAATACAATAGAATATTCTTCGAAGTTACAATATTTCAACACTCCCCCTTAATGAGAAGGGTATTATACTGACAACAACAACATCAACTGTAGGAGCAAGGAGAGAGAGCATCATCAACAACATCAAGGTGACACATCTATAAATAATTGGAATTTTTCTTCAACAATATCAGCAACTAGAACATCTTCAACATATTCAGTACTGGAGCATCATCTTCTAAAACACTGAGTCTTCATCTTTGATCTTCATCTTCTACAGCACTCGATCGCTTGATCTTCTACATAAACACTTGATCTTTCGATTAGCAACAAAATCTTCTTGATCTTTCGATCAACAATAACATCATCTTGATATTTCGATCAACAGCAACATCATCTTAATCTTTCGGTCAACAACAACATCATCTCCATCAACATAACCTGCAACACACATGATCCAGTTACGGGATGATCAATCCCTCTCACTTTAGGACATAAGTCCAAGGATGATGCAATCCTATCCAAAATCTCAGATACAAAAGTCTGCAGATCCATTTAGAACTAATTTCCATGGATGATACAATCCCACCCACATTCTCGAAGACAAAAGTCTCTGGATCACTTTAGGACTAATGTCTAGGGAAGATGCAATCCCAACCACATTATCGAAGACAAAATTCTATGGATCACTTTAGGACTAATGTCTATGGAAGATGCAATCCCAACCACATTCTCAAAGAAAAAATTATTTGGATCACTTTAGGACTAATGTCCAGGGAAGATGCAATCCCAACCACATTCTCGAAGAAAAAATTCTCTGGATCACTTTAGGACTAATGTCCAGGGAAGATGCAATCCCAACCACATTCTCAAAGAAAAAATTCTATGGATCACTTTAGGACTAATGTCTAGGGAAGATGCAATCCCAACCACATTCTCGAAGACAAAGGTCTATGGGTCACTTTAGGACTAATGTCCAGGGATGATACAATCCCACTACAACATCATCATCACTGCAACTACATCACAGAGACAAGAGTCTGTAGATCACTTTAGGACTAATGTACATGTATGATACAATCCCACTGCAACCTCATCATCACCACTCCCCCTTTCAAGGAAGGTCCTTTTGAACCACACAAAGGTTGTCACAAAAGTACTTAAACTTCACTCGAGACAGAGACTTATTCAACACATCAGCAACTTGCTCATTAGTGCTCACACACTGGAGCTTTATAGCTCCCTTCTGTACCATATCCTATATGTAAAAATATCGGATTTCTATGTGCTTTGACTTGTCATGGAATGTTGGGTTCTTCGTCATCTTTATACAACTCTGGTTGTCACATAGAATCACCGTGGTATCCAACTCCAGGTCAAATAGACCTGACATCAACTTTCAGAGCCATATGGATTCACAACTTAGTAGAACAAGCTGCTATATACTCTGCTTCAGCTTGTGATGAGAGCAACAGTGGATTTCTTTCTTCTAAACCATGAGATCATGGCATATCCTAGACAATAACATCCACCTGAGGTGCTCTTCCTATCTAAGACACATCCATCCCAATCTGTATCTGTATAAAAATAGAATATGTAGTCATGATCTCCAACATAGTATAGACCAAAGTCTATCGTACCTTTTAGGTACCTCATCACATGCTTTGAAGCTACCAGGTGAACATGTCTAGGCTCAACTAGATACTATCGCAGGGTGTTCACAGCAAAGCATATATCTATCCTGGTATTCGTCAAATACATCAACGATCCAATCATTTGTCTGTAAACTGTAGAAACCATTGTCCATCATCCCAAATCTCTACTTCACATTTTCCTTGGCTAAGGAAAAAAATCATCTAATCTCAGCAACATATCTAATACAAGAATCATGCCAAGATTCTTTAAATGTGATATCTACTCCCTCTGAAGTGGATTCTTCTACATCTGAATATTTTCCTCCCTCTATGACTGAACATAATGCACACTCTGCATTGAGTGATCTTCTGCATATCTATCTGTGCCATCTCTCATTATATGAGTCTACTGATATGATCCTCAAGATCACTTGAACTCTATGGTGAGTTCCTTCTTGCATCTATCTAAGAGAAGCATGTCATTTGTATATGGAAACCATGTTCAACCTTGTAGCAAAGGTTGAAATCCGCATCACCCATGGTGATCATCAATCTCGTTAAATGACTATCGATCCTGGGTACCTGTTGAACCCGTACAAAGCCTTCTTTGGTCATGTGATTCTCTATCAAATCTTGGGAGTTTGCTTGATATGCACTTCTTCTTCAATTACACCATTCAATAGAACAGTATTGTCATCCATGGGTGTAATCTATCTTTGGAAGTGTGCTTAGCCACTGGAGCAAACATCTCATCATGATCCTCTCCCTCATTCTAAGAGAATCCTCTAGCCACGAGCTTTGCTTTGTACTTCTATAGTATGTTTGATTCGTAAGTCTTCTTGTTGAACAGTTATCACTTTTTCTTCGGAACAAGTGTTCATCATCCTTCTTTTGTAGATCATAGCACATGGTCTTTCTTACAAATTAAATTCAATTACAAGAATAGTAACACTTCATAATCATCAAATCATTTCAATGATAACCTTTTATGCATACTGATATGATTCACATAGTTATGAAACTATCTTGACCAATACTTTGGCACAACACTTTTCCATATCCTGTATGCATATAGTGGCTATCTAGATTCATTCCATCTCTACCAGAGCATACTATCAAGAGCGTGCATAGCTCCCATCATGTTAGCAAAGAGGTTTCATTCTAGACAAGCAACAATGGAATGTTTGTCCAACACTATTGGCTACTTACCCATCATATGCATATTAGCAGTATATTGTTCAATGCTTATATGAATTCTTACACTATGCATGATATATTTCCTGATTCTAGGAATATAAATATATGTACAACTATTACGAACAATATCATTAACTATTCAGAGATTCAAGAAGTAATTCAAATAACAACTCAAATACTTATCTTTTTTATGTTTTGTGTGATTGCCTCTTTGCTTCCTTGGGAATGCCTCCCTCTGGATGTTTGCTTCCTTGAGATTGCCTCCCTCTCATGTCATGATAGTATCATGATTTTGTGTCTTTGATATTTTATCCATCTTGTAGCACTATGTACCCTTAAGTGTGCACTAGTTTCATCATTGTGTCATCCTCAAGATCTCATACATAATCACCCATTCATTAGTATAATCTCAATAAGATCAAAATTATAATACTAAATAATCTTAAACACGTACGGTCATAATTATGAGTGTTAATATTCATGGTTTCATGGAGTGCGTCTTTTACTTATGCATATTCAAATTTGACCATAGGACTTTTCTAGTTTGTCATATCATTAATCAAACCAAGAAACATAATATGCATAAAGCCTTGATTCGCTAAACTCTATCTTCAGGAATAATCATTATCAACCATATGAAAGTATACTTATCTAAGATCCTAACACAAAGTAGGATTCTAACTCGATAGAGGAAAACATACCTGGATTAGCATGCTTTATAGTTATGTCTAACATACCCAAACAATATCTTCTTTGTTATCTTCAATGATTTGGAGACCCCGTGCTAGTAACCTGCATATCTCATAAGTTAAGCATAGTAGAACCAAATCATACATACCTCGTAAGTAGAGCTTCTATGTGATCAAAGACTATGGATGAGTCTTTGTCTTCATGTCATCATGGCCATATATTCATGATCTAGAACTTGATTTGTCTTTCTTCATGTACCTTTCATGTTATCCCAACATCATCCTCATACAACACCACAAGTGCATTAGTACAATCATAAGTGTCATAACCCTAATCTATGAATGTCTTCTATCATTCATGTGCAATCATAATTTTACTAAGGTGATCAGAAAAATATAAAATTAATCATGATTGTACTAACCTCAATAATATGAATACAAACATATCATGAACTTAATCATCAGATAAATAAAACAGATTTCAAAACATACCTACATCTCCTCAAGTCATACATGTCTAGATTGCTTGTAGTCTTCTCTATAAGGGTAAAACCCTAATTGTCCAAGGTAGATAACTTGAAAATATCTTATATAGAATCATGGTGCTAGGATGATAGAATACCAGTGCCATTTAAACCTCCTTCATTGCTTCCCTATGAGTCTTCCAACTTTGATAGGGTTTCTTCTTACTTGTAGAACCCAAAAACCCTAATTTTCAATCTCCTTGCTCCCGCAAAGATTAATATCTATGATGAAGGGATTCCAAATCTATTTTCAAAGTTTCTAATGTTGCATCAGGTGTCTCCAACATTGTATCAAGTCCTACCATACCTAAAACACTGGAAACCCTAAGTGAGAACTTCTTCCTCCTCTTCTTTGATTTCCTCCATTGATCCATTTCAGATGTGTCATATTGTTTCTGGTTTATCTATGAAATTTCGGATCCTCAGGGTCTGAAACTTTTTCCCGTGGTATCATGACCTATCATATTTCCAACCCCACATATTTTAGCTTCATTGGATTCTCCATGAGAGAGATATTCTAAGTTTCCCAACATGACCTGTTTATGGGATGAAACAACATAGAGAACTTGTACGGAGTGCCACGTGTCACTATTTCAACTTCAGCCTCTGAACTTTGTACCTATGAAACTAAAGTTTGTTCCTTAACTGTCACGTTTAACGCAATTCCATTTGGATCTTCCTAGCCCGAGATATGACCTTTTTTCCTAGGTCACCTGTTTAGGGATGCATTCTAGAAGAGGCTAAAACCCTAACTTGCACAAATCATATCTCACAAAGTACAACGAATATGGGGAATATTTTCTACGCCAAGTACATCTATGTCTGATATTCATCCTATATAAATTTTAGATCCTGAACCCTCACAAAAATAGATTTAGAGAGAAAGTTCCATGATGACTAGTGTTTGCTATACAAAGCCCTAGCTTTCAAATTGTCGCAAGTGAAACAAGTGTCATAAATTCCATACATTGCCTTCTTTCAGGATAGATATGAAACCATGTTAAGATTCAATATGATAAGATAGATAACATCAATATTCAATTCAATTTCACAACAATAGCATATACAAGATCACTGCAAGAATAAAAAGCACAACATAAACACAAGAGACACAATTTTATCCTGGGAAACCCTCTAGGGGAAGAAAACCCATCAAAAATTCCTCAATATAGATGATCAAAAGTACAAATAAAAAACCCCAAACAAGTGCTCCTTCTCCTTTCAGATACCTCTCTCTCTCTCTCTCTCTCTCTCTCTCTCTCTCTCTCCATTGTGAATTACACAAGTGAGTGTGTGTGTGAATTAATGAATAAATGAGAGAGCCTATCTCTCTATTTATACATTCACTTCTACTTTAATTTTACAACTTGACATGTCGGCCTCAACTAACTTTACCACTCAACTAATGCTGACTGGGCCGACTCCTCTAGGGGACTTAAAAACCCCATTACATTTAACTCTAGGGGGGTCTATTGCCCCGAATTACAAGGGATGATTTACCTCAATGACTTTACATAACCAAATACAATAATAACATCTCCACGGAGGAATAAAACATCTCCAAATAAATTACAATAATAGAATATTCTTCGTCGTTACAATATTTCAACAGACACTCCTCCTCTATCCGCCGAATCCTCCTGGTACTGCATAGCTGCAGTTGTCAGTGCCCTATGGACGTATTGCACAACCTCTACCTATGGTGACATCTTTCATGATCCCAACCACCTTCATAACTACTCATAACTTCTTTATCTACCATGAATGACTACCAAGTACATTGTCTTGACTTCTTCACTTCTCTGACTCTGCTATAATAGTTGGCCCCATCTTCTGCCTTGACCATACTGCACTTCATCATCTTCGACTTCACCTGTCGGCTTCACTTAGATTCTATGATTTCCAGTCATCCCCATCCTCCATGCTTTCCTTTCGTCGAAACTCATCGGTGTTGTTGTTCGACAACATGTCGACCTTCAATGCATCCGCTCCATTCCTATCATATGTCGACATCAAACTTGTCGACTCTCGACCTTTCTCTCTTTTCAATCGCATATCGATAGCTTTTGCTCGACTGCTTGGATTCGACAACGAATATTCCCTTCACACCAGTGTCATCGACAGTTCCCCTGGTCGACTTCTCTTGTCAATCAACTTCGATTGTTTCTCCTAGGCCCCGATGCTCCTGCATCACCTCTATATGGTATAAGTTTAACCCTTTTTCGGACTGTCTAGACTATATACGAAAAATGAATAATCTAGTCATAAGTGGCTAGAAAAGTTCTTTCTCGCATTTGATTTATCCTTTTTCGGGCGAGGAGACTAACTTTACGAAAAATTTCACCTTGGAGACTTCTTTAGGATTTTTATACTCTCTAAATATGAAAACACCGATGAGCATATACCAACTTGGGCTCGATATAAAATCCACAAAATGGTGAAAAGAGTTCTTGTTTAAGTTTTTCAGACTCTTTAAATATGGAAACAACGATGTGCACGAACAGATCTGGACTCGATATAAAATCCACAGATCAATTTTTTATCGAGAAATCTTCTATCTTGTCTTCGAGATCGTGAAACAAAGAAGAAAGTGTTGAGTTTCCCTTCCATGGACTCATAAAATTATACATGGATGGACCCTTTTGGCATCGAACCCCTCAATTTTTGGGTTCATTAAAAATATGTTAAGTGACGCATCGTTAGGTGAGCTATATTGAGCATACTTTTATTTATTTCACGCTCGTTAAAACATGAAAAAGTACAAAAAGATAAAGGGAAGGGAAATATGTCATATCTCTATTATTGAAAACAACAGCAATTCCAAATATATACTTGAACAGAGCACTTATTTCAAGTTTATCAAACAAATTGGGTCTTAGTTTTAGCCTTAGGATGAACCCTATTTCTCAGTTTGTTTCTCCTATGGTTGGTTACTCTTCTAACCACATGGAGAATCTTTCAATGTCTCCTACATTATGGATCTATTTATTTCATCCAAATCTACCTAAGTCATGTTTATCTCGTGCTCACTATTCAAGGATGTATCTTGTGTCGGCCATTCTACAGTTTCCCAGACCTTTTGTGTCGGTTATTCCATGGTATCAGTATGTTTCATCATGTACTCAGTCCTGCTCCAAATCACATCAATCCTTGGTTTTTCCTCGTGTTGGATGATGGAGGATTCCTTAAATCCTCCCTTCCAATGGACTTCTTCCCATCGAATTCACTGTCATCTTTCTCTATGATTGAAGTTTAGAGTCCTGAAAAGTACCTTCAAGATTGCAGTCATTAGTGGTAGTCTACCTCGCCATCAATTAGTAAGAATACATCAATGTCCTCTACTCGATGGATTCTTCAATTTTTCGACTTCAAGAACATCTATTCACACCTGTTAGAATGTACTAGGTACCTTGGGGCACATTTTCATCATCAGGAGCACCGTTCGCATTTGTTAACGATATAATTTAATGATCAGTAATAAAGCAGTTTCCCCCATGTTCGACGTCAACTCATTTATTCACATGGTTTCGATTCATACCTGTCGAGGGTCAGTTTGAATACCTTGGGCTCGTCATAGCATTTTTTTCCCAAGTTGCACAAGATTTTTCCTTTTCTTTTGGTGTCACTTGATGAGACCTAGATCAACTTTTTTATTCTTGTGGCTATGTTCCTACTCATTTTTTTCTCATGGATTCATGCTTGTATTCCTATGGCCATGATATATACCTCATTCTAACATTTGTATCCATTGACTGAAGGTCATATTCTAATATTTTGAACATTGACAATACATCAGGGATCAAATTATCTAACAACTTGATTATGCTTCAGGTACTTCGTTGATGCCAAGACTCTTTGTTTTTTGAGCTTCTTGACTCTGCAATCTACTTTTATAATTTATTTCGACCATCGTTTTCCCCTCTGACCTCATACCTTAGGGGGAATCTATTATAAGCCAAAATGTCACTTCTCCATCTGTGACAATATTAAACTTGTTAGTCACACAAAATAACAGTGTGGATGGAAGAGCCTTGGCTTGATACCTAGTCTCCTAGCTTAAATCATTCTCTGTTCATCCCAAATTCCTATTTTGTTTATCTTGGTTTGTGACGTATGCGCAATTGACAGTCATGCAAAATACATGTTATGTGCGGTTTGATGGTTTATCCACCAACATGTACAGTAAAAAGTTTCACGCGCACACTACAAAGACTTGAATCATGTGTTACATGCATGATGTTTGTTTACCACTCATGCATGGCTTATTAAAATTCAAAAAATAAAAATAAAATTGAATTTAGAAGTGGTTGGGGTAGTTCTTGATAACTTCCCCCAATAGTTACAACCTCTATCCATTCGATGGTTACCTCCTTTTTCTATAAAAACAAGTAATTTTGGCCATGAAGAGGACTTTTGGCTCATAAGTAAAGAAATGGTTGGAAGAATTTAGACTCCCTCCAATCCCCTCTGTTATGTGACTGAGATATCCTTATGCCCTATCACCCAGTGATTGTTGGATCTTGTGGATAAGAGAAGCAAGGGAACCTAGGTCAAGGTTTTGCGAGGTTCCCAACTATAGCAAGGTATATTTGTATTTGTTATTGTTCATTAATAAATATAAGACATATTTCATTTCCCAATATCATGTTCCAATTTATTTAATGAAATGGTTAGATTTTTGTATTGATAATTTAGTATATATGTTTAAATGCATATTAATATGTTTGTCTTAATTCATATCCATTTTGTTGTAGCCATTAGCTTTTGAGAAAGGCATTGTATCCATTTTGTAGGTGTTACAGTGCAGAAGGTGAAGGTTTGGAATCAGAGGTTGAAGAGTTACTAAAAGCTTGGACCAACATAATAGATCTGATCTTCTCATGATCTATTGAAACACCTTCTTTATATATGATATGTCCTAAGTAGCGGAGTCTACTATGATAGAAAGAACACTTACTTATCTTAGCATACGACTAGTGTTTTATAAGTAATTTCATTACTAATCTTAGATATTCTTCACGTTCTTCTTCTTTTTTGGAATAGATAAGGATGTCATCCAAGAATACAATTACAAACTTATCCAAGTACTTTCTAAAAAATCCATTCATTAAGAACATGAATATTGTCAGTGCATTTGTCAATATGAAAGGTACCACTGTAAACTCATAATGTCCATACCTTGTTCTGAATGTTGTCTTATTGATATCCTCATTCTTAATTATAATTTGGTGGTATCCTGACCTCAAATCTATCTTTGAAAACACTTTGGATTCTCTCAACTAATCAAACAAGTCATCAATCAATGGCAAGGGGTACTTTTTTTTAATTGTTTCTTTGTTCAATTGTCTATAATCTATGCAAATTCTTAGAGTTTTATCCTTCTTATTTACAAATAACATAGGATCTCCCTAAGGTGAAACACTAGGTCTTATGTAGCCTTTCTTCAGTAGCTCTTCTAACTGCATTTGTAATTCTTTCAACCCCGGGGTACTCATTTTGTAAGGTTATTTAGATAAAGGTATTGTTCCTGCCACCAAATCAATAGAGAAATCAATGTCTGTCTTAGGAGGCATTCCCGGAGGTTCTTGAAATATATCTACAGACTCTTGTAGCACTAGATAGTCTTGCAGTTCTAGCTCTTTTCCTTCCTTTGGCTCCACCACATGAGATTCATGCAACTTGAATCCTTTCCTGAGACACCTCTTTAGCTTCAGAGCTGTGATTTTCCTCAGAGATATGGGTCTAGGTATACCTTTGATTGTCACTCGGTTTCCTTCTTCATCCAAACAAGTATATGTTTTTTTATGACAATCAAGTATGGCATGATTTGCATCCAACCAATCCATGCCAATCAATACATCATATGATCCCAAGGGTATGATGTTTAAGTCAGTGAAGGTTTTAGTACATTCATTTATAAAGGACATTCTCTTATAGCTTCTGTGATTTTTCTCTTGGTTCTGGTAGCTAACTATACTAGACTTGTTGTCTCAAGCGTAGTTTTCTTCAAATAACATTTCTCAACTAGGTTAGGTATAATATAACTATTGCTAGCTCCAGAATCAATCAAAATAGCTATGGTTTTATTAGAAATCTTATCTTCTACCTCAATAATTCAAGACTAGTAATCAACTTGCTTTCCATCCAGGGATGCATAGATTCTTTGAACACTTCCACCAACATATCCAACCATTAAGTCCTCTTGAATGTTGTGAATGTTACTTTTCTTACATGGGAACTAACTGACTAAGTGATTCTCCTTACATATCCAAAATTCAATAGGGGGTATTTTATTTGAATGCTCTTCCCTTGGCTATACTCGCTCTTAACAATTATTGTTTCTGAATGTTCAAGGTTAGAATCCTTTCTTTCTCTACTCTTGCTTGTTCTTCTTCATGTCCTTCCATTTATTCTTATATGGATCCTTTCTCTTATTCTATTCATATAAATGTTTTTCCTTCTAGATGGCTTCCTATATTTTATCTCTATAAGATTGTGGTAGACCACCTAGGAACCTTTGAATCTTTACATTCTCATATTTGATGAAATCAACATACTTCAAAAGTTCTAGGAACTTTTTCTCATAAGTTTCCATAGTCATACTTCCCAACTTTGATCTCAAAGAATTCCTACATCTTCTTTTCATAGTAGTGTTCAGAGAGATATTCTTTCTGGAAGTACTTCTTAAAAAATTTCCAAGAGATTCTATCTTCATCAATATTTTTTAGCTTAATTTGTTGATCCCACCAACTGGATGCTTTACCTTACAGATGGTAAATGGCTACTCTTGCTTCCATATTAGGTGTATACTGATGCAACTAGAAAATCTTCCTAAGTACTAAAAACCAAGCTTCGACATCTTCTCCTTGCTTTTACTCTCCATCAAAGTTTTGGGGCTTGATCCTTCGTAGTTCTCCTACTAGTTCATCCTGGGCAGACCTCCTCTTCTTATATCTCACCGGGGATCTTTCAGCGATGCTCTCTAAGCTACTAGATGAATACCCCATCTTCTTCAATTTGTGATGAGGTTTCCTTGAAGATGATATAGATCTCACATAATCTCTTCTATGTCTCTTGTCAGTTGTTCTTTATATGCTCTTCAACGACTTTAGATCATTCATGATTTGTTCCTGAATGTGGATGATCCTTCAATTATCCTCCTTACACTTCCTTACTGAATCTTCCAAACATAAGGGTTCACTTCTCCTCTTATGTCTACTTTAACTTACTTATATTATTCCAACAAAATCCTCTGTTGGGCTATAGGGAATATTTCCTTCTTCAAATTCCATCTCTGTTCTCTAATTTCCTACTGGTGAACTTGTACTTACTAAGTCTCTAGTCTTTGCTGGTTCAATTAAAATTTATGCTCAATAGCCACACTACTTTCTCAATCATTCACTAGAAATGGAAATGTGTTCATGATCAATTATTGTTAGCAGACTGTCACACCGGTATAAGTTTATTATTATTCAACTAATTTTCCATTTTAGTTATAAAGCATTAAGCCAACTCTTCTATTCAAAATCCACCTAACTGGACAACAGTGTCACTAGGACATAAAAGGGGAGCTAGAAATCCTTTCAGGATTTCTCCTTATCATCTAGACATCAAGTCCATAGTCGTCCCATGCTAATAGTTTAATTAAATAGTTCACAACATTAATATGCATGTATATATAAGATATTATTTAATTTAAGGCTTATTCAATCCATAGAATCTCTAATTCATATTCACTGAATGATTGTAACTTTAAAAAAGGCCCAATAACCGTAGTGTTGAAACCTGGCTCTGATACCACTTTGCAATGTCCCTGACCCAACTAATGCCAACGGCACTAGGAAGCCTAGGAAAAGGGATAAGACTAGTATAGCACAGTGGATTAAGGTGAACTAAGGTTAGGCTAACAAGCCATACAACCAATAAATTTAAAACTTTTACCCATTTTAAAGTGAAAAGCATGAAACTCAAGCCTAACATTCCCCAGTGTGCACAGTATTGAATGAAACTATGTTGTAATTGTAAAAATTGATTATACATGAGTAAGGCATGATAACTAGTATCTCTAGTAACCATATAATGATTAAAAGCATAAAATTATCCCATGTACTTGATAGTAGTTATTGGATTGTAATATTATTGAAAACATGATTGTAAATAATTAATTATTGTTGTGAGCATCCACTTGTATATCGATATGAGGATATTAGTTCTATTATGAGTGTGCATATTCGTTTACTAGTAAGTAACAAAAACATTAAGGAAAATTCCATAGGCTACCATCTATAGTCCACACAACCATGGAAAAAACAGAGACACTGGATTCCATCTACAACCTTCAAAATCAGATCCCATGGTTGTCCCCTACAACCATCGTTTTCTAGTAAAAATCAAACTTTATGGCTTCCCTCCCTCTATCCATAAATCACTAATACAAATCAAATTTATGGCCATTAACTACATCCGTCCAACACTAATACCACATATTTTTATGGTTGTTATTTACAACAATCTAAATGCACAGTACATCAAATCTCATGGATTCCACCTACAACCATTCCAATCATAAGAAAGGAGAGAAAGGATGGCTGCCACCTACAACCATTAGAATCATAAGAAAGAAGAGAAAGGATGACTTCCACCTATGACTATTTGAATCATAAGAAATAAGAGAAAGGATGGAAGAGAAGGTTCATATAAATCCAGATTATAATGTATGAAGGCCATCAATCCTGCATACAATTCCCAGCATACAATCCTCGACATACGATCCATGAACATAAACATGGTACAAATCATCCTCCAAGGGCACATATACATAATAAAATAACATCAATAAACATATGATCCAATACTTATCTTCAAAAAAGGAAACTAGATCCAATAGGACAACTTTCCACCTAGCCATAGACACAGTCAAGTCAAATCTCACTTGAACAGGTCACCCCCGAGATGAGGCCACAAATCCACTAGTATAGGCACACACTATCTGGAAACTCTCGGAACTCCTCTTCCAAGAAACCACAATACTTCCCACTACTACTTTCCTTTCTGTCTCCACTGCCTATGGGATGTGACTCCCTTCACCTAACTCGTCCCTCACAATATCACCATCCCATTTCCTGGTTTCTTGTGCAATAACCTGGACTAGTAGAGTGAACTCGAGGAAGCAAGGGCATCATCCAACTAGAATAAATCTCTGATAGGATCCCACAACAAACACTAAGTATCAACACAGTCTCAATACTGTCACAATTCAAGTGATCTGAAGCTCAGGTTTAGCTTCAACAAGGAGCTCGAGCACATGAATTTATAGCACAAGGAGGCCAACTCTAACCCAATGAAATCAACTTGAATTAGAAAGAGGCAAGGTTAGGTTTATCATGGATGCTTAACTCAAGTTAGTGGAGTGGTGGCTTAGTTAGGATATTCCCTTTCACATATTAGCACCATGAAGAGGAGTTACCAAAAAACAAGGAGTGGAGCATAAGGAGGGTGCACAAGTTAGGAGGGGTGACAAAGTGGCTCCAATTGGATCATCAATGACGCATAAGCACAAAAATAGGGAACTCTAGCTAGATTTTGGGAGCAAGGGAACACTTTTGGAGGTAGAATAAAAAATCAAGGAGGTGGAAGCTAAAATCTAGCTTACAACTCCTAGAATCTAGGGATAGGGCGCCTTAGTGCAAGTGGGACCCACAAAAGAGTATATTTCATCCAAGGAGGGTGTATTATGCAAGGGGGGGCACTAAGGCGTGAATAAGGTGCAATAGTAAATCCACAGGCCAAAATAATTAAAAGTAGGGTTCGTTGTAGAATGTTTGGGTGACCAACAGCTCTAAAAGTCACCAATGTGAAAATATGATATAGGATGAATAAAAACAAGTTCTAAAGTGCTAGGAATGTCCCCATTCCCCCTCACACTATGGATTCCATGGCCTCCCATACTCTTTTAGTTGTCTCTGCTGATCCAATTGTTTATTTAATTTAATAACAACAACAACAACAATAATAATTCCAAATTCCATAGTCATATTAACAAACAAATAATCATAAGTCTAGGGCTTAACAACCAGGGTATTACATGGGTCGTTGATCATGATAATTTGTTGTTGTTAGATATCTTGGAGGGGCTTCTAGTATTTAAATGTCAATCCCTTTATTCCCTAAATTCGATATATGTCGTTGATCTCACCCTCACCGCAAGATGTTGTATAACTCTTAGCCCAAGGTGCCAATTTGGGAGAAAATCCGAAGGCCCCTTGCATACATATGCCCATCGTTCCTGATGATTCTGAAGATGTACTTCTGCAGTGATATCCTTCATTAGGTCCTCATGATTTCCTAGAACCCATTCACTTGTACAATAAATCTATGTGAGAGGACATAAAAGACTTGGATGACCAACATTCGAAATTGAACCCTTCCTAGTCCTTCCAGAGTGTTATAGCCTGTCCCAGAAGTGCAAAGTTAAAATTTCCCTTCAAAAAAATTTCAAAATCTTATTTTTACCCTTCCAATTAAGGACACAATTTATAACAACATTTCAAAAGAAGGGTAAGATTTTAAATTACCCGTCAATATAAATTTCATAGTGTGTTTAAATTCATAAGCTATAAAGTTTCCTGATACCATTAAAATCCTATGACACAAATAAAAAATGCATTATGAAACCTGCAGGAACCAAGACATCGATTCACCTTCAAAGATTAGGCTCATTATCCAAAATACTGGAATTTTGAAATATCATGATTCATCAGTCTTAGGAAGTTAGGTCACTGTGCAAATGGAGGATGTTGTAAGCTAGTCTATGTAGTATGAACTTGTTTGTAGTTATTAGATCAAAACCTTGAGAAATTCATATTAGACATACATGAAATTATATAATTTTCTCCTTATTTACGTGTATGCACTTTATCCCAAAGGAGATTGTTCGTTGAATATGATCAAATCGACAATTTCGCCATTGAAATTCTGGTTTACCTAGTACCAAAGGAAGTACCTCCGTTTTTATTTACATAATTTATCCATAAAAAAAGATGAGACAGTTATCTTAAAATTCAACATTTCATTATTACATGCATATGGCTCCTCGTGAGTCGTCATTCACTCAATTTTGATAGGCAAATTTCCTTCCTTAAAATCCACAAAGGGAGCTCCTTGTTTCTTCATCAATATTGTATTTTACCAGTATTCATTTCGACTAAAAGATCCCAATGTCCTCTTTTAATATGTAAAGTTGACCTAGCTAACATAAAAAACTGGGTGGCTAGTAGGATTACCCCATGGTAAAAGCAGATGTCTTAGCTTACTAAGCAATGATTCATTCAGATACTTACCTCGTTAAGAAAGAAATCAATAGTACATATATGAATCAACAACTTCTACTCATATTTATATTTTATCCCCAATTTCAATATTTTCGAAGAAGAGGAAGGAATCAAATAATAATATGAAAGATAAAAGTAAGCTAGAGAATCATAAACCGAGCCATATAATCATATATAATTGGTTGGAGTTCCTTAGTAACATGGACGACAATTTTGGATGTTTAGTTAGAAGACATCAATTGCAATTTGTGACCTCCACGGTTCCAACATCCACCTGTTCACTTGTCAGGAACTTTGCAACAGCGTTTGGCCAAGTTGTCTACTGCATGCTATTTTGGATGCATGGAAGCCTCGAACTTTTCCTATTGTGTTCCAATGAGGTTGACAATGTGAACATTGGTAGTTCCCATAGTTGAATTGTTGACCATACTAGTTCAATAACACTCTTGGCCATGCTCTTCACTCTTCTCCATGCAAATTGTGATGCAATACATGTGTTCATGTAGCTGTAATTGTAGGTAGCACATTAATGGTTTTCAAGTTAAATACTAAATTTCCTTGCAATGTCAATTCACCAAATCACGTATTGGTACAAAACACACAAGAAATTTTATTAAAACCCTGAGTATTTCAATTCTAAATCCCCAAGCTCTTAATTTCTCAAACCTAGAACTTTATCTTCAAACCAATCTCACCATTAGCAATTTTTCAAACCTGTTTTGGGGTTCTAGTTCTATTTAAATGGTAGATTGCATAGATGTAGACGCACAACAAGTTGACACTTTGTAAGGCTCTATTTCATGGCGTGCATGGCATGTGCTTAGGATTGATGCTATTTCCTTTCCTTGCCCCTCCATCCATCCTACACACCTGTAGTCTGTCGTGACAACTAACAAGCATTCAACAACAAAATTTGATGCCCCGGTGAATCGGTGTCCGGTGATGCTACATTGCTACACTTCTAGGTATGTTTTAAATATTTTTACCATTTTTGGGGGAGGTGTTATGTATTCTTGAGGCATCCAATTCCCATCACTCTTACATCTATCAAGCTTGGTTGCTTGTTCTCTCTCTGGTTTGAATTTCACAGGCACCACTTTGAACACTAACACATTTTTATTTTTATTTTTAAGTTTACCCAATAGTTTCTTATGTTACAAGACAAAAGAAACTTGATTTCTACCTTGACTTGGATTTATTATCCATTAGTGAATTCAATATCTTATTCTTCGGTTAAATGTGAATGGTTTAGTTAATTTATAATTTTAAATTGAAGTACAATTATTTATATTGCCCTTCATCTTTGAAGGGCTCAAAGAATATATGCCCTTCAAATTGAAATTAAGACCCACCCTTCAAATTTGATCACTGCTTGGAACTTTCACAAAAGTGTCATCATTGGATCCACAATAATAAGTTGTTAAAACACGAGCATTTGGAGCAATTTCCCTTATTTTTCCAAACATGCAACAAATCGTACCATAATGCTCCAAGTTTAAAGGCTCGTCCCATTAAAAGAAATAAGGCTTCTTCGAATAAGGTTTTGTCTTTAAACTTTCAACTTCTTTCCTCAATACATTATTTACGGCATCCATACTTGCATAAAGTATAGCAAAAACTGTTAATCTTATACCAAAATAATATTGTTTTGATTTTGGATGATCAACAGCCTAGGGACATATATATGTCAGAATGCTCATGTTGTCACCTCATCTACTAAAAACCTATTGAATGGATTCTGCATGGATCTCGATGTCTATCTCAACGCATATATATATATATATAAGGTATGATGCTTTCGGTACTTGCAGTTAATACACTCCCTGTAATCTAAGTAAGGATAGGTATATTTCTACCCTGTATGTAGTGAAGTAGCTTTAAGATGAGATAGGAGTCATAATAGATAATGTTGTTGCCTTTACGTGTACTACAGGATGGGTAAGCGTGCTTAATAATAAGGGTGGATTTCCTTTATTCTACGTGTATTGGCTTTTTTTATATATATAATACGTATATATATATACACACATACATATAATATATATATACGTATATACGTATATATACATACGGATATATATGTATATATATTATACTTATGTGTGTGTATATATAGATATACACACACACACACACACACACACACACACACACACATATATATATTATATATATATCTTTGTGTGTATAGACACACACATATAGAGAGAGAGAGAGAGAGCATGTTGGGTTCAAGCTTAAAAAGTTGACAACATTGTAAAACATTTTGAATAAATAGATATCAAATTTCAATTTTGAATTCAATTGAATTCAAATATTGATAATTTTAAACTCCATGGATATGTGGGTGAGAAATTTCAAAGTATTTAGATCTTTACCGGGGTGATTCAAAGGCTCAACTATATCTATTTTAGTATTTACAAGTAGGTTAAATGCACCATTCCATTCATCATTATTTTGAACCAAACATTTCATGTTGACCCCTTTCTACCATATTCACAACACTAAACTCCATCTATATATTTTAATAAACAAAACTCATGTGTTGGGTTTTCAAACGTCTTTGAATACAAAAGCAAGTCCCATTTAATATATTACATATCCCAAAATTAGGGATGAAATTGGTCGTGCCATCTCCAATAGAATTGGTATATGTATCTAGCATTAATTGCACTACATATGGTTCAACCTTAATGCCATGATATATCTGAATTGGTATGTGTATCCGGCATTAGCTGCACTAGGGGAGGGATGCTAGTAAGTGAGCATTTTTTTACCCACTTTTATGTAACTTAATTGTTCATGTTCTCGAGCTTGTTTTTCCTCCAAATTTTTATGACATATACTCTGGTGTGTTCTCTATCTAACCATATTAGTCTTGAGGTGTGACAAATACAAATGGATGCCATGTCAGCCACAAAGTTCCAAGTTGTCTAGTCCTAATGTCACCATAGTGTATTTTTGCTTGGGACCAATGGGTGAACATTGATGTGACTTAAAGTGGATGTGACTTAAATGAAATTTCTGATTTTAAATATTCATTTTATTTCAAAATGTAGAAGAAATTTTTTCTTGAGTAATTTTAAAAACATGAAAATATTGACATTTACTTGTTGGGCGATGTCCTTGTAATAATATAACAACCATAGGAATCACCAAAGCACCAAGAATCGCATGGGATTTTGATGCGTGAAGCTAAAGCATAACACATGAGAAATTTAGTATTAAAATGAAAATAATGGTTAATTAAAATTATTATTCTATTAAAATAGAAATATACTTACAATTATGTTATTTGTATAAATTTCAAAAAATATTATAGTGTATTGTTTTATATATAAAATCACTAACAAGTTTCACATCGAAAATAATGGTTAATTAAAGTCATTATATTATTATTAGCATTAGTTTGCAAAGGTAAAGTTGAAGCTACTTTGTTTACAGTCTCATGCTAAGTAAGTGATCAAAGTTGATTATGAAAGTTCGAGATTTCTATTGTTTATGTTTGCAGATTAAGTAAATGGTTAAGGTTGATTATGTAAGTTCAAGGTTGTATTGTTTGAATATTTTATATGCAAATCTTTGACCTCCTTCAAATTGTTAAATAGTCGAAACTCTATTTTAATTTAGTTTTGGTTCCACAATTAGCAGGCTCAGTAGATAGAATCACCATCATTAAATTGTAGAAACCCTAATATAATTCAGTTACACTAAGGAACATCCCCCCTACACACTATAATGTCGGCCCCCTCACCCAATCCGACCATCGGGAGGGGATGCTAGCTAAATTTGGGCTCTCAAATTTAGCCCCAAATCCATAATATGATTTTCAACATTTAATACAATGTGTGCAAAAATGTAAATAAACATGCATAGCGAAATTTAAAATCTATCCACACATATCTAGCATGGAAATACAAGCATAAACATTACAGGCATAAAATAAAAACATTTCAGATTCAATGCATGAGAATACTTATGTTTATCCAACGTGGATCCAAGCAACTGGCTGTGTAAGAGCGATTTTCCACCCAACCATAGGCACTCCGTCCAGCATATACTCTTTCTATTTAGAGGCCACCCCCAATCTGGGCTATGAGCCCACCAGGGCGACGGAAACACCTACAGGCTTCTCTCTCTAAGCCCACAACCCATTATGCTCTCTATGTTTAGCCAAATGCTCATATAGAGCTCTACAGGGATCCCACTCAACCCTCACAGCCTTGGCTTCCACAATACTTGCCCCACACAACACCCTTCTAGCTCAGGCACCCCCTTCACCGATTCACGGTTCTCTTGGGCGATCCATCTTGCTAGGTGCTTCCAGTGTGTGCATAGAAGAAGTCCAACCTGATATTGGCTGCTATAGAACCACCTATAGCCTCAATTTGTGGCTTCTCAAGCACCTACGAGCAACCAAATTCGATGGGTAAGGGTTCCTAGCTTTCCCAACCTCTCTGCTCACCTACAACCATCAATTTTCACTTCCAAATATGCAGCATGGTCTCCAAATTTGAATTTATGGGTTCAAAACAACATGGTAAGTTCATGGACAACAATGGAGATCTTTGCATAGTCTAAATGTGCATGAAATAAAAATGAGAGAATTAGGGTTGACTCCAAGGGATATGGGAAAATGGTGAAAAGACAATTGACATAACTTCTAACATTAGAAGAAAGGACTCCTAGTATGTGCAGATTGACTTCTGTCATGTCAGAACTGTCACAAAAGTGCAGTAAGTCCCATGCTTCAATAACTACATGAGGTGATTTTTCCCACCAACCACACGCATGCATTAATGAATGGAAAATGGTAAAAAAATGAGATAATTAGCTTATTCACATTGCATGATAGAATTTTGGGTGAGTTCTATGGTTGACATTTGGAAGCAAGGATTTAATCACCCATGGACCCCCTTTCCTCTTCCCCTCTGGCGGAATCATAGCCCCTTTGGTGCTCTTTACACATCCATGCTTGGACCATTTTATTATTTATGCACATAATATTTACATATATTCTAAAACAGCATAAAAGCCAACCAAACAGTCCAAATAAAATATATACATTGGACATGCCTAGCCATTCACTAGTCGAGCCTTGGCCTTGAGCTCCGCACTAGGAATTCACACTAGCATATTTACATCATTTACATAATTTAATTAAATACATTACAAGGTTCAAAATGAGGGTATTGCACACACACACACACACATATAGATATCGACGGATTAAGAATAAGTATTTTACTTCATAATCAATGAATGAATGAAATTTTTTCCTATTCCAAATTGGAATAGTTGGCAAGTGGATGATTGTGATGGAAAATATATTGGTTTATATGTTGTTAAGTTAATAATAGAACAATAAGTTAGATATTAGTTTTGTGATAATTGCAAATTAATCAATGTAAATTGTAAGTATTTTACTTCTTTATTAATTAATTAATGCAATTTTTACCTATTTGTAGGATTTACCTATTACACTTTACAACATGAAATGCACTTTTATGATTGAATTTAGGTAAATAAATATTTTACTTTATAATCAATTAATGAATCCAATTTTTTCCTATTTATAGGATTTATGTGTTATCTTTTGGGATGAAATCTCTTTTTGTGCAAACATTTCCTCAAGTTTAGGACTCCGAAAGAGGTTTGGGCCGTTATTTGATCCCCTTAGCCCTTGATAGAGGCAATGTTAAGATGGATCTATGCTGGTAGTATTGTTAAGATAGATTGATTTCACTGATATTACATTCTGTATGATATCATTTAGTTAAATAGTCAAAACCCTAATATGATTCAATTACCATAATTAGCCAAGCAGATAGATTAATCATGATTAGATGAGTATAAAAACATTTATGATTTATTCATGAAGTCATTGTTAGAGCCAAAAACCTTGCGGTTGATCCATATCTTCTTTCCAAATCCTTCCATCCATTCATTATGGCCATTTTGTATGATATAGTTCAGTTAAATAGGTTAAACCCTAATCTAATTCACTTACCATAGTTAATTGAGTAGATGCCATCACTAGAGCTAGTTGAGTAGAATGGTGACTCGGATTTATGTGGGAACAAAATGAAAGAGCAGACACATAATCATATACAGAGATACATTGCAAAGAACACAGTGATACAGTAAACACATATTCTATTAAATAGCGGAAATAGAACAGACTGTAAAATACAATAACTAGAATGGTGGTAGCTATCTCTGAGAAGATATGTGGCCGCTATGCTCATTCGTGCCAAAAATGAATACAATGAGGCTTTGAAGGCCTTTTTATAATACCCAAAATCCAAAACCCTAACCCCAGAAGATGAAAAGCCAACAATTTTGTGGACCCCGTTTTGGGTAGTTTGGTGTATCAACTTCCCCGAGGCGTAACTTTAGCATACGATCTCCGTTTGGGGCGCACGATAGCTCGTTGGAAAGATCTATCTGAGGAATACGCAAAAACATGTGATTGCGGGCATTTTTCCAGCAAGATTCCCCCAAAAAATGTCATTTAGGGCCTCAAAACGGCTCCCGAAGTTCTGGACCCAAAAAACTACTAAAAATAGTAAATTACCAAAATTGCCAGAATATTGTTTTGAGCCAGTTGGTAGAGGTGGGTCGCCACCGATATCCACCTGGATCAAATTGCATCTATAATATATTCATCAAGTCATTGTTGGAGCCATGGTTTATCCATCTTTTCTCGCCAAAGCTTTCAATCCATCTGTTCATTTTGCATGGTACCATTAGATAGTCGAAACCCTAATTTGATTCAGTTATCACATTTTCCACGTCCCCGGTCACCTCGATGTCCCTCAGAGGCGATGGGAGACAACCCTTAGATCTACCTACTAATTTTTTTATTCTTTTTCCAAGCAATCCAAAGGTTCCGCAACTATGCACCAGCATTGATCTTCAGTCTGCAATCCGTAATCCGCAATCGGAACTCGGAAGCCAGACAACAAATTATAACTCCGATGAAAATATCCTCTCCAACTTTCACAATCTTCAATCCGCAATTCGCCTTGCGGGAATTAGAAGTCGGAATCCCCAATAGCACGTCGTTGAATAAATGGGCATCCGAGATCCGCAACCCGTAGTGCAGAAATCGAAAATCAGAGCGCCTAATTACATAGCGCTAAAAAACCACGTCTCCGACTTCTGCAATCCGCAATGCAAAAATTGGAAATCGGAACGTCAATTTGACCACCTCGCCGAATTTCTCACACGATGTTCGCAATCCGCAACCCGCGTTGTGGAAGTTGAAAGTTGGAAACCTCAATTTCTCAACTTCAATGAATTACCTTTCTGAATTCCGCAATCCACAATGCTGAACTCGGAAGTCGGAACTCCAACTTCGCTAACCAAGGAAAATTACCTCCCTGAATTTCGTAATCCGCAATCCGCCTTGCGAAACTTGGAAGTCGGAAGTCCAACTTTACAACTCCGGAATATTTGACCTTTCTGAATTCCACAATTCGAAGTCCGCATGCAGAACTCGGAAGTTGGAACTCCTATTTTGCAACCCTGTTGAAAACGCCCTTCCAAATCCCGCAATCCGCCATCCACATGCGTGTTCGAAAAGTCGGAAGCTCCAACTGCACAACTTCTCTGGCCCCTAACTTCTTCATCCTAAGTCCATTTTGGGAAAATCCTGTAGGTACCATTGGGAATATCTTGGTGAGCACTATGCAGTTGTAGGGTCTTCATCCACACCTGAGGATTCTAATCCTACCCTTATTCCACTCCAAAATATGTCCTTAAACCCCATATATGCCTCTTTACCACTCCATGAGAAGCTCTGCTCCACTCTGCTATGTCCTCTCTCCTTCAACTGGTCCACGGAGCTCATGAACACCACAGGGGGTGTCTATTCTTTCCCCGCAGTCATGGATGAAGTATTCTACACTTACTTGGCCTTGCACTTAGTCCTATTCATCAAAGAACCATTCAAAGACTTATCCCTATTCATTAAGGGACAATTCAAAGACATTATACTAATGGAAATACAAATGTGCAGAAGCATACTCAATGAACACAAAGGAATGAAAAATTATCCACACTCATAGAATGGAATACATCAACATATCTCTCCCATACAGATTGATTAAATAACATGCAGAGACTTAGCCCTATTCCTCAAGCATAAATACATATGAGTACCAACATAAGGATAAGAATGTAAATCTGCAAGAGAAGGGTAAATAACACACACAACATAAATTAGTTATATTAACACACATTGGAATGAAATAATGTCTTCACACATATCTATCATGAATCATTTAGCTTCCACCATACAGTCAATAATGATACATTGCAGGACAAAGGACAACGTGATTCAAAGCATAGAAAACACTTATCGTTTTCATTGAATCTCCAAGCAAACTAGCTATGGACTGCAACGTTCCAACCCAACCATAGGTCTCTTCCCATCCTGTATTATTTCAACACTCAAATACCACCCCGATATGGGGCTATGTATCCACTAAGGAGTACCACTCAGCCTCACTCACAGCCTTGGTTCACAATCAATCAGGGTTATACAACACATAGCTAGATTTCAAGCAAGTGGGGAGCAGGTAAGGGATTTATAAATCAATAAGATCATCCACAGAGACATAGGCATAACCAGATGACCCTAGACAGTCTAGGAACCCCCATCACCTCCACTCTCATCCTAAGTAAGGTCCCCTCACTAGTACAAAATGAGAAATTAATGACTAAAATTCGACTATAAATGACTATTTTTGAGTCAGTGACCAATAGTATCTGATTTCCACTATCTTATCTCTAGTCGTATTTCACTAGTCATTAATTGGTTGACTTATTAGTCATTGATTTAGTCATTGATAGTCACTGATTAAGTCATTGATTTAGTCATTGATACTCATTGATTTAGTCATTGATTGTCACAATTAATGACCAAATATACGACTAAATAAACTACTAGATGATAACATATTAATGACTAAGCTAAATACGACTAAATATTAGTCGCGCTATAAGATACTGGAAATTAGCTACTAATAGTCGTATATATGCGAATTTAGTCATTTTCTTAATCACTAATTTATGATAGGGTACGGAGGAATCGAACCACCAATCTCCTGCCTATAATTAGGCAGGTGCTCTACCATTGAGCTAGCACCCTTTAAGAAGTTGTTATTGCTTGAGAATGATGATATTCAAACAAATTTTGCATGGAAACAATATCTGAGTCACTCGAACAGGGATAAGTCATATGGTAATGCTGCCACAAGTAAAGAGGCAAACAATAATAGAATATGGTTGAAGGTTCAATCCATATGCAACCAAACTTTCAAATAAATAAATGATGGGCATGAGTATTTATAATTTTATATGCTTGCAACATGCAAACTTCTAGATACAATTCACTTGGGCATGAATATCTTGAGCATATTGATAGATATGCTCAAGATGCTTGCAAGATTTTATAGCCTGGAAGCCCGGAGCCTGACCAAAATTGTTATGAAGAAGGGTTAGTGATGTGAATGCATGCAACCCAAAAATTAAAATGTCCAGGTTCAGGAACTGAAAATGGCATAATCATTGGCACTGTTGCTCTATGGAGACAAGACATACAAGAAATTGTTTAGGAATAACAAGTAGAGTGTGGGATGTAGTTCTTTAATGCCCCTTTTCAAATGCAATCAATGAGGTTTATCAAATTTGATGTTAAAATATATGAGTCACTAGAACAGAGACAAGTCATACGTTAATGCCCACACAAGTAAACAAGCAAACAATAATAGAATATAGATGAAGGTTCGATACATATGCAACAAAATTTTCAAATAAATACATGATAGGCATGAGTATTTATATGCTTGCAAAATACAAACTTCTATATACAATTCACTTGGCCATAAAAATTTGCGAGTTCATTTACAGTGTTGATTTCAAAGCAATGAATGGACAAGGTATATAGTTACAACACTCTATCACGACTTGAAAAAACCAATATTTTCCCAATGTTATATCAGCTATGCCCAATAAAATAGACAATAGGAACGTGTCTCAAACCAACAAGATTACCAATAGTCGCGACATGTAATTTGAATTATGTATCACCACTTAACTTTATCATAAAATAGCAGGATCATAGAAAAAGTAGAATCTCAATCAGATTCATTAGGATTTGCCGGCACATGTTTACACCATTACACACAATTAAAATTAGGGAGTCAAACAAACATCTAACATCACAATTGTATAATATAGGCGCTTGTTAAAGGTTGGAAAACATCATAACAAAAAAGTGCACCTGTTCTTTATCTCAGCAGCCATTGTCATGAAAGCCTACTCCACATTTGTTGCATTCTTTGCACTTGTCTCCAAAAATGGAATGACAATCTCATCAGCAAATGCCTTGAAGAACAAAATACAAAAAGCATGTCAAGAAAAATGTAGACTAAAAAGTGACAAAAAATACTAACCCTTGAGATTAATAAAAAAAAAGAATCTACAAGCCAAGTCAACAAAATTAAGACCACAAACTGCCATAGTGTTGCAATTAACAAAAAACAGAGCACCAACAACTTTAAGGCACACTCATATTTAAATCCTCATCAAGACAAAGATGATGATGCATACAGTGAAACACATAGCAGTGCACATGATGCCAAAGCTACCCAACATTTAACATTACCTTGGTTGTATCATAATCAACAACTTTATTGGCAGTCAAATCACATTTCTTTCCAACAAGCAACTTGTTGACATTCTCACTCGCATAGCGATCAATCTCATTTAACCATTGTTTCACATTATTGAAACTCTCCTGATCAGTAACATCATAAAAAACCTTCCAACAGAAGAAAAATATCATTATAAAGCCATAAATTTAAATAAATAATGGAGTATACCAAGGATACCAACAATCAACAACTACTCAGCATTTAACATTACCTTGGATGTATCATAATCAACAGCTTTATTAGCAATCAAATCACATTTGTTTCCAACAAGCAACTTGTTGACATTCTCATTCGCATAGCGATCAATCTCATTCAACCATTGGTTATATCTTACTAAATCTTGTCTGCAATATTTCATTTCATATATGTCAGTTAATTTCCATCATCTGTGTTCTATTGTCCCTATTTGTTGCATCTATGGGTCATTGTTGAACTGATAAAGTTACAAACTTCCTTGATGAGTCCTTTACTAGGGGTTCTGTTAATTTCAATGCCTGCAATTTTGTCTACATTTTGCATGCAATAGCCTATTGACAAATACCATGTATCTGGATGATAACCAGGAAATGCAACAACAGGCAGTTCCTTTAGCAACAGAATCAAAGCATAATTTAGCACAATTTCCTACTGAAACTGAAGGTATGTTTTACTGGGAAACAATAATATCGATTTTGGTAAATTTAATAAAATGCTTCCACTCTAAGTAACAGGTCAACCGATATTTTGAATAGTTTAAAGGCACTGTAGTCATTAACTGATCATATGCACGGTCTAGATTTATGAATATAGGTATGTTTAGTGAAGCTTCTACTATGTGTCAGATGTTCCAGCCGGAATTGGTGGCTCTGCTGTTGAAAATCACGGTAATTCAAAGCATGCTTCCTTCAAAATACAGGCTATAAAGGTGTCTGATATGGAGCTTGCACTGTTCGGGAATACTGAAGCAAATTGTAGCAATGCTTCTTTGAAGGGATGCTCAATTAAGGAAGAGCTAGATGTGTTAATGGAAAGAGATATTGGTGGTTCAAGTCTAGTAGGAGATCAAGCAAAAAATTGTAACAATAGGATACCAGAAGAGTCTAGTAGGAAGTAAGCAAGTGCTCATGCTTAAATTATAATTGTCTTACTGTAGAGTTTTGTATCATCCTCAATCATCGTTGTTCTATATTTTAATGTGAAATGTAATCCTTTGGTATTTTGACCCACTAATGTTTGGAGAACAAGAGATTGCTTCAAAGACATTGAAACTTCTATCACCAACATGCAGATGTGACAAGGAGGCACCCAAGTACTATGTGCATCCCTACATACAGCAGAAGATTTTGCAGATCCAAAAGGGGGGTTTGGTCCTTTCAAAAGGAGACCAAAGAACCTACTATAGTAGTAGAGTCTGCATTTATTTCTTCTGCCATTTCATTTTTCTTTTAACAATATCATCTTTGAAATGTTGCTTATTGAGATTTTTCTTTATAGGGTGGGTTTTTTTGGAGCAGATCATCCAGAAGGAGATGAAGTAACCAATGAAAATTTCTTTCATGGAATGCTTCTTTTATCTCGCCCAATATTGAAATGATCTCAAAATATTCTCAATGGAAGCAGCTCTCTGAGGCAAGGGATACAGAGGTTTTGAATATGGCACCAGAAGATGAATTAAAAGGAGAAATTATATTCTTGCAAAACAACCTGCTTGAAAATGCAAGGGAAAATCGCTCCCGTTCTGGTTTGACCCTTGATATGCTTTTCTTTGTATATCAATGAATATTTAAATTTATTATCTATTGCCCTGTCTGTTTTGGTAATGATATTACCTTGAATATCTTTGCAGAGAATTTAATTCTCAGGGTGATAATGAATTTGTTTGAAGAGCAGCAAGCATTGTGGAAGCAAAGATGTGATGCATTTCTAGTAAACGATAACCTAAATCAGGCAAGAGAAGCTAAGAAGCAGGGTAGAAAAGAGAGGAGGCATAAGGAGGCACAGGCTATCTTGGCTGCAGCTACTGCAGCTTCTCCTAGGACTAGTTCTTCCAGGAAGGATGGAATTGGAGATGCAGTTGAAGAGCACAGTCTACGTCAAGTTAGCTTTCCTAGAAAGCATTCTGTAATGTCCCCTTCCATCATCAAATGCAGGGAAGGAAACGTTAACAACACATCGGGCTTATCGGAAACTTAGCCCCAAATACTATTACTTCAAAAATTCATAACAATTAAATACTTCTGTGTGCAAATTCGAGCTTCAATATAAGCATAGCGGAATTAAAACACATTTGCACGCACACCAACAGCAATGCTTCAACACATCTAGCACAAACAGAAGATGATTCCATATGCAGGGATTCAATCCCATTCTTATGCTATGCACAGACTTCATTTCAATTTCAACCTCATGAATAAATAACATTTAGATTTAGCACTTTGCAGAACACAGAATGTATATAAATTAATTCACAAGAATACTTATCTTGCAACACAAATGTCCAACGACTGGCTACGTGAGAGCAACGTTCCACCCAACCATAGATCTCTGTCCAGCCTGTATTCTTTCAGCTGAGAGATCACCCCCCCACTGGGCTGTGTATCCACTAAAGAGGAACTAGATGGCTCACTCACAGTCAGGGTTTCACTCAGACAGCCATGCTAAGCCAACACACAGTTGGGTTTTTCAAGCATGCAATGGGAAATGGAAGAGGATGCTAGTCCACTGAGCTCAATCCCAGAGCCACATACACTTCAAGCTGGACTCAGCAATCCCATCCTCTGCTCATACATCCACACTTGGATTTCTCACAACTCTGTCACAAATAACCCCAAATCCGTCACTGATTTTCTGGGCTGTTAAAACTGGGTTTTCCCATGGATTTTGGGGTAGCTAAGGCTCCCAAATTCGCCCCAAGGCTCATACCAATGGATCCCCCATTGGATTTCACTGTCCAATACCCATTCTGGGCATTTTTGGCTTCCCAAAACGTGGGTTCATTCCAAGTTGCGATTTCTGGTTTTCACCCTGCTGGGAGCTCATTTTTGGATGGAGAATGATGATAGTTTTTTTCACCATGGAATGGGGATGAGGAAGAAGCAACTCCCAAGAGGTGGAGTGACTTCTTGCACAAGAAAACAAAGCTCATTACTACCCATACGAATTTCAGGGCTGCCCATGCTCTATTGAAACCATGGACTGAAATCTCACCCACTTCCTTACAACAGGAATAAATGTCATCTAGGAAAGTTAGATGGGTTCTCGTAATGACATATGGCAGCCTATGGTTCCATCCCATAGCCCCCTCACCACTCCCTAGTGGATACACATGGCCCCTTCTCATTCGTTGCCTCCATAGCCAGTTTTGGTATTTTTATTGCATGATGTTTATTTACATCGTTTTTACATTGTTCCATGGCTAAATAGCACATGGGTATCAAAATATCACATACTTGCCCTTTAAATAAAATTCGGGCTTTCACTAGCGGGGCCTTGGCCTTGAGCTCCACACTAGGAAAACATACATCACATGTACACATTATTTACATTAAATGCTAATATATCCTAAGGGGCAAAATGGGGTATTACAATCCCCTCCCCCTTAGAATAACACCGTCCTCGGTGTTCCAAGACTTAGGAATACATATACAATTAACACATGTCCAAAACTTCAAAAAAATTTGCAGATCTGCCCTGCATTTTGTTCTTTACTTTGAACTTTCAGGACCAAGTCCTTTGATTTTCACGAGCTGCTCCTGCTGATTCGGATCTTCCAGCTCATCCATAAGTCTGAAAACTTTATGGCTTCTACCCTCTTGAGGTTCTCTTGTTGGGCAGTTGCGGAGGCAATGATCCCCTCCACATTTCCAACACTTCACTGGTTGCTTCATCTTTACTTGCTCAATTTCCTTTGAGTCTTCCCACCTGGAGCGTTTCTTAATCGGACGATTGGATGAATGCTTCTTCATTGATCCACTTTTCTTTCCCTTGCTGATTGCCCTCATAATGCTTCTTACCTCTTTCTGCAGACGAATAGTGTCCTACAAGACCTTGTGGTTCATCTCGTTCTGCTGCTTTTGCATCTTGAGCATCTCTCCAAGATTTTCTTGGGTCTTGGCAATTGTTTGAAGAAGACTTCCAGCCAATTCTAATAGCCCTTGGTCTACCGCCATGGTCAATGGAAACAACTGACCACACTTTGCTCACTAGCAACACTTGCCCGCACCGGCTGCAACCAATTGATTCAATTTCCACCTGTGAAATTCATCATTACAATTCTCGTTAGGCCAAGCATAACCCAAACATTTAAAAATCAGTCAATGGTTTTTCCCCAGTTGACATGGATAGTCCATGCTTTACTCATGAGACTTCCACACTTTTTATGCTTGCCCAACATACACATGAATTCCTTCATGTTCATCCATTCACAGGAAATTCATTAATTAGCATTCACAATTCACTTTAATCAAACAAACACACTTTTACTTTCAGTCATGCATGCATTCAGCAATTTTCTAATTCTATAAATGCATCAATAAAAAGGAAAGAGAGAGAGCAGTAAGAGTTTTCTCCTCTTAGTCTTGTTCCATTCTGGAACCCACACCACCACTGTGGTTTTCATGCTCCTGTCCTATTTCACTTCAACGTGAATGCTTGACCTGCCCTTCTTGGCTATGACACGTAGTGTCTATGGTCTATTCCAGACCTCTCAACCATGGATTTCCTCCAAATGTTTTGTCTACAACCCTTGGCTGCTAGGACTCACACAGTTCCACTAGCCCCATTTTTCATTACTGCTCATGCTGAGCCATTTAGGACGGTTACATGTCCACACGCATCCTTGAGATGCTTTCATAGTCATTGCTTCCAGCAATACCTACACTCAAACATTGAATTAATTCACATGTTTAGTTTATTTTCATAGGAAATCATAACCAAATCATATACACATGTATATTTATAAGCAAGAAATTACAAGATAACCAAATACTTATCTGCACTATATGTCTTCACTTTATTCCATAGGGTCCTTCTTTGCTTTACAAGCTTTGGATCTCCTATGAGTATAATAACGAATGTTGGGATAGCACGCAGGCTACTCCTCCACCATTCATATAGGCAATGCTCAGTCAGTACACCGACTGGTTTTATCAAGTATTTGAGGAATGCTTGGCCAGCACACGGGCTGCTCCAAATCATCAAATATCCCTGGGATTTTCGGCCAGCACACAGGCTGCTCCACAACATCAAATAGTCTTGCATGTTTGGCCAGCGCGCAGGCTGCTCCACAACATCAAATAGTCTTGCATGTTTGGCCAGCACGTAGGCTGCTCCACAACATCAAATAATCTTGCATGTTTGGCCAGCACGCAGGCTGCTCCACAACATCAATAGTCAATGCTCAACCAGTCACTCTCTGGATTTACCAAGCCATTTATAGTTCTTTCAGGGTCCTTGCTTCCTGCATTGACCAAGGTTTTCAACAAAGAAACAATAATGCATCAGCTCACTGTTACAAGCTTTATACTTGAAACCTTCATTATTCCAAATCAGAAATGAATGAAATTGAATACTTATCTGTATTGTGCATTTCCTCTCTGGTCCACAGGGTCCTGCTTTTACTTTATAAGACTTGGGATCCTCCTACGGACTAGGATGTTTGGCCAGCACGCAGGCTGCTCCAAATCATCAAATAATTAATGCCCTACCAGTACACCTTCACGCCGACTGGGTTTACCAAGCATTTGGTGGTGCCCAACCAGTCCCATACCTGGTTGGCCCTCTCCATTGCCGAGCCAACACATACATCTGGGTCATCGGCCAATGGAAGGTAACTGCGCCACCGACCATTACAGGTCAAGGCTCCACTACTCTGCCTTAGGCTTGCATCAACCTTTCACATGTATCACAATCCCTCAATGCGCATAACAATTCTTCACCCACACAAGGGTGGCACTTCTTCTCTTGTGTAAGCAGGCAGTTCCATTTAGGAATTCTTTAGGTGACTTTCTTAACTGCAGGCTATCATGGCCCCATGATACCCACTCACCCTACACAAGGGTTACCACTGCTCATACAGTCCTCTTGAGTATTATTTTCTTCACTTTTCCCTTTAATGTGCAGCACTGAATTTCATATGTATAATCTGTCAACACAAAATGGATAGCAAGCTCATTAGTATTGCTGCTCTAGAACTATAAACATATTTCATAACATTCACTATCCAACCTTGAAACACCAGGAATGCATCCATTCCCTTGAGTCGTAGTCAATATTGGCATCCCTAACATAACTCAGCACCAGAAAGGCGTGCACTCCTTACTGATGTGAACTATGAAGGTCCTAATCATACTTCAATCAGTCTGCCATGATGGAAATAAAATCAAAACATGCTCTGCATATTAACTCTAATAATTAGACATGCATGTATGTATATATATATATCATTCAGGGTTTATGGAACACTTATCCATTTTGCAGATGTTATTTCTCTTCTTTAATGAGGAATGGAGGCTCCTTCTCTGAGTTGACAGTCCCTCGGTTTGCCATCCCAATTCCTTTTGATGTTACATAACCTTCATATGTCTTACTGACATAATCTTCACCATCCCACTCATATTGTTTACCAATCATGTAGTGCAGATGAGACATTAATAATGTCTTATGGCATTTCACCTGAAACCCATTTTCAAATCATGGAATCCCTTCCCATGAAGTTTGGCTTCTGCAGGACCTCTCTCTTGGTCTTACTGCAATGTGTCTCCCTGGCACACTTATTAAACAGCCAAACAGTCAGCAACATTTAACAATACCATTCAAATCTGATTGTTCCATAACCAATCCATGGCACTAATAATTAAATTCAGTATGAATTTGCAACTCTGTCTACTACAGAAATTGGTTTTCTTAGCCATGAGGCTATCCTCATATTGCTTGGCTCTTGTAAGTGGCGTCATTCTGTTCATTATGGATTTGCCCTTGCTACCATACATGAACATCCACCTACAACATGTCCTCCTGACACAATTTTACATAAGCCAAACAGTCATTAGCAATTATTAGCAAATTTCAAATCCGAAACATTTACAAATTTGAGATTTACAACTGTTCTTTCTAACAGAACTTAGAGCTCTCAATCATGGGATTCCTTCTCATAAGCTCTAGATCAAATTTTCAAATCTGTTCCTCATAGAAATTTGATTTGCAATTGTGATATTATTCTCATGAGAATATTTTCAGATTGTTTCACGCATACTTTACAACCATGAGAACCTTCTCATAACCTTTGGCTTCTGCATGTGGTAGATCCCGGTCTCTACTATGGACTTATCCTCATTGCCATATGTAAGACCTTCCTACCTGAAATTGAAATTTCAATTAGCCAAACACTTCGTAAGTCTCTATGTATATAATGTTTCATTACTGCAACAATTACTGAAACATTTTCAGAATTATAACATTCCATAATTCAAAATTTTCAGCTGTTAATATATTCATATCACCAAATTTTATTTACTTCATGTGCATCATTAGCATACTCAATTGCAAGGTACAGTCACATCATTTATGCAATTTAATGATACTTTGGGATACTCAGTATTTCACAGTCATATCATTCAGACAACTCTATCCTTCCACAGAGCATTCTAGCAGCCCACCGATCATGGCTACCCTCTTCATGCACTTACTGTTCTGCATTCATAACAGCCCATCAATTCATCATTTCATTCATTATTCATTTTGCAATAACATATGCATCATCCCTATGCATTCATGCAATGTATCACAACATGTGCACCCACACTTATGTATGCATATTTACAACATTTACTCAAGTTTTTCATATGCATTCAGTCATTGCAACCACAAGATTTATAAAATCTCTTAATGCTCATCTACTCAATGCTACCTTGCATTGTTTCATGAGTACTATGCATTCAATCATATTATGATCGAAACATGACTATCTCATATAACTTGCATTACCATAATCAGGTCTACCAGTCCTCACTTGCTTTGGTTATTAAGCACATAACCAACATACACATGGAATGATATAAATTCATATGAATGCATTGAGATTTCTAAACAGTCATAGGGTGTAAGGATCATTTCCTTCACTTACCCACACCTCACCAAGCTTGGTAGGTTAACAGTCCCAATCAGTATTCAATATCACATGCAAACTAACTCAACATAGCTCAAACATAGTTGAAGAGATCTTACCAAATCATCTTTCAACATTCATGCAATTTGGCACCAATAATCATTACCTGCATGGTTACCATTAACATCGTCTGATGTTACCTGATCAGTTGGCCTCTTACCAAGGCTGCTCAGTCCTTTTGCCAACTTTATGATCATAGATTTGTTGCACCGTCCTTTCTGCATAATGTTGTTGGCTTCATGCAACAACATCCTCAGCACATTTAGCCATGCTCTTTGTTATCTTTGGTCCTACAACCAATACCAACATCAATAGTGATTATCAACCACAATATTCTCCATTAGTGGTTCATTGCATATGTAGACTTCATTATTTTACAAATATGCAATATCTCATTTATGCACAAGCATTTCCATATGCACTATGCAATGTTTGTTAAGATGCCATCTAGTGCATATACATCTATATAATCCTTTACATTTTTAACATTTTTATGCCATATGACAATTTCATAATTATAAGTATGATAACAAACAGGGGTTTAAGGAATTCTTCCCTTTTCGATCCCTCATCGTAACATGGAATTCGTCTTCCATATCATGCAATTGTAGAAATTACTCATTGACAACAAAATTGTTTGTCAAAACAGCCGCTGGCACTCTTCTGCACTAAATATCTATGATATATGTAGACCTCATTCAAACTCTGGTCATGCATCATTGTTCCCTGCTGGACAAGCTTTTCAAAATCCCGAAAAAGTGGCCCGGAATAGTGCTTCTTGGCCTTCTTGCCCACCCCGACTCCACTTCGTTTGTAGTTCGGCTCCAAGATTCCAAACTTAACATCGTGCCTACTTCATGACTACCTCATATCAATTTCAGCTCAAACCGACCTTCCATCAAGCCTCGGGTTTCCGTCCTTCAAAAGTCACTATTCCCCATTTTCTGTCAAATCTGGACGTAATGGGCTCGGGGTCTTCACTGGTTCTTTCATGGCCTCCGTCAATGGCCTCCGAGCCCCACAGGAATCATCCCATTCTGAGCCCGGATGCTCCCTCTATCCAAAAATTGAGTTTTCGTCACTTTACTCTCTCTTTTTTTTTCTTTTCTTTTTTTCGGGAAATCTCTCCGCAGCTGCGGGGCGGTTCGCCAAACGCTCCCGCACTTGCGGAGCAATTCGGCGAAGGCTCCTGCAGTTGCGGAGCCATTCGGTGAATGCTCCCGCAATTGCAGAGCCATTTGGCGAATGCTCCCGCAGTTGTGGAGCCATTCGTCGAATGCTCCCGTTGCGGAGCGATTCGCCGAACGCTCCCGCAACTGAGGAGCAATTCACCGAATGCTTCCGCAGTTGCGGAGCGATTCGGCGAATGCTCCCGCAGTTGCGGAGCCATTCGCTGAATGCTTTCGTTGCGGAGCGATTCGGCGAATGCTCCCGCAGTTGCGGAGCCATTCGCGGAATGCTTCCGCAGTTTCGGAGCAATTCGCCGAATGCTTCCGCAGTTTCGGAAGACATTCGGGAATTCTTTCCGAAACAGACTTAAACAAATTTTCAAAAACTTTTGAAACAATTTCCGGATTCTTCTTTCCTTGTGACTGCAATTGGATTTGGCCCATAGAGGCACAATGCTGCAACCAGCAGCTCTGATACCACTTTGTAACGTCCCCTTCCATCATCAAATGCAGGGAAGGAAACGTTAACAACACACTGGGCTTATCGGCAACTTAGCCCCAAATACTATTACTTCAAAAATTCATAACAATTAAAGACTTCTGTGTGCAAATTCGAGCTTCAATATAAGCACAGCGGAATTAAAACACATTTGCACGCACACCAATAGCAATGCTTCAACACATCTAGCACAAACAGAAGATGATTCCATATGCAGGGATTCAATCCCATTCTTATGCTATGCACAGACTTCATTTCAATTTCAACCTCATGAATAAATAACATTCAGATTTAGCACTTTGCAGAACACAGAATGTATATAAATTAATTCACAAGAATACTTATCTTGCAACACAAATGTCCAACGACTGGCTACGTGAGAGCAACGTTCCACCCAACCATAGATCTCTGTCCAGCCTGTATTCTTTCAGCTGAGAGATCACCCCCGAGCTGGGCTGTGTATCCACTAAGGAGGAACTAGATGGCTCACTCACAGTCAGGGTTTCACTCAGACAGCCATGCTAAGCCAACACACAGTTGGGTTTTTCAAGCATGCAATGGAAAATGGAGGAGGATGCTAGTCCACTGAGCTCAATCCCAGAGCCACATACACTTCAAGCTGGACTCAGCAATCCCATCCTCTGCTCATACATCCACACTTGGATTTCTCACAACTCTGTCACAAATAACCCCAAATCCGTCACTGATTTGCTGGGCTGTTAAAACTAGGTTTTCCCATGGATTTTGGGGTAGCTAAGGCTCCCAAATTCGCCCCAAGGCCATACCAACGGATCCCCCATTGGATTTCACTGTCCAATACCCATTCTGGGCATTTTTGGCTTCCCAAAACGTGGGTTCATTCCAAGTTGCGATTTCTGGTTTTCACCCTGCTGGGAGCTCGTTTTTGGATGGAGAATGATGATAGTTTTTTTCACCATGGAATGGGGATGAGGAAGAAGCAACTCCCAAGAGGTGGAGTGACTTCTTGCACAAGAAAACAAAGCTCATTACTACCCATACGAATTTCAGGGCTACCCATGCTCTATTGAAACCATGGACTGAAATCTCACCCACTTCCTTACAACAGGAATAAATGTCATCTAGGAAAGTTATATGGGTTCTCATAATGACATATGGCAGCCTATTGTTCCATCCCATAGCCCCCTCACCACTCCCTAGTGGATACACGTGTCCCCTTCTCATTCGTTGCCTCCATAGCCAGTTTTGGTATTTTTATTGCATGATGTTTATTTACATCGTTTTTACATTGTTCCATGGCTAAATAGCACATGGGTATCAAAATATCACATACTTTCCCTTTAAATAAAATTCGGGCTTTCACTAGCAGGGCCTTGGCCTTGAGCTCCACGCTAGGAAAACATACATCACATGTACACATTATTTACATTAAATGCTAATATATCCTAAGGGGCAAAATGGGGTATTACACATTCACATCCAATACATCCAATTTTGGACATCCTACCTCTAAATATCTTCTTCCATTTTTATAAATTAATCTATATCATCTACAACTTAGACATCCAATATCTACTAGCTTAACATCTTGAAGTACTAAGCATGCCCATTAATTATATATGGTACACTACCAAAAAAACAACCTCACCATATTTTATCATTTACCTTTGGCAGACCTCAAACTATATCCAACTTGGACAACAACCACAAATAATGAAAATTAGGATGCTTACACCTTTCATTCCACAATCTATTGTAATATTCAACAGTTGCTGCAAGTGCCTACATCTGGTAAGATTGTTTCCTTTGTTTCAAATCCATCAGGGTAGGCAGGAACAATAGTCAATGTTGATCTCATGGTTGATTTAAAAGCTCCAAGTGGAGAAATTATAAAAACATTGATAGCAAAAATACGGTAAGATTGTGCCCCTTTGCAGTGGGAGATTAAGTTAAATATGGTCCATGGTTGGCCAGGGTTGATGATGTAGTCCAAAATGTAATAGTCTCGTTTGATGACAATGAAAAGTGCAAGACAAAGAGGGTTGATCTTGGATTCCTCATCCCAATATGTCATAATCTAGTAGAAGATGAGGATTATCCTTATTATCCATATCAACGTGTTCATGGCAGTTCATCTATAGTTTTCAAGATTGTTCAATGGTTGCAAATTGTGTTTGTGTTCTTTTTGTCAACCTACTAATCTCCATACCCCAACTTCATATCTTTCATAGTTTGTGACTAACTTAGCTTCCAACAAGCTCTTCATCCTCTTGGAATTGGCCTCAAGAATCTGACATGGATCAAACCTACCTTTGTTGACATTGATGATCACAGTCAACTTCTAATTTAGGTGTATTTGTCCCAATGTGGGGTGTACCATTTACTAGGGAAGTTCTCCTTTTCATCTAACCCAGAAGTTCGATATGCGATGTTCTATATCTTAAATTCATGGTATTTAGACAACTTTTAACTGGTCTGATAGCAATCTTCGCACTGCAGTATCATTGTTAACAAAATCCTCTTTTGAATAAGGTCTATTTAATGTTGAGGCTAGCTAGAAAAGCATCCCTTTCAGCACAAGCCTGACAAATAGCTTTGGTGATTAGAACTTTACTTTTGATGCCAAGGGTAACCCATAGAAAGTCTCATTTACCCAATTAAAGATGACAATCCATGCCCTATTGTGGTGGGAGAGCTTTTGTCAGTAACAAGGGAAACAAGAAAGATATCTCATCCTCAACTGAGTAGATTTTGAGCAAATATTGCAAAAGACAATCTACCGTACAGGGTATGAACATAAGTGGGAATCCAATGGAAATACCTTAGGCAAAGACTGTGGCAGAAAGTTGATGATTATGCCCCTAAACGCCTTAAGTAAAGAGATTTTGTTGCATATTTATATAGAGGAAAGAGATAGGGCTGCATAGTTATATTTGAAAGGAGTTTGCTCAATTTGACATTCAAAATCTTCATGAAACTTGTACAAAATCCATGTACCTGTAACATCCATCTCCACCTTTCACCCTTGAAAGTTTCCATATATCAAAGAACTGTCAAACCAAGAAAAGAACATAGAACATTGAGCTTGATTGAATGTAAGATTCATTGTGCTTTATCCATATGAGAAACAACCCTTTAATTCTATTGTGCTACTAATTTCTATGCAATTCAATGAGCTAATCCAATTTGTCTCCTATGAGGGCAGAGTTTTAAGTGATGGGCATAGGGAGGAGCTAGCCACACAATTTAGTTTCCCACCTACAAGTTTAGTTAGCATAGACACTACATCTTATGGCATAGATGGTAAAGATGAAACTTCTGTTAATAAAGAAGATGATTATATGCGATTAGGATTGTAGGCTGTTGCAAGGTTGAGTGATGAGCTTCATAATGTGAAGAAGGCTGCAGGAATAGATTCAGATACTATGACTTGTTGTGTGTCAAAAATTGCTAGTGGAGTAGCAAAGTTAAGAGAATTTTGTAGTCAGATTTTACTTCGAGACATCTAAAGGATGAAAACAGATCAACTGATGGTGTGGACACCACTAAAGGAAGTTTCTATGACTCCATGGAATCTTTTGTAAAGAAAGCTGGGGAGAAAATTAATGAAATTCATATTGAGGAATCAAGAGTGTTTTCTCTCGTTAAGAAGATCACCTTGTATTATCATGCTCAGGCAGCTGGGGAAAAGTCTCAACTTCTTCACATTTTTTCATCATAAGGGAATTTTTAGGCATGTTTGATCAAGAATGTGGTGAAATTGGAAGAAACCTGAAAAAGAATAATCCAAAAATTGTAGAGAAGGAATTGCCTCTAGTTGCAACCCATAACCTATCACAGGCATTATTCCGGAATTATTTTGAGAGGAAGTATGATAGTTCAGATGATGAAAGTATGTCTCCATAGCGAGATATTGCGTTGGGGATTGTTTTGAGTGTGTACAAGCTTATTCACCCATGCAGAACTAACCTTTTTATTATCATAAGGGGCTCATTACCAAAATGGAAAGAGCCAGACAAACTCTATTACTATTCAAGGTTCTCTTCCTATCTCATAAGGGACTCATTACTAAAATTGAAAGAGCCATACAAACTCTATTACTATTCAAGGTTCTCTTCCTATTATGATCTTGATCTCTGGCAATCTGAGTTAAATGTCATATCATTTGTTTTTAAGCTGAAATTTTATATAGTTTCCTTTAAATATGACTTTTTATCCACTGATTTTCATTGCTAGGTTTAGCTACAACAATGATAGTAGATTACGAATTTACGACAGGTAGAGTACAAACATGCAGCTACTAAAATTTGGTCCAGAACCATATTCTTAAAGGAGGCATCCTAGTTTCAACTGCTACCCTCCATTAAGTTTGGACTGTACAATGATGGAACTTGCAACATTGTTTAACATTTTAAGGTTCAACCATGTTGCAATGTAAAAAGGTGTTGGTGTCACAACGTAACATAGTTTCTAGAAACCCATATTCTATTGAGATTGAATATTTAGTAACTGACAATTGCTCCTAACCTCTATCCAACTGAGGTTTAATTTTGCAGCACTTGGCTGCATGTACAATAATCTCTCCACGGTTATATAAATTTATCAAAGAACAAATAGTAAAAGTTAAGGCACTATTCACATTTATACTAGTGGATACCTATCACAAAAGGCAGAAGGCATCAATTGTCAACAAAATTCCTACTTAGAGAAATGGACAAATGTATTTAATTGCTACGTTCAATTGAAAGTAAAATCATAAAGGATATTCACCATCTTGTTGAAACATAATCTATATAAGGTGGTCAGGTAAGGACTTCCCTTGCTAGCCCAAAATATGCAATTTTAATTAACTCCCTTGTTACCAACAAGTTATCTAGAAAGTAAATCAGCCATTTATGTCATTTTTCTTAGATATGAATAAGTACAAACTTGTTTACAAATGAGACTCAAATACATGCTCAAAGCGTGGGTGTATTGGGGTTCTTCCCAATTTCTTAAGGCAGGGTCAACACTATGCAACACTAAATGTTTGCTTTGTCCCCAGCATGTGGGGCTCAACACTTTCTGGATGAAATGTAGGGAATTGTTGAAGTAGAGTTGTGTTGTGTCTTTAGAGTCTATTTCTAAGCTTGGTTTTTGTTGTTTCATGTTCAAACTAAGTATAAGATTTATCAAATCTAGAACTAGGTGAGCTAGGAACTGTGGCACAAGGAAAGAATGGGAGGTATCCAATAACACTAATATGTTTCAAATCTCATCTTGAGTTGGATCTTGCAAATGAATACCATTGTAAGATAATCCTTCAAACATGTAACTGCAATGCAATGGAATAAGGTGAGCAGTGAAGTACTACTGATCTGAAATATGAAATCAACTAAGAAATACTGAGTTGGAGCAAGGGGGATTTGTTGTTGGCATAGAGTATGTCTTGAGTTTGAATTTTAATATGGTGATAGTTGTGAGAATATTCTTTCAATATTGAAATCAAGAAATAGGTGGAATACATGAACACGAGCAGTGAATCATTGCCGATCCAAAAGACTGCAACTAGTTAGTGGAAACAGCTGAGTTATCTTGACTCTCAACTTAAGAATCCACAAAAGAGGAAGAAAAATGCTTCTAAGGCAATATGTCTTCATTTTTTTTTCAATTGGTGGGAATTCCATATCGACAATGAGTGTGAACTATAAATTCCACAAACATAAGAAACTCTTCAATATATATAAAGAAATTTGGCAGAGGGAGTAGAGCACTCTCCAACAGAAGAAAATAGTGAAATGAATAAAGCTTATCATGTTTCAGAGAATGTAACTCTAAAGATGAATGTGAAAAAATGTTTGGAAGTAGTCCCATTGTGATCCATATGCACTGGAACGCAAGATGAACAACACAAGCAAATGGAAGACTCCCTTTGAAGGGAAAATTGTGACAAATCGACATGCATAAAAAAGGTACAAGATGAATGCAAGGAACTACAAACTGAATAGGAGACTGAAATGAAAAAAACTTCTCATGTTTCAGAAATGCATCTTCAGAGATAAATGTGTCAAAATATTTGGAAGTAGTCCCACTACCATTGATATGCACTAGAACACAAGATGAACAGCACAAGGAGATGGAATATTCTCGTGCAAGGGAAAACGGTGACAGCTCATCAGACACTAAACATGTATCAAATAAATGTGAGGAACTGCCAACCGAGGAAGAGGTTGAAATGAAAAAATCTTATCCCTGTTTGAGAGAATGTAACTTTAGAGATGAATGTATCGAAATGTTTGGAAGTGGCCCCACTTCCATCGATATAAACTGAAATACAAGATGAACGACACAAGCAGATGGAAGACTCACCCGCAAGGGAAAACTGTGACAACTCAGCAGGCATTAAACATGTACAAGATAAATGTCAGGAACTACATAATGAAGCTCAGGCTATATGTATGGAAATGTGGCAGGATTATGAGGAAAAGTTTCAAGACATGCAGTCTAGGATTAATGAAATGTTGGATAACAAGATCAAGGAGTTGAAGGAAACTCATGCTATCAAGGACACTTGTTTTAATGAAAGGGGATTTTTCTTTGAAGAGGAGTCTTCTGGAGGCAATGAAAATTCTAAAATGCATCTTTTAATGGAGAAACATCTAAAATATATGCCTAGGAAGTTGCAACTCATGCAAGAACTCTGCAAGATTGAAGAGGGGGAGCTTGAGATACAGCTTTTAATGAGCAAACTTAAAGATCTTAGGAGTCGCAATTTCATGTAAAGACGAGCTATTATTGAAGTACACTCATGTTTTGTATTAAGTTTCTTCATTGTCTTTTGGATTCACCTTCCTGTTCTCCATTTTCCTCTTCTCTACACTCTCAATGTCTATATGTCAGAAAAAATATAGCATGTACATGCTCTTCTCTTTTCTTTCTGATTTGATGCTCAAGGATGAAAGACAATATAAAGATGATTGAATGCATTATATGTGGATCACTCCGACCTCTAATTGAACACAGACGACTTTTCAAGGAATTCACAGGAAAACCTCACCTTACCTCTAATTGCTCGTAGTTGTACATCACTGCTTGTTTCTCGCCACTTGGTAAGTAAAAAGTTAAATTTGTGAAGGATCTGAGATGGGACAAGTATATGTACAATGATTGGAGGAGTTCAACTTACAATATTTTGATCCCATGGATAAGACTAATGCTTTTGTAAATAAAACTGCAGGAACCAAAAAGACATTGAAATTTAATGCCTGATAGTACTAAACCAAACATCCCTCTTGGTTTCCATCCCTTGCAGAATTTATGTCTGTAACTTAGAAGAGTAATGAATTGTCTAGAATCTAATTACCAAAAACCCTCTAGCATGTTTCTCTTTCCATTAGTGTTTTCCCTTTGTTTCCCATTCCTGGTAACATATTGGCCCATGTACCACATAGAAACTCAAGATACTCATCTTCAATGTGTATATCAGAATCAGGTTTAGATGGCTAGACTATGCAAGTGTAAATGGAATCACAATACAACCATCATGACCCAAGGGATTTTCAACAGAGGGTAAAGTATACACACCTTTAATGCACTTGGTTGGACTCAAGCAAGATTCAACCTGCTCATTCTATTTCTCATTACTTTGTAGGTTTGGATTTTGTTACTGATCTCCTTTTGGGTTGCAGGTATTTGCACTGCTTTTGAGGCCAAAGAAAGAGCACAAGTTCCAAAAGTACTGGAATACATATTATCATACCATTGGTTATACATTTGTTGTTTTAAGCATACTGAACATGTTCAAAGGATTTGATACGCTGAAACCTGAGAACAAGCAGAAGCGGGATTATATCATAGTGATTTCTACATGGGACAGAATTGCTTTGGTGCTGGATCACTTTCTTCTACCGTTGTTTCTCAAAAATCCCAACGGCCTCAAACAATGCAGCTTCTAATGGGGAAAGGAAGTTTGACACTTTTGTTAGAAGGGTGGGTTTTGAGAGGTCTTACTTTACCTCTGTGAGTAGCAAGGTCTTTATTGACATGTGTTTTGGTAAGTCTTCTTGAATAGGTATCTCACATGTAAATATTTTTCTCTAAAGTTGTTTCTTAGTTCTAAACAAAATTATGAAAGATGTGTATTTAATAGATAGAGGGGCTACTGTGACTTCTTTGCTCATTTTCCAATTGAATCTGAAATTTTTTACTATGCTCATTTTCCTATTGAATGCGAGGATATGTTTTTATTGATATGATTATTGCATTCCATTCATGGAATAGATAATCATATTATCTATTTTTGGAAGTATTTGTTGAATTTCATTCCCAATGTTGGTCACAAATAATGCGGTAACTTTGTCCCACCTAACTCAAGTATGAGCTATTATAATGATTACATGGTGAATGAAAAAGACTAAAAGCACCTCCTTCAGTTCTGTTTGATCTAACTATCTCTAATTTAGATATGTTCCTTATTACTTGCATTTGACATTCTGTCAAACGAGCTTTTAATAATCTAGCATTTTATCCTTTTAGAAATTTTGAAATCACTGATGATACTTGTGGCATTATTAAAAAAAAAATTGATTTACATTGTCAAGAATTGTACCTCAAGATGGCAATCAAAACTCTTTTCATTTGAATCCTAGAATCAATGCCAAAGTAGATTTGAACAAGTTTCCCCAACATCTAAAACATTTTTTAGTTGATGGTATTCATTGATTTCGTACCTTGGATGGGAAAGATGTATTAAGATGGCCACCAATTTCCTCAATAGAACCTGATACTGGATTATCTGAAGATTTTCCATCTAGACTGCCTTTCCCTAAACTTGTTGAAAGGAAAGATGTGTCACTTCCTCTCTTGGGTCTACCTTGACCTCGCTTTACTGGTGGTACTACGTCAACATCTGTCATTGTCCCATGTCTAACTGCAATTTTTTTTTTGCAAATATCTTTTCCTGAATCATGATTTTTGGGAGAATCTAGAGGCCCAACTTGACAAAGCCTTTCAAATTCTTCTTTTGTTAACTGATCCCCATATGATTGCATGTGAGAGAAAAAACAAAAGAATGTAAAATGTTGCAAAACATACTCCATTAGACAGTGATAATAGCACTGAAATATATTACTATGAAACCCCATCAACTAAACTCTTTGGCTCATTTACCCCTTCCGTAGTGTTAAATATCCGAGGCCACTGAACTCCCTAATTTCTTCTTTACACCAGAGTTCGCAGTCCATGAATGCGAGGATCCTTCATTGTTGGGTTTCTAGAGTTTGTTGACAAGTCAAAGGAAGCTATACTACTGTTGTAGTTGAATAAATCATGGGATTTTCTCTTCTAAAATAGAAGTAGTTGTAATTGCTCCCATGGAATGGAAGCAGGGGGAGTTTGTTCTTTAAAATTTTAAATAAGTAGATTTAGATAGGGAAAGGTAAGAAAAACTCGGAGATATGCATTTTGTATAGGTTTTGAATTACGGAGCAGAGATTGAGTTGACTACCGATGATAATTTTTTTGTTCTTCTCTATTCTGACTAACCCAAAAAACAAAGTAATTTGTCTCTCATTTAGTCTTCCATTAATATTTTCTACAGTACTAGTTTTTTGTTTGCGGGTTGGTGCCTGTAGAAGTAGGGGTTCAACAACTGTTTTCAGATTTATCCATATCAGTGTTGTAGAAGCCTAAGGTGCCTGCATCTGAATCCTTAAGGGGATAATGTATAACAAAGGGATCATGCTAGAGTGCATTGTTCCCTACTAACCCCAAAAAGTGCAGTTACATTAAGGAAAAACAGAACCTAGTTGAAAACACTAAATGCATGTCAAAGAAGTGGGATTTCAAACTCCTTTTGGGCTAAGGAAATACTACTGCAACATACGTTCAAAATAGGATGCCCATCAATACATTGATGATTGCATAAGGACACAACCCATGAAGCATGGAAAGGGGATAAGCTAAATGTTGGTGAATTGTTTGCTATCCACCATATGCACGTATATCAAATAAAGTGTAAAGAGATGGATGCTAAAAGTATGATGTACATAATGCCCAATTGTAGTTCAGATTCAAAATATTATAGGTTCAATGATTCCATTAAGCACGAGGCCATAATATGCCAAGATTTACCTCTGAAGTAGACTTGGATTTTCATATATTAGTGGGAGTTGAGAAGTGGAACCTAAGCATGTAGAATTGAACATATCAGGCTTCAAATCAAAATAAGATGTGGACGAAGCATCATATTCAGGTGGCACACTCATAAAAACACAAGTAACTTTGCAACGATCATTGGAAGGAGTTGAACATAGTGAGAATATTCATTATCCCATGGAGGAAGTTAATGTATAAGCACCAACACCACATAGAAAATTGACAAGATATGGATGCTCTATCTTGCTCAGTTTTTCCCATTTTGCTCAATTTTAGCAATATTGTGTATTCAATTATGGTAATATGTCATGTATTGCTTATTTCTTATTAATTTTTCAAGTTTTCATTAGTTCTTTCATGACCATCTCAAATAACGCCATAATTCCTAATAGCAACTAAAACCGTAAAAATGCTCGTTGCAGGTAACCTTGTTTGCAATACATTGCGCTAGGTGTTTATATTACCTGCTCGCAATTCGGTATCCAAATCAGAATGACACATGGATTGGTTCAAGAGTTCCTGAATTTCAACAAAAAAGCTTCTCAATTCGATACATTTCTTGCATATATTGGTCAATTACAACCTTGAGCACTATTGGATATGGAGATATCCACGTTGTAAATATGAGGGAGATGATATTTATTATCATCTATGTCTTCTTCAATCTCGGATTGACTGCTTACTTGATCGGCAACATGACCAATCTTGTTGTACAAGGAACAAGCAGAACTATGCAATTTGTAAGAATTTGTGGCTTCTCGTCATTTTTTTGGAAATGGGTTGAAAAATATAAAGCATGGAGTGAAGTATTTTTTAAAATAAAACTATTACATGGCTTTAGACTTTAATTTCTCCAATGTTATTTTTTACAGAGAAACAAGATTCGAGCAGCTTCAAATTTTGGAAATAGGAATGACCTTCCAACGAAGCTTAAGGAACAAATATTGTCATATATGTGTTTGAAATTCAGAGCAGAGGAGCTGCAGCAACAAACAGTTATGGAAGAACTTCCCAAATCCATCATAGCCTTGATTATTATGTCGAATTTAATGGATTGGGTTCAATGAGCGAGCAACCAACCAGCTAATTTGAAATTCCCACCTGCCCATCCCAGCTTCCAGGCCTTTAACTATGCCCCTCTTATTATTGAATCATCTGCCCTATTAAATAAGCATTTATCTATAGTTGGGAAACGGGATCCCTCGGAAAGCCAATATGCTGTATGGTCTCTGTATTACATACAATATTTAGGCGGGATTTATTCTGGACATTAATGTTCCTATCACACATAAAAACCGAAGTGTCCATTGGATTTCCCTCTGGGTGAGGGGCGCCCTGATAGCCTCTTTACAGAGGTGCAAGGTTGCATACAACCATTTGCTGTTGTGAGGAAAGGAATAAGTCGACACGGCGGGTTGTTTGACTGCATATCCACTTGCACACTAAATCAATCATAGCCCAAGTGATAAAAGACCAATTCCTTTAACAAAAGGTCATCCTAGATACTTTAAACAAGCAACACAAAGCTTCAATGGTACTGACATGCGGTTCTCACTCTTTTCGACTTCTCAGGCGCAGAATGAAGAGAATATCAGGAAGCAACTATGCAAAAGCTAAAATTTCACAAAAAAAAGTAAATTAACCTAGAAATTTGTAAGGGAAGAAGAATGAAAAGAATATCAGGAAGAAACTGTGCATAAGCTAAAATTTCACAAAAACAAATAAACAAAACTGCGAATTTGTAAGGGAAGAATTTAGGCATGGAATGAAGAGAATATTGGGAAGCCATTGTGCATAAGCTAAAATTTCACACACAAAAAAAAACTAACCTACGAATTTGCAAGGGAAAATGTGATTTTGACTCCAGAGCTGCATAATTAGTAGCCGGCCTCTTCAAGAGCCTCCAAGTTCTCTCTAATGCTCTTTTATCCATGGCAGCAGTGGCAATTAAATACCCAAATTGTAAACCCTCGACAGTGGTTAGGAAAAACCATTTCCTCAACCGGTATCAATGGTAGCCTAATAAATGCCCAAAAATGCTTCTCAGAACCCACCAAACCCTCCCCAAAAATGCTTCTCAAAACCCACCAAACCCTCCTCGCTTCCCTGGCAAATTTTGGTGCCAACAGTTTGCTTGGACTGGTTCATTGGCTCCAACGGGATGCTTGATTGTTATCTGTGGATTGTTATTTGTGGATTGGAGGATGAAATCTCCATGTATTCATGATAATCCGCCATGAATGCCATCGAGCAGATGTGGGTCGATGATTTAGGTGAGAGTTATGTAATGGGCCATGAAAGTGAACTATTACATGTTTTATTAATTTGTTTCATTTGTTTTATTAATTTGTTTCATTTGTTTTATTAATTTTTTTATTTGTTTTATGGTTACCATATTGTAATATGATTTTTATTTGTTTCATGGTTACCATATTATGATTTTGATTTTTAATTGTATTATGGTTATCATATTATAATATGATTTTTATTTGTTTTATGGTTAGCATATTATAATATGATGGGGTTATGTATTTTGTTTATTTATAGGTATTATTCATCCATATTTATATATTGATTATGGCTATATATTACATACATTATCACCTTGGGTACTTACCTCAGTACATTAAACTAATTAGTGCCCCTATCTACTAAAAGCACCAAGAAGAAATCTATAATCATCCAGATCATAGGGTATGTTTTGTTCTAGAGAGGGCGGAATGAGCGAGATCTAAACCAAAGGGTGCCCTCACTCATATACAATGTCGAGCATCTCTAGTCCAAGTAATGAAAAAATATGGATAAATAATTCTATGACTCCCTAAAAGGGTTGAAAAATCGCCTTTAATTTCATATATAAAAGATGGGGCACCTAAAAATGAAGTGCTCCTATATCTCGATCTCATGAAGAATATGGAATTAAAGCTCACAGTCGATCCTATGCACTTAAGTGATGTATTGTTGGTCAATTTCAACTCAACGGATATGAGAGCCAACAAGAAATTGTGCCCCAAGCTATGGGTCGATCTAAATTAATGCATGGCATGGGCACAAAGTCAAAGTGTGTATGGAGATCGAACAATAAGGCCATCTCTCAACTCGAGAAATCACTCTACATAGAAATCCATATTGAGCTCTGATCATGATCCTTAAAGATGGGTACTAGACTAGTGTCCACTCGAAACATCGGGCGCCTCAGCTCAAACCTCCACACAGACGTTATATATCTATAAACTATATATATATATATATATATATATATATATATTATATGGTGGATCAACTCAAGTATAACCTTGATTAATAAACCATTTGATGATGTTGTCTATGATGATCCTATTCAACTCATGCATGTTTGGGAAGGGTCATGAACCAGAGGCATCAAGAGAGTTTCAGAATTATGAAGGTCGGAAGTGGTCAATCGAGATACCAATGTATTTCTGTCGACTAAATTAGAAGATGAATGGCCTCTGCAAACCAACACCAAGTTCATGAACCAACGGCACTAGAAGTGGTTATGGCCAGCTTTAATTATTAGGAGCAGTGAGCAAGAATATTGTTGGTACCAGATCTTGTCCCACAAAATTTTTGGATTTTGGCAGTGCGCATGTAGAGAGGGATCTCATTTTTCGTTGTCGGAAAATTCATGATTGTTCCAATGTCAACATGGTCAGTTTCTTATCGCCTTAAACCTCCATCCGGGTTAGTTTGTAGGGTGTGTCTTTGGCCTTGTTTTCTATATTGCCCAGAGAGTTATCTGTTTTATCAAACTTCATCTAGTCAATCTTGTTTTCATAAAAAGTCATTCTTTCAAATTATTTCTTGTGGATGCATTACCATTTTAGTAATAATTATTATTATTAAAAGATAAAGATCTTTATTCTTTTATTTAGAAAAATATTTTTATTCTTTTATTTAAATAATATTTTTTATTAAAAAAACAAAGTATATATATATATATATATATATATATATATATATATATATATATATATTGTTTTATGATCAATGTCCATCATTCCATTACCTTTACACATCTCACGTGGATATTAAAAATTGTTTTTATATACCCATAAGATTTTTCGTGTTACATTGACAGATTAAGTTTGGTTATGTAAAAAAAATTCGTGTTACATTGACAGATTAAGTTTAGTTATGTAAAAAATTATGGTCTTTGTCTCATTCCCATCTCCATGTCGAATCTAGCCAAAGTTACCCCATCAAGGTCTGCCAATGAAGCCCATGGAGCATATAAAGCACAACGCGTCAAACAATTTTTCGTATGTCCATGTATATAAACAATGAAGAATTGTACTTTTTCATGTATGTGGGATATTTCCACTACTTAAAGTGCCCAAACGCATAGGTGTCAAGCCGATTTTCAATGGATACTACCCATGCCAAATGATAAAGATTGCCAAAGGAAGCCCATGAGTCAAGCAAGCTACGCACCACGCTTTGATGATGCATGTAAATAAGAGAAAGCTTATGCATATGGGATAAAGTTGCCAACTCCAAACAACTTGTGCTCACTCTGCAACTGAGTGTGAAGAAATGTTATTTAGTATATGCGTATTGCAATTGTTGACTAGGTTTTAAATGCCATTTGATTTCATATTGCATAGTACCATCAAATGTCGTGTGAAGAATGTATTCCATCGCTAACAAAAGGATGGTTTCATACCAGAGTTCAAGCAAGCATCCAAGTGTGTAAAATCCGAAGATATTTAGTAAACAACTGGTATTTATGGAGCATTTAAAGAATTTGAGGCAGAGGATATCAAGGATTCAATTCCAAGAATGAGCTCCAAGTCATTTCTATTTCCAATAGAAGAAAAACACCGTGCATACAAGTGTCAAATGCCAAGCGATTAGAGCATTGTCGTGGAAATTCCTTGATTGTATAAAATTTGTGAATGTTGGAAAAAAAAAATAGACTTTTTGAAATAGTCACCTTCTTAGATAAGATAAGTCTCAAAGTTAACTTCCGTGATTAATTGGAAATCAATTCCAGATTTAAAATGATCTATCCAGCGCCTTGAAGGAAACATAAAATCAACACAGGATTGTTCCAGATTTGAAGTGCACAAGTGGCATTTCGAGAACATGTAAAGACTATGCAACAGAGGATTAAATCTCAGGTTTTATTAAACAGATCCATGAGAATAGGGTATCCAAACTTAATATTCACTGAATTGATAATAGATAAAAGGATCATGGAGAAAACGAAGGCACACATGGCAGAGCATACTCTCAGCTCAAAAATCATTCCCATATTTTATGAAAACAAAGGAATATATATCCCAAATTTAAAGTAAGAATCGACAAGAAAAGTGTTAGTTCCAAATTTTTAGGGCAGTTCGTAAGCAGAAGGCGGTTAAGGGATTCCATCAAGGAGCATTTGACTTGGGCAATTCCAATTTTCCTGCAATTGATTCCAAATTTCATTTGTTTTCTTTTTAATTTTAATGATAAGCTTGGGCTCCTAAAAATCCTGTAATGGCTAGTTCATGTAATTGTTATATATTTCATGATTGGTAAGGTAGGCAAAAAGGTGGCAGCCGAGAGGATGGTTTTTTTTTTTTTTTAATGTTCTGGAAAGGGCTAGATGATATCAGTTTGTGCTATCAAAGTTTGTAATTGGTTCTCTGTAAGTTCTTTTGGAGACTACATTTTGGAGTAACATATATATGAGCCAATCTTATTCATTATTTTAGTTAATGCTTACAATCAGTTTGATTACCCTGAATATGATTTCATTTTTTGATAAAAGTGTTTATCTTAAAATGCTCCTGAGTGGGTGGGCTTCACTACTTTTCATGACCATAATTTTTTTCTGTGTATGAGAGTTTACATATGATATTTGGAAGAATGCTCTCTCAATTATCGGTTTATTGAATTTGGTTTGTGTTATGATTAATCCCTAGTTTTCAAAAGCTTATTGATTTCACCTTTGTATCATTTGATATGTCTTGTTTTATTTTTCTACCCTTATCCTGGATAATTCCTTTAGATTTTATAAAAAACTCAACCATTTTCTAGTTTTTGTTTTGGATGTTCTGGCTTTGTACTTTTGTAGTCCAAGTACAAAATTATAGTGCAAAAAAATATAATAATAATAAGGGTATTGGTCTCTATTGGCTAAAGGGCCCACAAAGTGTTAAACATGGTACAAAAGGGAAACCAATATATATTCCAAAGATGGTTTCAATCCTAAAGGAGGGCATTGCAAACTCTACAACTTGGATTGCAATGACCTAATTAAATACAATATATTCTTGGATAATGGCCCAGGGAACAATATTCTTGTATTTCACGATGATGCAGCTAAGCATGTGAGAACCTAAACTCTCCTTGTCATGGCCCAATCAAACAACTCCATAACATTGCATTGCATTGACATCATTGTACTCAACGTACAGTCCCTTTTACCTACTTTTATGGTCGTCTCAGGCATTAATATATTTATATAAATTCTCTTTATATCTTATCTTATATATCTTATACTATTAAATATTATACTGATCAAGATCAAGAGTAAGGGCTAGGTCGACCATAGAGCTGCTAATTTGTGTGTAATCTTTTGGATTATACTGTGTGGATCATTAGAAATGAACACTGTGGAAACATTCATGCACAAAATTCATAGACCGACTTTATTATATTAAATATTCGGAGCTGGAAGGTTATTATTTTCATCCTCAAACCATTAAATTTGGGCCCTAAAAACTTAACATTGAAGCTGTGTAAGTGATGGTAATCTTGAACTCCACCCCCAAAAAATTGAAAATGGTATCCTAACAGTACTTAGAGACCCCCTTTAAAGGGGTCAGGGTCTCTAAATTCATCCGCATTTTTTAAATTTAGTAAAATATTGTACAACTAATTCATTATCAAAATTGTTAGTGTCACACAACTAAAAATAACTAACATAAACGACTAATTCACATTAATCGTTGTTAGCTAGTCATATTTATATTCCCGTGACTAAATTAGTCATTTATGTTAGTCATTTTTAGTTTAGTCACTTGTTATCTAGTCATATTTTTTATCTAGTGACTAAATAGTAGTTTATCTTAGTCATTTTTTGTTGTCTTATTTAAAATTGCTCAATTTTAGTCGTTTATCCCTTGAAAAAATAGTGGTGACTAACTTTTTTAGTCGCCTAGTCACTTATCTCTCATTTTGTACTAGTGCCCTCTCTATTGCACAGTCCCTAGGGCGCCCCTTTACTTAGCACTGAACTGGGAAAGTATGGTTGGTCCTGACTGTTAGATCAAGGTAAATGGGCCCTCTCTGGATCTACCATGTAGTCTAAACCCTCCCAGTTTCTTCCCATTGTGATCCACACTCAGATCTTCCTTCACGTTGCGGTCGGATAGCTCTGTCCTGCAACAAGGTCTCGGTTATCCAATCCAGTTCTCTCATGAACTTTCGGGTGTCTAAACCTCTTAGTTTATCTACAAGGGTCAGATCTATGGATCCTTCATTGAATTCCACCTCCCACACAAGTTTTCAAAGTGATTTTGGCTCTACAAATCGAGGCCCCCCTCAGGATCTCGATTTCGGTTCCTTTCATATCTCTGCTCCGTCTATTGGGTCTACGTATGGGTCCAACTGATGCTTCCTGATCAGTAATACCCTAGAGATGAGGAATGTGTCCTCCCAAGAGGTGGAGTGCTTATGGGACAAGTGATCAGAGCCCCATACCCTGCCTTACAAATTTCAAGGTTGTCCCATACTCCATCGACCTCATGAACAATTATCTTCACCCACTTCCTTACAACAACATTCAATAACATCTAGGACAGTCAAAGGGGTTCTCAAGGTGACATATGGTAGCCTAGGTTCCATCCCACAACCCCCTCACCAATCCCTAGTGGATACACATAGCCCCCTCATTTAGTTGCATCCATAGCCATCCCCTTGGTATTTTTATTTACATGGTATCATTTACATCATTTACATTTTCAATGGCTTACTAGCACATGGTTACCATAATACCAAATACTTGCCTCTTCAAGGTTGAGCATTCACTAGCGGGGCCTTCGCCTTGAGCTCCACGCTAGGAATCATACATCACATGCATACAATATTTACATTATAGCCAAAATATCTTAAGGTCAAAATGAAGGACATTACAATTCCCCTCCCTTTAGAATAACACCGTCCTCGGTGTTCCAATACTTAGGAATACATATACAGTTTACACATGTCCAAAATTTACAGAAAAATGTTCCAGGTTTGTCCTGCATTTCATCCTTTACTTTGAGCTTCCAGAACCAAGTCCTTTGGCCTCTATAGGCTTATATTGCTAGCTCTGAACTTCCAACTCCATCTGTGGGAATTATTCTACAACAATCCCTTTCTTTTCCTTACCTTCCAGTTGATCCACAAGCCTAAAATCTTCATGGATTCTAACTCCTTGCTACCCCCGCAATTGTTTGAGGAATATTTTTCAGCCAAATCCAATAGCTTTTGGTCTGCTACCATGGCCAATGTGCACATGTGGATCTCACTTTGCTCACTAGCACCACTTGGCTTGTAACAACAGTAATCAATTGCTTTAATTTTGATCTGTGAATTCATCATGGAAATTCCTGTTAGGCTAAGCATAACATAAACCTTAAAATCAGTCAATTACTTGCCCAATTGTCATGGAGAGTGCATGCTTTATTCATGAGACTTCCACACTTCTCATGCCTTCCCAACATACACATGAACTCATTCATGTTCATCATTTCACAGGGAATTAACTATTTCAACATTCACAATTCATTTCAAGCAAATAAACACAATCAACTTTTAGCCATATCATGCATTCAACAATTTTATGTTTTCTAAATGTATCAATCAAAAAGGAAAGAGAAGAGTAAGAGTTTCCTCCTCCTAGTCTTGCTCCAATCCAGAGCCACACCACCACTATGGTTCCATGCTCCTTAGCCTCTTTCACTTCCAATGTGAATGTTTGACTCACCTTTTCTTCTTTTGTAGATGACACTTGGTGTCTAAGGTCTGTCCAAGGATTTCTCAACCAGGGAACCCCTCCCCATGGTTTGCCTACAGAACCCTTAGTTGCTAGGACCCACACAAGTCCACTAGCACTACTTCCATTGCTTCTCATATTGAGCTCTCTAGGACAGTCACATGTCCACATGCATCCTTAGGATACCTTCAAGGTTCTTGCTTCCAACAATACCTACACTCAAACATTGAGTCAATTCACATGCCAAGTTCATTTTCATAGGGTTATCTCTAAACAAGAGTTTAAAATCATAACCAAATCATATACACATGTATTTTCATATTAAATAAGCAGGAGGATGTAAGATAAACCAAATATTAATCTGTATTGGATGTCTTCACTTTATTCCACAGGTTCCTTCTTTTTTTTAAAAGCCTTGGATCACCTGTGGATATAGTAACGAATGTTGGGCTAGCACGCAGGTTGATCCACAACATTCAAATAGGAAATGCCAAGCCAATACTCCGACTGGTTTTATCAGACATCCCATTAATCAATATGCCGAGCCAGTACATCGACTGGGTTTATCAAGCATTTAAGGAATGTTTGGCCATCACACAGGATGCTCCATAACATTCAAGTAGTCAATGCTAAACCAGTACACCAACTGGGTTTATCAGGCATTGATGGTGCCAAACCAGTCCCATACCTGGTTTTCCCTCTCCATTTCCAAGCCAACACTTCCATCTAGGTCAATAGGCCAATGGAAGGAAACTGCACCATGACCATTTCCAGGTCAAGACTCTACTACGAAGCCATAGGCATCTAAAGGGGTTTTCTAGCCAGTCTCAGCTCCCACCTCACTGCTGCACCAATAGGAATTTTATGCCTTTACCAATATCACCACATCATTCAAGTAACTAATGCCAAGCCATTATGCCGACTGAGTTTATCAGGCAATGAAAAACCACTCCCACACATAGGGATGGTACTCCTTCTTCACTTTGCTTATTTAGTGTGCAACACTAAACTGCATATGTTTAAGTTGACAACACAAGATGGATAAGCAAGCTCATCAGTATTGCTGATATAAAATTGTAAACATATTTCATAAACATTCACTCTCTAATATTGAAACACCAGGAATGCGTCCATTCCATTGGGGTGTAGTCAATATTGACAACCATAACACAGTCCAGCACCCTAAAGGTATGCATCCCTTCCGATGTGAGCCATGTAGGCCCTAATCGCACTCAAGCAATTTGAAATAATAATAAAAATAAGAATAAAACATGCTATGTACATTAACCCTAGTAATTAGACATGCATATTCTTAGCTAGGGTTACAGAATACTCATTCGTTTTGCAGATGTATCTTTCTCTTCCTTCACGAGGAATGGGGGATCCCTTCTCTGAGTTAACAGTCCCTCAGTTTGCCACCCCAAACCCTCTCACGTTCCATAGACAACATATGCCCTATTGGCATAATTTTACCACCTCACCCACATTATTTTCCAACATGTAATTCGGATGAAACATTCTCAAAATATACAATGGTGTTTCACCTGAAACCCATTTCCAAAGCATGGGATCCTTCCCAGGGAGTCTGGCTTCTGCAGGCCCTCAAACATGGTCTTCCCGCAATGTGTCTTCCTGACACACTTCTCAAACAACCAAACAGTCAGCAGCATTTAAACATCAAATTCAAATCTGATTTTTCCATAATGAATCAATGGCATTAATAATTAAATTTAACATGAATTTACAATTCTGTCTGCTACAGAAATCATATTTGTTTAATCATGAGGCCATCCTCATATTGTTTGGCTCTTCCAAGTGGTATAACTCTGTCCATTATGGTCTTATGCTTGCTACCACACATGAACATCCACCCACAACATGTCCTCCTGACACAATGCTATACAATCCAAACAGTCATTAGCAATCATTAACAAAATTCAAAACTTTGTTTTTTACAATCTGTTTTTCTACAGAAATTAGGTTTGCAACCATGAGATCATTCTCATAAACTTAAATCAGAAAATTTTCAGATCTGTTTCATGTAGAAATCATGTTTGTGAACCAAGAGGTCCTTCTCACAATAATTTTCCTTTGCACATGGTAGATTCTAGCCTTTAATATGGACTTACCCACATGGCCATGCCCAAGACAATCTACCTGAAATATGGAAATTTAAATCAGTCCAAGCACTTTGTGATTTTTCATGTATATAACATTTTCATTGCTGCAACAGTCACCGAAGTGGTCTCAGAATTGCAATACCCAATAATTTAAACACTTTAAGCTATTAGCATCTCAAATGTAATGAAATATATATATCTATACTTTATATGCATCATTATTACAATGAAACTGCAAGATACCATCACACCTTCTATGCAATTTAATAAAACTTTCCATACTCATTACTTCACAGCCATATTATTTTATGCAACTCTGTCCTACCCACAGAGCATTCTGGTGGCCCATCAAACCTGACTACCTTCTTCATGCACTCACTCTCCTGCATTCATAGCAGCTCATGAAATGATTTCAGAATTACCATTAATTCATCATTTCATCTATTGTTTAATTGCCATGAAACTTACATCACAACCATGCATCACAACATGTGCACCCACCACTATGCATGCATATTTGCAACACTTACATAATATTTTAAGGTGCATTTACTCAATGCATATCCACAAGATTAAAAAAAATCTTTTTAATGCATATCCACTCAATGCCACCTTGCATTGATTCAAAAATACTATATTGTTATGTCATGCATTCCACCATGTTGTTTTGGAAAGTATGGCCTAGCTAGGACTATCTCACATAGCATGCACTACCATACAAGACCATAAGTCCTTGCCTGCTGTGGTTATTAAACTCATAACAAACATATACAAATGACATGAAATAATTTCATATGAATGCATTCTAACTTTTTAAAAAGTCACATGGTAGGAGGCTCCTTGCCCCTACTACCCCATACCTCACTATACCATGATGGTATGGTATTCACATAAATGTATTCAACCTTACATGCATACCATTTTATGATTATTAAATAAGGTTCAAGGGATTCTTACCCAATCCCCTTTCAACACTTAAACAATTAGCATGATTAACCATTGCCTACATGGCTCCCATTACATCTTTGATGCTACCTGATCAGTTGGCCTCTTGCAAAGGACTACACCATCCTTCCACCATCCCCATGACCACAAATTTGTTGCACCAACCCTTCTTGTAGGATTGTTGGTCACATGCAACAACATCATCGACATCTTCAACCATGCTTCAACCACAACAATTGTCATTAGTGGCTCATTGCATATGTAAAACCTTATTAGCTTTATCCATATGCAACCTCGCATGCATGCACTATGCAATATCTAGCAATGTGCCTATTAATGCATATTCATTTTCATACATCCAATCTCTTGCATTCTCAGCACTCCTATGCTATTATTTTCTGTACGTAAAACTCATAAAATATAATTATATCAGCAATATAAGGGTTAAGGAGTTCTCCCTTTCCAATTCCTCATCATAGCATGTAATTCATCTTCCATATCATAGTTGATCCATGGCATGGCCTTGTCATCCCTTTGTAGCTTTCCTTGATCACTGCAATAGTTATTATTGCATCAGGTCCTCACGCTTTGTTGTTCACATTGCTTTTGGAATTGTGGTCACGTCCAACTTGGCCTCTCTTGGACTCCCTGTAATCTCATACTTTGGCCGAAACAGCCCCAATGCTGCAACCTTGGGATCTGATACCATTTGTCATGTCCCCGGTCACCTCGGTGTCCTTCAGAGGCGATGGGAGACAACACTTGGATCTACCTGCTAATTTTTTTCTTCTTTTTCCAAGCAGTCCAAAGGTTCCGCAACTCTACACCTAGATTGATCTTCAGCCTGCAATCCGCAATCCGAAATTGGAAGTCGGAAGTTGGACAACAAATTACAACTCCGACGAAAAATATCCTCTCCGGCTTCTGCAATCCGCAATCCGCCTTGCGGGAATCGGAATTTAGAATCCTCAATTGCACATCGCCAAAGAAATGCACCTCCAAGATCCGCAGCCCGCAATCCGCAGTGCATAAATTGTAAATCGGAGCGCCAACCCGGGAAAGTTACCTCCCCGACTTCCGCAATCCACAATCTTCCTTGCAGAAATCGAAAGTCGGAAGTCCAACTTTACAACTCCAGAAGATTTTACCTTTCCGAATTTCACAATCCACAATCCGCAATCCGCATGCAGAACTCGGAAGTCGAATTTCCCATTTCGCAACCCTGTCGAAAACACCCTTCCAACTTCCGAAATCCGTCATCTTCATGCGGGTTCAGAAATTCAGAAGCTCCAACCGCACAACTTCTCTGGCCCCTAACTTATTCATCCTAAGTCCATTTTGGGAAAATCTGGTACCATTGGAAATATCTTGGTGAGCACTATGCAACTGTAGGGTCTTCATCCACACCTGAGGATTCTGATCCCACCCTTCTTCCACTCCAAAAGATGGTCATAAACCCATCTATGACTATTTACCACTCCACAAGAAGCTATGCTCCACTCTGCCATGTCCTCTCTCCTTCAACTGGTCCACAGGGGTCATGAACACCACAATGGGTGTCTATTCTTTCCCCACAGTCATGAATGAATTATTCCGCACCTCCTGGGCCTTGCACTTAGTCCTATTCATCAAAGAACCATTAAAATACTTAGCCCTATTCATCAAGGGACAATTCAAAGACACTATGCTAATGGAAATACAAATGTGCAGAAGCATACTCAATGAACACAAAGGAACGAAACATTATCCACACACATAGAATGGAATACATCAACATATCTCTCCCAGACAGATTGATGAAATAACATGTAGAGACTTAGCCCTATTCCTCAAGCATAAATACATATGAGTACCAACATAAGGATACACTAGTACATGTGGACATTTTTCCCACGGAAAATCGTTGCTATTGCAACACTTTTTCATTGGTATAGCGACAAACGAGACTCTTTGTTTTCGTGGCACTAATTTCGTCGTAGTAGCAACATTTGCCAATGTTCATGGCTATAGCACCAAACGTTCGTGGCTATAGCGACGGATGTTTATATTTTTTAAAAAAGAGTAAATGAAGCGATCTACGTCTCTCTAGCCACGAACGTTCATGGCTATAGCACCGACAGTTCGTGGCTATAGCACCGACAGTTCGTCGCTAGAGCGACGAATGGTCATATTTAAAAGAAATAAGTGAACCGATCTCCATCTCTCTAGCAACGGCAGTTCGTGGCTAAGCACCGAAAGTTCGTGGCTATAGCGACGGATGTTCATATTTAAAAGAAATAAGTGAACCGATCTCCGTCTCTCTAGCAACGAAAGTTCGTGGCTATAGCACCGAAAGTTCATGGCTATAGCGACGGATGTTCATATTTAAAAAAATAATTAAAGCGATCTCCGTCTCTCTAGCAACGAACGTTCGTGTATATAGCACCGAAAGCGCATGGCTATAGAGACGAATTCACATATTTAAAAAAAATATGTCCGTCACTATAGAAACGACAAGCCCCGACTAGTTTCGATGAACTTTCTATACTAGCGACGAAAATTTCCGTCGCTAGTGTAGCAAGTTCGTCGAAACTTGCTATACTAGCGACAAAAATTTCCATCGCTAGTATAGCAAGTTCGTTGAAACTTGCTAGCGCCTGTCGTCTCTATAGCGACGGACATATCTATTTTTTTTAAAACTAGCAATTGTACCTTGGGGTGCAATAAAAGAACGCCGTATTGCTTCGGCATACCCATAATTTGTTGTTTAAAATTGTTCTTGCTTCAACAAAATAATACTATCAATTAAAGATTCCATTGAAGAAATTCTATATACAAAAGCCATGGAAAGCTCCTCATATTTTTCTCACAAAAAAATAAATAGCTGATAGAGCCAAGACTTGAAATCCCAATAGCTGATAGAGCCTTGCATATTTACTACTGTCAAGGCCAGGAGGATAGAGAACCTAACGGCCATAGCATTGCTAGAGTGAAGTCCATAAGAGTGATGAATTTAACCACTTTGTCACTATGAATTTTATTGCTTTTGTGGCGTGTTCATAAGTTAACTACCCATTATAAGTTGGAAGGCTGACAAATGCTTCACTACAAGGTACCTATATATAAGAAGATATGTTGAAATGCCTATAACTTCTTTGTGATGTTTGTTGCCACAACTGGAACAAACAACCAAAGTATGTGCCAAAGAATTGTATGTTACCACAACTGGAACAAACAACCAAAGTATGTGCCAAAGAATTATATGGCAATGGCATGCTATTATATTCTTAAGTTAACCGCCAATTAGTTGTTCAATTGAAAGCCTGACAAGATGCTTAATTACAAGGAGATATGTTGATTTTTAAGCGTGCTGATGCTATCATAATTTTTGTGAGTACACCTCTTTTTCATTTCTTAAGTTAAGGCAACATCATACACAGATCTCAAGAATACAGAGTGTAGTTTAATAGTAAGTAGCTCGGTGAGCTTATTTAAATATAGAGACATTGATTCAAAACATTTTGTGAGTATCACTGTAAATATGTTTTTATAAATATAAGAAGTATTTTATATAAAAAAAATATCTAATTTGTTAATGATGTTTATAATAAATACATATCAACTTATAACTATCTTTCTGTCTTATCAAATCTATTTAAAATAAATTATTTTCTAAAATGAAATAACAATAAAATGTACATTAAACTGGTTAATTTTTTTTGTAATGAAATAACAATACAATGTACATTATGTAAAATTAGTCACAGCAGATCTAATGAACAAGTAAATCAATCACAACAGATGAACATAGAAAATATGGTGTAAAACTGTGTAAAACATGCACAGTGCTCAATATCCCAATAAGGGTGAATAATTACAATACAATAATCTGACAATGTGAGTGAGCAATTCGAATTGACTAAGTAGGCCATTCGAATCACTGAATGGAGTAGCTTGACTCCAACTAGGAGTCCTCATCATCAATTAGTGGTGGTCATCAATGCACAAGAACCAGTCATCCAGGTGTCAATTTCAGTCTAACTGAGTGTAACATGTGTAACTGAAGTGTGTAGCACTGATATAGGGAAGGAGGCTCAGTGGAGGGCGCATGGGAGGCTTAACTGAAGTCAGAACAAGTCATCTAGTCAATCTGGAGGTCCATCGGAGTGAAACAGTCAGTCAGGAGTGAAACTATCCTCAAATCAAGGAGAATCGGAGCTAACTGAGTGTAACTGAAGTGGTAGGGGAAGAAGTGCGCCCTTCTCTGGAAGTAGGTGAGAAGAGGGCACCTTCATGACTAGAAGGGCTAAAGAACTGATGTAAGAAGCTCCCGGGTGCTAGAATAAGGTGGCTAAGGTGTTGGAGGCATCAACCTGGTGACTGGGATGCATGCAAAGTGCATGCAAACCGTAGAATTTGCATGCAAACCCTAATTGCATGCAAGGTCCTGAAAATGATGATGTGGATATCCGAACACCCCCCCTCAAGCTAGACTATGATGTACAAAAAATAATGTAGGGCCCTGGTTACTAAGACCAAAGGTCACCCCAATACAATAATCCAAAAAAAATGTTGAAAATAAGCTAAGTGAGGAAAGAGGGAAAACCCAGTGGGAAGAAAGCCCCCCCTCAAACTAAAACATAATAATGGATCAATCTGTCTCCACCATGATGGAACTCACCCCCAACAGTGAACGGAGGTAAGAGAACTTCTTCTCAGTGAAGCTCTTGGTGAAGATGTCTGCAATTTTCTCATCAGTAGGGCAATATTGTAGAATGATGGTGCGATCATGCACCAACTGTCGAATGTAGTGCATATGAATCTCAATGTGTTTGGTCCTCTGCCGCTAAACTGGATTTGTGAAGATCTTGATAGCACTTTGATTGTCACAAAAGAGGACAGTCAAAGTAGTGCCACCAAAACCAAACTCGGAAAGAATACCCTGCAACCAAACTGCCTGAATGCAGGCATTGACTGCTCCTCAATACACTACCTCTGCTGAAGAAAGTGCAATGGCTGCCTGCTTTTTGCTGGACTAGCAAATAGGGCCATGACCAATCATGAAAAAATAACCGAAAGTGGACTTCCGATCAATGCTATCACCTGCCCAATCTGAATCAGTAAAACCAATGAAATCAAGCTCAGAATCTACAGCATAATGTATGCCAAAATGTTTCGTACCTTGCACATACTGCAAGATCCGCTTGGTTGCTCGCCAATGAAGCTCATGGGGCTGCTGCATATACCTTGACACGGCACTCATGACATATGAAATATCAGGCCTTGAGTGTGTCAAATAAAGTAGTGAACCAATCAACTGTCGATACATACTGCAATTTGCAAGCGGTGTAGAATTTCCCTCCTCAAGACTGATTCCTGAGAGGAATGGGAATGGGGCTGCCTTACATTCAGTCATATTAAACTTCAATAACAGGTCGGAAGCATATTTTTGTTGAGATATAGTGATCCCATCAAAATTTTGAGCTATCTACAAGCCCAAAAAGTGACTCAGCAAGCCCAAATCGCTCATGTCAAAAGCTAGATTTAAGGCAGTTTTTAGCTTGTTTATTGAAGTAAGAGTGCTACCAGTAATGAGAAGATCATCAACATAAAGTACAATAACCAACAAATTACCTTTAACTTGCTGAAGATACACATTCGGATCAGATTTGCATCTTTTGAAATTCTGAGAAAGAAGGAAGGAGTCCATCTTTGCATACCAAACTCTTGGAGCCTGTTTTAACCCATACAAAGATTTCTTCAATCTGCAAACTAATGTTGGATCTGATGTGTAGCCTTCTGGCTGCTGCATATATACCTCTTCAGCAAGGTCTCCATGTAGAAAAGCACTCTTCACATCCATGTGGTGCACTTCCCAGTGCTTGGATGCAGAAATTGCCAAAACAAGGCGGATGGAATCCATCTTTGCAACCGGTGCAAAGGTCTCAGTGTAGTCCACTCCTTGGACTTGGGAGAAACCTTTTTCCACCAACCTTGCTTTGTATTTGCTGATAGAGCCATCAGCATCAACTTTTGTGCAGTAGACCCATTTACATTTGACTAATTTTCTTCCAGGTGGAAGAGAAACTAGCTCCCATGTATTGTTCTTTTGAAGAGAACTGTATTCTTCATCCATGGCACTTTGCCATCTCGGATCTCGGTGGGAATGATAGTATGTTGTGGGATCTGAACCAGTCATCAAATAACAAATCTTAGGAAGTAATGGATCAGAAATAGAAAGAGCCATACCTGCTCTTGTTCGTCTTGGATCAGCAGGATTTCCAATGTTCGAACCAGCAGGTTGAAGAGTGTTTTGGGCCCACTTTGGTAACTGAGGAGGATCATAATGGTCGGATTCCGAACCTTATATTTCATGATTATCATATGCTGCTAAAATATCAGAAATATTAGAACTCATACCTTCATTATCGCTGCTCGGATCTTCTTCTGGTGAAGGCGGTGAAACGGCAGTTTCTTCCTCGACTAGTTGCAAATCTTGAAGCGGTTCTTCAAATTGCACACTGCGCTCTATGAATATCTTTTTGGATCTGATATCCATGAGTTTATATGCTTTTGATTCTTCCCCATATCCTATCAGTATGCACTCAATACTTTATGGATCCAAAGCTCGTCTCTTATTAGAAGGAATTCTAGCCCATGCAATAGAGCCAAAAACTCTCAAATTTGACACATCCAGTTTGTGACCAAAGAATGCTTCGAAAGGAGTCATACCTTTCACAGATGAATGTGGAACTCGGTTCTGAATGTATGCAGCAACATTGATTGCTTCAGCCCAAATATTTGCAGCCAAACCTTTTGATTCAATCATGCAAGTAGCCATCTCTTTCAGTGACCGATTTTTCCTTTCCGCTACACCGTTCTGCTGGGGTGTGTAGGGAACTGTATGTTGGATCTAAATTCCGCTTTGGGCACAAAGTTGCAGCAACTCGGCCTTGATATATTCTCCACCATTATCAGATCTAAGAGCTTTGATCTTGCTCTCAATGGCAGTCTCAACAGAAGCCTTAAAATCCTTGAACTTTCCAAGCACTTCTGACTTGTTTTTTAGAAAAAATACCCATGTAAAGCGGGAAAAATCATCAATAAATGTCAAAACATACCATGAACCATTTAATGACATATGGGGCAGTGGACCACTGATATCAGAATGTATCAGCTCCAAAACTGTAGAAGCTCTGCTAAATTTGCCGCGGTCGAACCTATGCTCGAGGTGCTTCCCAATAATGCAACTGGTGCATATTCCCTTCGAGGAACGGAGTTGTGGAAGACCATCTACCATGGATTTGTTTGATAACAGCAGCGAATACTTATAATTAAGATGTCCAAATCTCTCATGCCAAAGCCTACTAACCTCATTACCATGTGTGCGAAGAGCAGTGGGCTTTGCAAGCGGAATAAAGTGTGAAAACTCATAGCATTTTGCAGTGTGGTTCACCTTTCCGACTGCAATAAGTTTTCCACTTTTGATATCAGAAATTTCAACTGTATTATGGCTTAATGTAACTTGCTTCGGTTCACCAGTGTGTGTCATTTGATACACAGAAAGAAGATTTGAAGCCAAGGAAGGCACATAGAGAACATTCTAAAAGCTTCCATGATCTACATGGATTGTACCTTTGCCCTTTCAAGAAATTTTTGAGTCATCTCCCAAATGGATGGGGATGGAGTTGTTTGGATCGAATGAAGAAAAAGAATCAATATTTGCAGCCATATGATTCGAGGCACCCGAATTTATCAAAAGAGTAGTGGGCTTCGAAACAGTTGCCATGAGTGCTTGTCCTCTTTCATGATCACCATTCGAATCCAACAGTGACTCTATAGTATCCTTTTGAACGTAACATGATCTCCATATCTTCTTTCCAATCAAAATAATTGAAAGGAGTGAGGATAGGCTTTGAAGAAGAGTATTTCATTGCTAGGAGCAAGTGCACTTTGATGTAGAAAGACTTGCCAAAGCAAGGTAGCGAATGCAATTGAAGGAGACAATAACCTGCAAATCACAATCAATACAAGAAAAATGAGGTCGAACAATCCACCCTTTTAGAGTTGCATCACAGCTGGGATTGGAGATCAAGCAATGTTGAATGGGTCCAATGTATCAGATCCAGGATTTATGTGGAAACTCAAGCTTCTGGAGTGGTATTGGAATTATTTTCAAGCTTTGCATGCATAGGAGCGAATGCTCTTGAGATCTTTCATGCCAAACTTTTTGCAATTTTGAGCAAATTCACTCAAATCATCATGTAGAACACCTGTAGAAAAGAGATCTTGTCCCTACAATGGCTCTGATACCATGTAAAATTAGTCACAGCAGATCTAATGAACAAGTAAATCAATCACAACAGATGAACATAGAAAATATGGTGTAAAACTGTGTAAACATGCACAATGCTCAATATCCCAATAAGGGTGAATAATTACAATACAATAATCTGACAATGTGAGTGAGCAATTCGAATTGACTAAGTAGGCCATTCGAATCACTGAATGGAGTAGCTTGACTCCAACTAGGATTCCTCATCATCAATCAGTGGTGATCATCAATGCACAAGAACCAGTCATCCAGGTGTCAATCTGAGTCTAACTGAGTGTAACATGTGTAACTAAAGTGTGTAGCACTGATACAGGGAAGGAGGCTCAGTGGAGGGCACATGGGAGGCTTAACTGAAGTCAGAACAAGTCATCTAGTCAATCTGGAGGTCCATTGGAGTGAAACAGTCATTCTGGAGTGAAACTAGCCTCAAATCAAGGAGAATCGGAGCTAACTGAGTGTAACTGAAGTGGTAGGTGAAGAAGTGCGCCCTTCTTTGGCAGTAGGTGAGAAGAGGGTGCCTTCATGACTAGAAGGGCTAAAGAACTGATGTAAGAAGCTCCCGGGTGCTAGAATAAGGTGGCTAAGGTGCTGGAGGCATCAACCTGGTAACTGGGATGCATGCAAACCCTAATTGCATGCAAGGTCCTGAAAATGATGATGTGGATATCCAAACACATTAAACTGCCTTGCTTGTATGGCTCACAAACATGTCACCCAACTGCATTTAATACAAAATGATGTAAAATTCAAAGTAGTCCTTGCTCATATATTAATATATCTAACGCTTGACCTCTACTAAAACAACAATATGCCCTTCCTCAAAAGAGAAGAACATCAAAAATCCCAAAATTCAAGGTTATTGCTAACAACTACATATAACATCGTCAACTCACAGGTTTTGATAAATGTAGAAAGTACACATCAGAATTATTTGTTCCTTCTAACACTAAACAAATGTAGATCTGGTCACCTCTATCCTTTCGTCATGGAGGACTGCCTTTTTGATAGCAACACCAATACAGGATGGCTAGGCTGCATCAAATCAGAATTATCTGTCAAATTGTAAGCCTATGTACATATGGTAACTCTAAAAAAATCCACATGAAATAGCTAGATTACATAAAAAAAACCATTAAAAACTAAATCATATTAACTATTAGAAGAAAGGAATCTCTTTGCAATTCTGTTTGACACTATTTATGGTTGGTTCCTTTCATAATTCTGTCTAACATTATTCAGTGTTGTTTTTAATTAACCAATAGTATTAACAATGAGTTACATGAATTGGATTTTTTTGGATATATTGGTGGTTTACTAATCAAGAATTAAAATAGATCTAGGTGAGTATGAAATAGATCTAGGTTAGTAACACCCAATTTCTAGTTCTCTTAACACTCAATATATCAAGTGATCAAGTGGTAGTGATTGAAGTAAACTGTAAATGAGTGGACTTGAAACAACTAAAATGAATGTCAAAGCATCAATCTCAAACAGCCAGCGCTTCCAAGAATCTCTGGTTACCAAATGCAAGTCTAAAATGACTATTACTTCATTTCACTTGTTTGATTTCTACGCTTCCAAGAATCTTTGGTTACCAAATGCAAGTCTAAAATGACTATTACTTCATTTCACTTGTTTTAATTCTACTTCTTCATATATATAAACATCATCTAACTACTTCCCATAAGTAATGAAAATATGTCTAATTTCATGAAAAATGAGTCATGCTATGCTCTTTCATGTGTATCTAATTGTATGAAGAATTGATTAAAAAATATCCTCCTAACCAAACAACTACTATAAATACGTAGCCTCCATACCTTGACTAATAACCATCAGGGCCGCCGAACGAAGTAGGAGTTGGCTTGAACCCCTGTATTTCCCCATCCAATCAAGATTTGCTGCAGCCAATTCATCTTTATCCTGAATGACATTTTTCTCTCCAAGTATATTTTGAAAATGAAGAATATCTCCAGCTTCTATCTTAGAAAAGGAAGGGTTTCTCTGTATTTTCATAGCTGCAGTTCCATAAGATCTCGTCTGGGAGTCATATAAACCTTCTAGCTCTGAAATTGGAGGAAAATGTGAAAACCAAAAAGAGTTGCATGCCAATTGAAAGGGTTGTCGTCCTTTCCTAGGCCTCATGCTGAACTGAGGGACCTTTCTGCTGGCAGTTCCCAATTAAGGTAGAAATTCAAAACATAATATCTCTTCTGACCTAAATGACTTGGAGCACATGGACCACACATATTCTGCATGAAAGAAACACAAAGTAACAATATCTTAGAACATGTAATTCCTTAGTGCAAGAGGCATACATCAACTAAATATTTGTAAGACTATTAGGATTGCAAATGCTATTTGTTTTTTCCAGCACAAAATAAAAATAAAAAATATTTTAATCATAAGAATCTAAGCAGAGTGTTGCCTCTACATTTCTCGTTGAAAGTCGAAACACAATAATCAGCTGCAAACTGGAGCACATTAGCGCCAGTTTTGTACTGAACAATCCCATAGACCTATTTTTGGTCATTTGTTGGACATTAATAAACTTATCTTATCGTATCTCCCTTGAAGAAGATACTAGACTTCAGCACTGGTTTCTCTCTCCACCATTGCAGGGAAATACTCCAGACTGGAGATCTTCCCATAAACTATCAATAGAATTTTAAAGGCTGCAATTTGAACCTAAAATGTGAAGACATTTCCAAGGTCTGCATTAATGAACAATGCATACACAACTGCATTCCACTGGAATGACACTCAGATTATATAAGTTGAATAAGGACAAAAGTTGGTGCATTTTCCCATTTGTTCCTAGAGGTTTCAAAAGTGATTTCCATTGTCACGGGCTGGAAGAGTATTCGGCCACTTTTGAAGGAAACATAGATAAAGGTGGTGCGGATTATCATTAACAAGTGTATGACATCACAAGTCTCAATAATAATTATGGTTGTTTTCAACACTCTGCTATTCAGATAAGTTTATGTAATAGTTAGTTAAATAGCTAGTACATATTGTTATCTGAGATTATTCACTTGAGGCTAGGGGAAACATCAGAAAGACCTTTCTGATACCTAATGAATTGCTATTTGCTAAGGTGACTGCTTTTTCTATAGACAGTAAGATACGCTATTTAGCAGAACTGATAACCTAACTGTAGTGATTGACTTTTCTAGATAGGTTGGTAATTGTTCTAGAAAGCAGAGTCAAGAACCTTGGATGGCTCATACTGAAGGCAAGATGAATAATCACTTAAACTTCTCCAGTTTTGCACACAATTAGATCAGTTATACTCACATTGATCATTTTGTAACAATCTATAATATTTCAGTGGTGAGAATTCCACGAAGTGGCCGTGGAGAACTGGTCTCAAATCCCAGCAGCCACACCACTAAAACAATAATAATATGTTGTGGACATGATTCCACAACAGAAATTGTGTCGTTAAAAAGGATCTCTGATCATTAGAACATATCTATCTTGAATATGTTTATAGGCAATTGTGTGGATGTTGTCATTTTTATTCTTTCTATGCTTTGACTGGGTAGTAAATCTAATTGAAAGCCACTCTCGCTTTCTTAAAACTCAAGTGTTACCATTTAAACAATTTCCTTTTTGCTTATAGATGGAATAATAAAGGTAGGATGCTTCAACAGGCCTTGATGTCTAGAAGTCAGAAAAATATGCACTTAAGACTTAAGTTAAATTGACAACTAAAATACTCATTGGGGTTATGGAGAGGATTTGTTGGAGAATTGTAGGTGTTGACCGAGGCTAGAGTTTTTTAGGGAATTGTGGGTGTTAATATGGGATAGAGATTTTCACAGAATTGTGGGCATTAATGGAGGATTTTCACAGGATTGTGTGTGTTCATCTGTATTCTCTATTTTGAAAGAAGAATGAAGAGCGAATGGCAGAGGAAATCCTCTAAGATTTTTTTGTTGTTTCTGCGTGTTTCTCACTACAGAGTCCAGATTCAATTGTATATTTTCTGTTATTGACTATGAATTCAAGCTTGTTTTCCTACTTGTATACTTTTCAAAGATTTATACTCTGTTTTGAATAATATAAGCAGCGACTTTAAATGCAATAACTACTAATTTCAAACTATATACACATTAAGGTAACTTATAGATTGGGGCCACCTCATCGTCATCTCTTGTGCCAACCAGTAGTTGGAGTGGGGAATTTGACATTTATTTGTGAGTTGAAAACTACCATTTGGGGCTCCCATTTTGTATGGCACAACGACAATTTCAATGTTATGGTCTATGAAAGATACAACAGTACTAGGGCATTTTTACAAAAGCAAATCTTATGGTCTATGAAAGATACAACAGTACTAGGGCATTTTTAAAAAGCCAATACTACCAAAAACCCAACCAGGTAGCAAGCGGGAAAGGAGCGGAAAACATCCCAACGGCGACACATTTAGTGGTTAAGTTAATCAAACTGCCACTGCGACTAATAGGACATATCCAAACAATATTCCGGTTGAGAGACTTAACACGGTTCCAGAAATACAGTGGATGAATGCGATTGCTGGTATTGATTTTTCATGTTCTGTAAAGTCAAAATACTTTAATGATAGAGGCTCTTCACAACTTTAATAAGCTGAACCAAGGCGGTGACTGCCTCTTCAAACATTGAATGGATAAAGCAGTGTGGCGGTGGAGGCTCTTCAAAATCTTGGCGGTTACAAATCTGAACGGTGGAATAATTAATTAATTCCCAACATTCAGAATGGGTAGGATTGGATTTCATATGCTCCGTTCTTCACTGATGTAAGTAAGAAACACACTTTCCACCTTCACCATGCTCTATTTTATGATGATTAAGTATCCATGACCTTGACTGCAAACATTGAATCTGTAACCATGTCTTAAATGATTTTATCAATAACTATAATTTTCAGCATAGAAAATTCCATTTTTCCATTATTTTTAAATATTTTTCTATAGTATTTGCACTTTTCTTTGTGTTTTAGGTTTTTAGTCCTTGCATGGTTTCTACGTTACGATATTATAAGATGTTCAATTTGGTGTTAGAAAATACAATTTTATTATTCGTGAGCAATTTTATTGTAAAAAAAATCACTAATCCTGTTTTATTCTCTCTTCACCTGCTTCCTTGCTTGATATCCATTTTGACTCTTTCAAAATCATCTGCAGGGAACATATTTTCAGTAACTTCTCTTTAAAATTTAGAAAAGAAAACACTTCCCTCTGATCTTTTTCTTCTTCTGAAATTGTCGGTCCCTGACTTGAGGTGAAGGAGTCTATTTTTCTGTTGGCAACTCTTCTCTCTCAATGGAATTTGTTCTGATAAAGCATTCCTCCCACCATTAACATACTAAAGTTGTATTTTAACATCTGCAATTCTACATTCATCATTAACAGTAGTATCTTCCTTGTGGGATTGCCACAATGTTTGTAGGACTTACTGAGGCGCCTGTTCCAAAATCTGAATCATCAGGGACTTCAGGGTAACATTCCTCAACCTGTTAAACATTATTTCCCACCTATTCTTGCGGCCATTACAAATATGAGTGGCAATTTGATCAAGAGTCAAATTGACTTCAACAATGGAAGTACTTAAGAGTCCCAAAAAAAGTAAGGACAAAACGCGTGTTTTCCCAAGGAGACAATTTTCCTTTTTAGTGTAGTCCGTGAAAAATTTAGATCTCAATTGAGAGCTCAGTTTCCCTTTCGTATTAGTTTAGTCTGCATTTGATTTATTATATTGTAATGGACAGTCTTGGATTCGTCACATTAGATTCCACTCCTTCATATCATATAGAGTTGTATGCTTCAATATCCGTTGAATGCATACATTGTTATCTTATACTAAACCCCAAGTAGTAAACGATCCATCTTGACCAGAAAATTACATATACAGACAGGCTCTTACAAGATCAAATAATGAACTCATAAGAACACTTGAAAAGAAAAAGAGAAGCGTATGTAACAGTGAAGGGTAACAAGATTTAGCATTTGTTGTGCTGTGTATGTCCACAGAATACCCCATTGAATGTCACAAACAGTGGTTGATGCTTCATTTTGTTGGCAGAATGTCATCTCTCAGTGATTAATTCTATCTTAAGTCGGTATACTTGAAAGCTGAGAGGATTATCTATACTTTACCAAGTTAACCATATACACAACATAAATATCCCAAACACCAAATTGCACCATTGAATTCCATTAATCCAATTTGAAATATGGCCAAACTTTAAATAATATTTGCATGGCAGATATATTATCAGTTCTTGGTGGCTCCTTACAATTCAAAGCTTTGTATAACCCTTTTCTTGAAGATGTTATTTGTGCTGCAAGACCCTCGGGCCTCTACCATGCAAGCTGCAAGTCTTTGCATCGTGTCTCCTTGAATTGAGACAGTCCATCCCAATTTTGTGATTATATGCGATGCCAAATCTATTTTACCTTCAGATATTGCAGCTGCACATGGAGCTAATCAGCTGCTTGGAAGTGCTTCCTGTATGAACATTAACTTGTTGCCAACCAGTTAATGCATATGCTTCTTGTTGCAACGAATTAGTTTGTGAAACAGAGCAGGAACCAGAGATGTTTTCAACATTGGAATAATCCATAGTGCCATTAGAATAATTCTTTAAGACTATACCCCAACTCTTGCAGCAATTGCCTGATGTATTCTGGGTTTTCATCAAAGACACTTTCATGTAGAGGTCCTCTTTGGCAATTCGACAATTGAAGATTTAGGTACCCTGACGTATGTTCCCTTGTGAGATTCTCACTCGATACAGATTTCTGAAGGTAAATATCATCCTGTACAATAGGCATGCTAGGATATTGACCTCCACTAGAAACCAGTTTTTCAGCCAAGGTAGCAGGGTTATAGGAAAAGCCTTGAGAATGAAACAAAGCCTTATTATATGTACGTTGATGATAAGATCTGGCACTATGATATGCCGATTCATATTCTAACAAAATCCATAGGGGGCATAGGTGATACGGGTGAGCTGTGGTTTGTTGTTTTACTTCCCTTAATATAGGTTGCCTCTCAACATTAGGCAATGAACTTGTGGACAGTAGTTGCATTACTCAGGGATGCATTCCTACTGGGGAAAAATCAGGATATGAATGAGAGCTTATGGCAATACCCCCGAGTTCAGTTTTAAACAGTACTCTCATTTTATTTAAGGTACTTATTGTACCAGGTGGGCCACCTCTACTGGTTTTTCCCCCATATTGTCATTTTTACTACTTGGATGCTTGGAAGGGTCTAGAGGGCTTAACATAGACATAATATCCACCACTCAGAAAGTGAAAACCAATATTACTTAGAATCTTTCTAGGCCCTACAATAATTTGTTGAGTAAGATCAATATTCTCAAAATTAGCAGCTTTATCAACTAAATTTGAAATTCCATTTACCACTAGTTCTGCTTCAGCACTCCAGTATCTTCAGAAACTTTATTAGTGTCCATGGAAATTTTAGATGCCTCATTTGCACCAATCTGTGTGATTTTTTACCCTTCTACAGTCTTCATTTCCAAGTTTCAAGTCATCCCGGGCATGTATATATTTTTTTTCTTCCTATTTTTAATGTATGACCTCAAGCGCATATATTTTCCAACTTTTTTCAATGAACTTTTTTGCAGAAATATATACCTGCTCGGGATAACTCCAGTCATTGCTTGTTTTCATCTTTAACCTTTATCTGATTTCACTTTATATTATGAATAAGTCAAGATGTTTAAGCTCTGTCTACAATCGCCATCAACAGTGAATAACCCTTTTGTTCTCAATCCCCTGCTTTTCGTCTTCAAACTGAGCAAAAAATTCCAAAATCCTCCCGACTTAGCCAATATTTTCTGATTTTTGGCCATATTTCTGAGTTTTGGTGATATTTTCAAAATATCGCATTATTTTCAAATTTTGAAAAAATCGCAATTTTTCCCAGCAATAATATCGCCTAGCTGAGGGCATCATGATGTCGGAAGACATTCTCAAATCGAAATTTCTTCATCTAAAACATGCAGCAAGGAGAGGTGTTTTTTCCAACGATTTACTGACAATGGCATGGGTGCATTAGAGGAACAGTTACACTCCTATTTTGGGCATTGTTCTTACAGTTATGACAGCAGCAGTAAAGATCTATCATTACATGTGTTTAAGGCAGATTTGACAGCAAGAAAATGCACTGTTGTTAGGGAGGAGTTACACATATATTCCTGATAGCAGCAAGGAATATTCCTGACATATCAACAGACTTATGAAAGCAGTTAAGGTGCCTTCACCTGAGAAGTAAATGCTATATTTGGACCTGATTCAACAGAACATTCAGCATAAGATTTGACAGAGTAATGATAGCTACAACAATATATGAGCAACAGTTAGATAAATGATATTGTGGTCCTAAAGAGAGAATATATCAAAAAATAAATGCTACCTCAACACATCCTGATATTGCTGGCTGGTCATTCAATCGGTGCATACATTTCATTGAAAAAATTCAAGGCTTTTCCTGAGAAGGCTTCCTATATGATTGAAATGTATCCCGTCTTGACAATAAACAGGGACTCATCATGGAAGTCTTTGCTGACAATAGAGCTGTAGAAGAACATAGCTCTATTGTATGTTTCTTCTTGGAATGGCTTAGAGTTGTATCAGCAGCTCTGGGTACAGAAAATAATCAACCAGGGGGAACATACCCCGAATAAAGTTGTTCCTAAAATGGACCTGGGACTATGTAGAATGAATACATTTTTTGTGAACCTCGTAATTTTGTGAAGTATGATGTCTTTCGGTATCAGAAACCGTTGTTATAAAGTCTAATGCAAAATCCAGAAAATGAATACCACTAAGCTGTAAACAAGAATACAAATCCAATTTCAAAAGAGAAATCAGTTGACTGAGCATTAAATTGTAGCATAGCCATAAAAATCTACGGCTATTGGAATATATAGAAGCCTCTATACAAAGAAGAAAGGTGACCAAAGTATTATATCAGAATACACTTATTGTAACTGTCTAGGCAAAAGGATTGTTTCGAAAGGAAACATCAATATTTTATTATTTTTTAATAACCAGCAAATACTCACAAACATGCAACTTGCATAAATTCCAAACAAAATACGTTCGTAAATTGGACATCGACTACCATACAATATATTTTTAAACAAAACCAGAGATGAAACTCAGCACTCAGCTCAAGTGCATCAAGAGATGGATGGGCAATGTTTAGGTCGTTATTGCGCTCCTAAAATACTCAGATCAATAAAAAAATAGAAACGAAAATTCAAGATGATAATTATGATCCCCAAATCTAAAATGATGACACATTTGATGCATTTCAAGACAGATCTTCTAAACACTAAAATAACAACAGAACTTGGAAAGCAGAAGGAATAAACAAGGGAAAACCTAGGAAACAATCTTGGAGCTGGTTTGGAAAAAATAGGTAGAGGCTGAAGGTCCCAATCATTTTCCATGGAAGGATGATATACTTGACAACGCAGGTATGTTTCACACGTTGAAATCCCAATCAGCCATAGTCGACCAGTTCCCTCATATCAAGCTAACAATTGGCTCAATTTCATAACAACTTGTCGCACAGAAGATGATACTAACAACCCTATCGCTGCTCCTCCTGCCTTGGGCTGCTCTACAAATATGGATGATTGATCTATTAGGAGGTCAATGCCATCTTTATTTACTATTCATTATAAACAACTTACTTCCAATAGCGGCATATATTTTTCTTTGCATCTCATAAGTTTTCACACCTCGGGTTGACAAATAAAAAGTAAGGGTTGAAATATTTCATTTTCAGTCTATTGTTCCAGCCTGCTACTTTTTGGTGTTGTTTCCGAGGAGGTGCTATGTTATAGGATAAAGTTGCTTTCTTGTAAATCCAATAGAGTTAGTGATATCTACCTTTCTTCAACCCCCAGAAAAGTAGAAAAGAAATTCCATTCTTTGGTACATACCTAGAGCGAGGGACAAACTTGGAAAGTTTCTACCTTATACCCCTAGTTCCTGTGAAGGTAGTACAAGTAATCAAGAAGGAAAAAGGGAGTAATGTGAAACAAAGGCTCAAATCTCTTTTCGAGAGTTAGATAATCTTGTTGAATTAGAAGCTAGTAACCCTCAAACCTGTTTTGAGCACTTTGAAGGTCAAATTGGAGATACTAATCAGAGAAATATTATTGCTGAGAGAAACATGGATGACGAAGACAACATGAGAACTATTAGTTCCCAATCCACCAAGGAGAACTATGATGAGAACATAGATGTAAAGGATTGGTTGTGATGCTATCTAGAATATTTTGAAAAAAAATCATGCTGAAACCTCTTCGTCACCAGATGCTCATGGCTTCCCTTAATATTTTTTTTTGTTTCCTTTTCAATTGATACATTATGCTTACTAAGAAATTCACCATAGGGAGAAAGAGTTTGACGGAAGAGAAGCTGGGAGGTCATTTTGTCTTCTTATGTATCATCTTCACATGGAGACTCGTCATAGAAAGGAGTAGAGTCAATAAAGAGAAGCAAAAAGTAGTTATCTTCACATAGCTAAAATTTGTATGCATACCATTCTTCATAACCCTCCTCTAGGTCCAACCATGCACCTATCAATTCACGATATTCAATCTCTATATTGATTTCAATACAAAATCTATCACATACATCTAAAAATATTTCCACTGCTGGTTTGGAATATGCCCTGCATTTTTATTGAACATTTTTTCCCAAGCCAAGGTTTCATACAAAAATGAAAGATAACCTACAGTTAATAGATCTCTGTTACTGATAAAAATCTGAAGCTAAGATCATGTATGCAAGTAGATCTTAAATATTTCTTAAAACAACAAAAAATGACACTTCATTTGAAAATTTGAAGCTAAGATCATGTATGCAAGTAGATCTGAAATCTTTCTTAAAACAACAAAAAAATGACACTTCATTTGCTTTTCCAATTGGAAGTCATGATGATTTTTGCATTTTGGTTGGAATTTTGAGGGTGAAAATAAACATAAATTTAAGAAGGTGCAACATGGTGACTCCAGAGAAACTGATCCTGTAAGGTAAATGCTTCAAAAAGAAACCTTAGGTTTAGAGCATACAAGGTAAAAGCCACAAGGTTTTTCCCAATAAAGAGAATCTTTTAGACAATTTGCAGATAATTATTAAATTCTGGCCAAAAACAAATTAAAAATAGAAGTTTTGATCATGATAGCCAATGGATGCTCATCACAAGTTGAATTTGCATAGGAAGAGGAATTCACAAATGGAAAATAAGTTCAAGTTAGAGACCCTCTAATATCTCTTTCAAAGGAAGACAATATGGATTTAACTATTTGGATAGGGTATTAACAGAGATATTTAACTCCATGAAAATATGTGTGAAAGTGCTATGTTGAAATTACACTGGATTGTTACTGGGTTAGTACATTGCTACTGGCCATCTTATTTCAAGACGAAAATGTCATTGAGGCTACTACTACAATGCGTGCAATAGTATCTTTTTCCCTTCTACTAAGGTCTAAGGAAAATACCAACAAGTATTTCTCTGCATAAGCATTGGCTACTCAAACTACTCCAACTTCTATGTAATTGCCACAATTTATGAATGAATGACACTTGACACCTGTAGGCTGTGAGGAATGAAGTACCAGTGACTAGCCTATGAGACAGATATATTAGTTTGCACAGTCACCACTCACCACTGGCATCATAGCATGTTTTTTTTTTTACTCTAAACGCTATTTATGTCAGTTATGGTTCTATCCAAATATCCAAATTCTTGTGCCCTGAAGTCAAGACCCTTTATGACTTATCTAAGTGACTTCTTGTGGATAACAATGGCATTAAGCTTACTAGCTTAGTGCCTTTCCATGTGCCTAAATTAGCAAATTGTTAGCCTTCCTTCTGGGTACATGCATTGAAAGCAACACACTTGAGGTTGAAGATAGACTTTAGGTCCACTGCTACTCTTTTGGATGCTTAAATTAGCATGTCAACAAGTGGGAAGCACTATCACCTGGGAGTCTGGGAAAACCACTTCAGCATAACTCAAAATTATCTATGTCTTCTGAATTATAAAATTCTTGAGATGGGTTGTTAATGATTTTGAGCTAAAAAGATCTCTCATTGTATAAAAATAGTTATGCAAGGATCCTCTGAAGAAAGGGAGAGTAAAAATGATTTACAAATTCAGTAAAAAAATATTGCAATTTTGGATGGCATCTTGTGGGGAAAGAAAATCAATGCATCACAAATCGAATCACAAGGGAAATGGGAAAAAGAAGATGAAGGAAACCATACCAAGTCAGTAACGACAGCTAGGTTACGTGTATCATCTTCAGGAATACCCTGCTTCAATTTCCCAACTTGATAAACACCTACATCTGCTGCCTTTATGAATATTCCTCCTCCAAGATGAGCAAAAATTGCTACAAACGAGACCCCAAATCCATAACCAACTAGAAGAAGTAGTTTTTGCACACTTAGTTTGTATTCTGGACATACTCAAGTTGGAAAAAGCCTGCAAAACATGTATTTGAGTTTGGTTTCAAACTTGCTACTTGCATTTGTTGAAACGGAGTGATAACCTCCTCCAAATACCCATTCTGAGTGCATCCAGCTATTAACGTTGTCCAATAAATCATTACTATATTTGATGGGAATCGATCTATGTCCTCAGGTGCCAACATCTTAAATACCGTCTTCTCATTGTTGTTAGACATGTTCTCTCTTACGAACTAGTTAATAGCTAATAGAACCATTATCTATATCATGTCTAGAGGTAGAAAAACATATTTCTCTTTCTTTTTGAAATGCGCGCAGAAACCATCAAAATGCCCGCCATCATTACTGTCCAGGAAATAACATTTACTGGCGCATTTTGCATTTTGGCAAACACATTGCATGCATTCTCTATGCTACCAAATTTTCCAAGCATGTCTACAAGGGAATTATCAACAAATACATAGTACTGAATAAACCCACTCTTACTGGTCTGTACATGGATCTCCATGCCCTGTTTCAGAGCTGCTCACCATATGCAATAGTCGATCATCGTAAATAGCCCATAGGCGACGAGGTCAAAAGGGCCAAAAGAGGTCATTGTCGTGTTCAATATATTCGTTGTCGTTCAGGCCAGAAGAGAAGATTTCTACTTCCCTTAGTTAGGCGCTTTACTCCTTACTACTCACCCATTGCGGCAGGAAATGGGACTGGCTCAAAAGATGGTTCTGTTGAAGGATATCATATTTGCACATGTAACTCAATCTGCTCATTAGACAAGAGGAATCACTAAAACCCCCAATAGACACTACTCTCCCCTAATTAGAGACGAGGGACAAGCTGACTCTATTGCACCCTGCAACGAAAGATGAATTTACACTTGATGGATCGGTGTGGTCTCATCCATGATCCAAGGACTGATTGACTGGATCCATACTGGCTGGACTCACCTTTATGAATGAGAAATACATTTGTGTAGTGTTTGTGCATTTGATCAAAATAAAAATTTGAATGGTTTTGGAAGATGGCATTTTATGGATCCCATGCAAATTCAGGGTTAGATGCTGCTGCAATTTTCGAGAGGCACTTGCAACCAAACTTGATTTGCAAAACTCTGATGAAGGTATTAGAGTTGGGTTTCACACATGTGAGTCGCATTTGTCGAAAAAGCTTTCACCATGGCCATTTTGTACATATCTTGAAATCATGGATGTCCAAGAGAACATAGTTCCATGGGGAATTGTATGAAAGAGCCTCCCGGGCTTCAACAACATGCCCATTCCGTAAATATCCAGCAATCGATTTTAACAAAATTTGGCGCCCAAAGTTTGGGATTTTTTTTTTGAATGTAGTGTAATGGTGTTTTTTAGCCAGATTACAATTCAATGTTGTTACGAAATTTTTATGGATTATTATAATTTTAGTTTTATATTTAATATGTTTTACCTTCCAAACCACCTTACAACACTTAATAATAATTTATATGCCACTTGCCATTGACTATTCAATCACTTAAATAGCAATGCCCAGTGCATGTGTACCAATGACTATAATTCCACCACTCCAATGGTTTATTGAACAATGTAAATACATAAACAAGGTGGAGGCTATAGATGGACATTAGCGGAAAATGTTATGGCATAAGACTATGTATTTTGACATTGGATCGTGGCTTGGACTATGAGAATCATCTTTGGTTTGAAAATCTCAACAATGATGATGAGGATGAGGATCATGATGATGATGACGATGATGACAAGGATGATGATTAAAAAAATGAGATTGATTATGACAATGACAAGGATGATGAGGATGAGGTGGAAAATATTGCATGCACTCCCTTTGCAGCATTGATTCCAAGCATAATACTAAAGTGGAGAGACAATAGAATGACAAAAATGAATAAAGACAGAGATGATTAAGACATAGCCCACAAACCTTCAACCTTTCTCACACCAAACTCATGCACATGAGTGACACATCTAACTATGCACCTAGCTCATGCACATAAGTGACATATCTAAATTATAGAAGTGACCCACAAGAGACACACTTAACCCATGCACTTAAGGACCAAACATAAGAAGTGTACTTAATTCACATAGATTAGTTGTGTAAAAAAGAGGTGTTTATGTCAATCACTAATATACAAAATTGTGTGTCTAATATATCATTAGAAAGATTTCAAAGAAAAATAAATGATGGAAACATATATTATATAAAGCATAGGTGCTTAGTCACAAATTGTAATCCCTAAAATCAAACGTCCTCATGCCCATCCCAACTAATCATGATTATATATTCGACACTGTGAAAGTTGTTGGCAAATCATTAGAAGGAAAAACCATGTGTATTTATATAATTGGAAAGTTTTGAAGAGTACTAAATGGTGGAATTCTAAACTATGTAATCCATACATATCTAATGACAAATTTTGATTGTTGAAAACACACCACCACATTACCATCCCAATTTTTTTTGTTGACGTACTGTAAATTGCAAAAAACGTTGTTGGACATTCTACTCCATTTGATCCTCTAATACCCTTGAACACTTGGTCTCCTCTTGCAAATGGAAAACCAATGGTAACTCGCAATGCCTATGTGTGATTGAATAGAGCTCGCATGAGTCTCTATCACAAAGAGGATATTTGATGAAATAAGAGCATCATAAATAATCCCTAAGGGATCCAAATACTATGTCTTGTTGGACATGTGTTATTGCAGTTGCCATTGTCAAGCTTTAGATTCTCAAGGTGTATTTTAGCTTCTCGTGACCTTTTTCATCTTTCAAGGACATCCAAGATGATATATCTGTAAGAAAATTTGAGACATGAGGATTTCATGAATATAACCACAATGTTGGAGTTGAGGGAATGTATATATATTCAACAGATTTACTGTCAAGAGCATTAGGTTGGGTGCAATGAATATGATGGGACAATTAATAAGCTCACCCACAGTCCTTACAAGAAACAACTTGTTTTAACTTGGGGAGGGACATTCCAACTAACCATAACACCGAAATTGATGACAACTGTATACGAAAATAAGTTGATAAGGATAGAGAGAGCCTCCAAAATCAATAATGACACACTAAGAATGATTGGAACTCCAACTATATGGACCAACAACCCCATAGCAAATTATGTGATACTAGTCTAGGTTAACATGAATGGACCAACAACCCCATAGCAAATTATGTGATACTAGTCTAGGTTAACATGAATGGACCAACAACCCCATAGCAAAATAATATGGAATTAGACCTTAAATTTAGTTCGCATGCCATGGTCTAGGACACGAGAACCATCCTCAATGTTACAAATATTGAAATGACCACCATATCGCGCTTGTAAGGTAAAGTAATTATATGTGGGTCCCTACACATGGACCATGAGTCATACAGTGAAGTTAACCATGGACCATTATTTAGTTTATGATAACAATTATTGGTTTACATAACCTATAAATATCAAACCATGGTTGGTTTATTGGTTTATGGAACCATGGACAAATAAAAAATGACAATGATGACGACAACGATGACGATGATGATCATGAGCATGATCATGATGACAACAAGGACGATGATGATCATGAGCATGATCATGGTGACAACAAGGACGATGAGAATGATGATGAAGTGATTATATGATGATGATGATTAGGATGTTGATAATGACAATGATGACAATGACAATGACATGAATGATGATTATGATGATGATGAGGATGATGACGACAATTATGTTGATGATGATGATGTTGGTGATGACGATGACGATGACAACGACGACAAAGTTGATATGATAACGATGCCGATGATGATGACAACAATGATGACAATGATAATGATGATGATGATGATGATGATGAAGACAATGAAGACGATGATGATGATGGCTATGACAATGATAATGATGATGATGATGGTGATGGTGATGATGATGGTGACAATGAATATGGAAGGCCCATCCCTAAACTTTTTGCTATGGAAGGATCTTTCCTAACCAAAAGACTCTTTCCACAAGCAACTTGTTTTTTCTATGGAATTTGGCACTCACACATTATTGCACGCTAAAAAAATAGTTTTCCTACCATCAATATCCTTCGCTTCGTCAGCTACCAATAGTACTTTAGGTTGATCTTCTTTATTACAAGGGAATCATTGGTAATCTGTGGATTGCATGTGGACTGTGATGGGTGATGGAAGATATGAGTATGCCATTGTAACGAGTCTTTTGTAGTTGACTTGGGTTTTCCATATATATGGAGTAATTTAGTGGCACCTTATCCATTCAGGTTCAGGAACAAGGGCATATCATGGGATAGTATTTTTCTTGTGGAACCATAATGAAAATAGGTTTTTCCCAATCCTATAAATGAAGTATAAAGTGGAACAATGTTGTTTGATCCATATTCTAATAAGAGAGAATTTGAAAAATGATTTGATGGAAGACATTTTCTATTGGGTGTTAATGGAAAATATGTAAATTTAAGGTCGCATGAAAACTATTCCAAATCAGTTTGATTGAGTATCCTTAATTGAGTCTTGGTCTTGAAAAAAAAAAACTAAGAGTGGAACTCCCTTCCATAAAAAAATCCATATTTGTATTCCTATTGGAGGTTAGAAACAAAGAAATTTGCACTTAGAATAAATCAAATATCAAAGATCAAAGTTTTATTCTATATAGTATTTGTGATGGTTAGGAAAGTGGACTATAATCCCCTTTTCGTGGCTATAGCGACAGATGGAATTTTCGTGGCTATAGCGACGAAAGTTCGTGGCTATAGAGACGAAAAGTCCATCCGTGGCTATAGCAATGATCGTCGGGGGAATTTTCAATTTTTTCCAAAAATTTAAACTATTTTTCCACGAAAACATCGATTTTAACTATTTCGTGGCAAACTTTCGTGGGACTTTTGAGCCATATGTAGTAGTGATAAGAATGTAAATGTGCAAGAGCAGGGTAAATAACACACACAACATAAATTAGCTATATTAACACACAATGGAATGAAATAATGTCTTCACACATATCTATCATGCATCATTTAGCTTCCACCATACAGTCAATAATGAAACATTGCAGGACACATGACAACATGATTCAAAGCACATAAAACACTTATCCTTTTAATTGAATATCCAAGCAAACTGACTATGGATTGCAACGTTCCAACCCAACCATAGGTCTCTTCCCAGCCTGTATTATTTCAGCACTCAGAGACCACCCCTGAGCTGGGGCTATGTATCCACTAAGGAGTACCACTCAGGGTCACTCACAGCCTTGGTCCATAGTCAATAAGGGTTATCCAGCACATAGCTAGCTTTGTCAAGCAAGCGGGGACTAGGTAAGGGATTTCTAAATCAATAAGCTCATCCACAGGGCTATAGAAATAACCAGATGACCCCAGACAGTCTAGGAACCCCCATCACCTCCACTCTCAACCTAAGTAAGGTCCTCTTCTCTACTGCACAGTCCCTAGGGTGCCCCTTTCCTTAGCACTAAACTGGGCAGGTATGGCTGGTCCTGACTATTAGGTCAAGGTATATGTGTTGATGTATATGTAACTTCGGAATATATTTCATATATGTATATTGTACTCCTATAGAGATGGTATTATTCCTCTATACGGAAGTGTTTTTATTCCTATAGAGATGCTATTATTCCTCTATACGGAAGTGTCGTCATTTATATTGTAAGTGTCGTAACTTATACTTTCTGGGTTATTAGACCACCTTGTTGGGGTCGGCCCTGTATAAGTCATGTGGGTCGAAGGGTTATTAGACCACCCTATTGGGAGTCGTCCATGTGGGTCAAAGGGTTAATAGACCACCCTATTGGGTGTCGGCCCAGTCAACATTATGTTATGTGGTTAAGTTAAGGCCGACCTAGTAAAGGTTATTAGGCAAGTCAAGTCAAGTATCAATAGAGTGCGGGAGGCACTCTATTTCATCATTCTATTCTCTCTCACACTCTCAGGAGAGTGGCGCACTTGTGGAGGAGGAGAAGCTGCTGCTAGGAGATGTCTATCTCTTATGCTTGGGTTGTATCATTGCTCTATCTTTCTCTGAGGAAGTTATTGGGTTTTTTCACCTTTATGGTTTTCCCCAAGTAAACTCTGTGTCTTTTGTGTGCTTGCATTATTGTGTCCATGATTGATATGTTGTAGATATGCTATACATGTTGTTCTCTCAATTAAGATCCTAGATCAGATTCAATTAAATTCTGAAAAATTAACATGGTATCAGAGCTAGCCTGAAAGAAGGCATGGTATGGCATGTATGACACTTGTTGCACTTGCAATGCTAGGGCTTGATATAGAAAAAACCAATCATCGTAGTACTTTCGCTATAAATAAATTTTGGCGAGTTTTCAGGGTATGAAAATCATACAGGACGAAGCTGAAACCCCCATGTACCTTGTGTCCAAAGGAAAACCTCTAATTCGTTGTACTTTGTGTTTTATGATCTGTACAATATAGGGTTTTTGCCTCTTCCAGATCTCAGTCATAAACATGTGACTTTGGAAAAAAGGTCATAACTTGGGCTAGGAATTTCCAAATGAAATTTCGTAAAAAGTGAAAGATAGTGCACGGAATGTACTTTCTCAAGTAACTTTTTCAGAGGCCGAAATTGAACCAGTGACACGTGGCACGCCATACAAGTTTTCTCTCTTGTTTTATCCCATAAACAGGTCATGTTGCGACACTTGGCATAACTCTCTCTCAAAAAATCCATTTGAGGTCATACCTGTGGCGTTGGAAAGATGACAGGTTGGGATATCACAAGAAAAATTTTCAGACCTTGTGGATTGAAAAGTTCGGAGTTACACCAGAAAAAATGAGGTACATATTTATGTCAAAACAAAATTATTTTTTAGCACCTTCATTCATGGCTTCCGGAATTTAGGGTTTCGGAGAAAGTTGGAATTTTTGTAATCGGAGACTATGGCTGAATGATACTCATCAAAATAGAAATTTAGAGACCAAGATCAGAATTTTTGGTTGGGCAGAAGGCTGGGCTTGATCAGACCCTAGTTTGGGACTTTGATCGGAAAAGTGAAAATTAGGGCTTCTACAAAAATGGGAATTTTTGAAATTTGTTACCACGACTGGAAGCTCCTCACAAAAATAGAAGCTTAGAGCTTTGGATCAAACCTTTTGACTGGGAAGAAGGGTGGGATTTATCAAACCCTAGTTTGGGGTCATGTCTAGTGAATCCAGAAGCTTCAAAGGCAAATTTGAGGGGTGAAACTTTGCAGTTTTCAAATTCTGAGTATACCAGCTTGATCAGCTCATCAAGGTGCATATTTCTATCCTTTTGGAAGTTTGAAATTCAAAGTTTGAATTTTTAGGGTTTCTCCGACAAACCCTAATCCAGCTCCATATCCAGTTCCTGCAAATCAAGTGGATTGGGTTAATCCTAGAAGAGAATGGATTGGTCACCTGCATAAGTGAAGAAGTTCCTGTTTCAGAGGGAGATGAGGCTAAGGCCTTTCATAAGAAGATTACAATCAATCTCGACAGGTATGACTTATCCAGGTATGTTTCGAGATTTGTTCATGATTAAGTTTATGGTATGTTTGTCTTCATATTATTATGGTTAGTACAATCTTGATTAAATTTAGACTTGTCGTATCACCTTAATAAAATTATGAATGCATGATAGAAGATATTCATTGATTAGGGTGTTGACACTTATGATTGTACTAATACTTTATGATGTTGTATGAGGTTTATGTTGTTCACTAACATGAAAGGTATACCAAGAAAGACAAATCATCTTCTAGTTCAAGAACATATGATCATGGTGACATGAAGACAAAGATTCATCCATTGTCATGGATCACTTAGAAGATCTATTTACGAGGTATGTATAACTTGGTCCTATAATGGTTAACTTATGAGATATGCAGGTTACTAGCACAAGTCATTGAAGAGAACAAGAAGACACCATGTGGGTATGTTAGACATAACTAGCTAACATACTAATCCATGTATGTTTTTCCTATATCAAGTTAGAATATTACCTTGTGTTAGGATCCCTTATATAAGTATACTTGGTATGATTGGTTATGTTTATTCATAAAGTTAGAAATGTAAGTAATCAAGGGTTTATGCAGTTTATGTCTCTTATCTTGATGAAGACTCCTATGATCAAATAAGAATATGCATGAGTAAAAGAAGACTTCCTTGAAACCTTGAATACTAATGTTTATTATCTGTGTTTGAAATGATCATGACTATACATGTTTAAGATTATTGTGTTTTGATAGTATTAAGATTATACTAATGAATGTGTGATTATGTATGAGACCTTGAGGATAACACAATGATGATACTAATAAGCATGCATAGTGATGGATATAAGTTCAAGGACAGGTAATCAAGGAAGCAAAGATCAAGAGGGAGCACACTCCAGTTGTTCCTGCAAGGGAGCAAAGATCAAAAGGGAGCACACTCCAGTTGTTTCCTGCAAGGAAACAAAGATCAAGAAGGAGTACACTTCAGTAGTTTCTGCAAGGATGCAGATATTCAGAGGGAGTTGACCACTTCTCACAATCCCCATCAGAATGGAGTTGCAGAAAAGAAGCAAAGACTGAGAGGGAGTCAACCCTACAAACAAACAAAGATAAGTATTTGAATTATCATTTCTTGCATATTTTATTGTTTAAATAATACTGTTCAATAATGTATATACTCATGTTCCTAGAATTAGATTGTGTATTATGCATATTAGAATAGTTGCATTGATGAACATTATACTACTAATATACATGGGTAAGTGGCCTATGGCACTGTACAACATTCCATTGCTAGTTATCTAGAATGAAACCTCTTTGCTGACATGTTGGGAGTTGTGCACACTCTTAACAATGTTCTGGTAGAGATTGGAAGGCATCTAGAAAGTTACGGGATATGGATAAATGTTGTATTGAAGCATTGGCTAAGATAATTGAATGACTGTATGACATATTTATTTATGTGTAAGAATTTGTTCTGAAAACTATGAGATGTTTTCTAATCATGCAATTTAACTTGTTGTGTAGGAAATATCGTATACCATCACCTACAAAAGAAGGACTACAACATTTGTTCAACGACAAAGTTATCTATTGAAAATATTGAAGATATTGAAGTTCCCGGGATCTGGGAATTAGGATGCCATGATCGAGGAGTACCAGTCGATCATGAAGATGTTTGGGATACAGTCCCAAGACCTGAAGGGGATTCTGTAGTGACTTCCAAGAGGATCTACAAGATCAAGCATGCTGCAGGTGGTAGCATAGAGACTTTTGCTCCTGTAGCCAGATACACTTCCATTAGATCCGTACTTGCTCTGGATGTAGTGATGAAATGGAAGATACACCAGATGGATTTCAAGGCAGCTTTCTTGAATAATGTAATTGAATTAGAAGAAGTGTATGTGGAGCAGCCACTTGGTTCTGAGACACATGACAGGGAGTCATATATGTGCAGAACTTGGAGATGATGCACTATTCTCTAGGCATGGAGGTGTGGTAGAGTACAGATGGAATCTTCCTTGGACAAGGGAAGTATGCAGTGGATATCCTGAAGAGGTTCGGGATGATGGACTGCAAGGCCATGGCCACACCTATGGCATCGAACCTGAAGCTTCTGCGTGATGCTTCATCTGATCTGGTTGATGTTACTGTGTATCGTCAGATGATTGGGTCCTTGATGTACCTGATGAACACGAGGCCAAATATTTTCTCTACGGTGAACACATTGAGCTAGTTCCTGATGGATCCCAGAAGTGTTCACCTGGTTACTGTAAAGCATATTCTGAGGTACCTTAAGGGTATAGTTGGTTATGCGCTCAAGTATGATGCGAATCAAAAGTTTAACCTGCAGGGTTATGTTGATTCAGATTGGGCAGGTAGTGCTGCATATAGGAAGAGCACTTCTGGGTGCTGCTTTAGTATGGGATCAGGTGTGATCTCTTGGTTTAGCAGGAAGCAATCCTGCGTAGCACTGAGTACAGCCGAGGCAGAGTATGTTGCATCCTGTTTGGCTAGTTGTGAGGCAGTATGGATGAGGAAGCTACTGTCTGAGTTACTTGATCTACCATTGGAGGCCACTGGTATATTTTGTGACAACCAGAGTTGTGTGAAGCTGTCTGAGAACCAGGTGTTCCACAACAGGTCGAAACACATAGAGATCAAATATCACTATCTCAGGGATATGGTGAAAAGGGGAGCAGTGAAGCTCCTGTATGTTGCGACGGATGAGCAGATTGCAGATGTTTTGACGAAGCCACTAGCCAGAGTGAAGTTCAAGTACTTTAGAGAGAGGCTTGGTGTTCTTCATATCGACAACACTTCGAGGAAGAAGTGGTGGAGACATTTGCTGTAGCCATTCCTATCATGGTGGAAGGGGGATCCTTCACATGGCTATGGATGTAAGCGTTGAATGATGAGCATAAGGATGATGTTCTAGTTTCTGCTGGATATGATCAATTGGATCATTTATGTATGTACACATCATGTTGGATGCTGGATATGATCAGTTGGATCATCTATGTATGTATGCATCATGTTGGATGCTGGATATGATCAGTTGGATAATTTATGTATGTATGCATCATGTTGGATGCTTGGACCATGTATCTGTATATGTATCAGGTGGATACGTTGTATGATCAGGTAGATCATGTATGTTGATATGTATTAAGTCGATACATTGTGTGGATCATGTATCTATGTATGTATCAGGTGGATACACTGTGTATGGTGATATGTATCAGGTAGATACTTGGTATGCATCAGGTAAATGCATTGTATGATCAAGATGATCGTGGATGACGAGCTTCTCCAGATGACATGCATCAGGACGATGCAGTGATGATGATCGGGATGATCATGTGTACATCAAGATGATGTATGGAGAGTATCAAGTTGATACTCTGTGGCCGTGGACAGGTTGTGCATATGAGCATGTAAGTAGACCTGGGAGATCTAGACATGATGAAAAAGGCCTCAGATGCTCTTTCGAGGCATTGCTCTGGGAGGACATGTAATTAGACCTGGGAGATCTGGACAGGATGAAAAATGCTTCAGATGCTCTTTCGAGGCATTGTCCTATGGCATGTAAGTGGACCTGGGAGATCTGGACAGGATGAAAAATGCATCAAATGCTCTTTCGAGGCATTGCCATGACCACATGTAATATGCTCTTGGGAGATCTATACATGATGAAAAATGCCTCAGATGCTTCAGCCAGGTTTTGTGATGGGTCACATGTAATGTGCTCCTAGGAGATCCGACAGGTAGAGCTGTGTGCTCGTAACAGCTTGAGATGCTACCGCCAAGTTTTGTGACGCACGTAATAAGTCCTAAGGATTCCACAGTATGGCCAGTGATGATGATGTTAGAAACCTATGTAAACCCTTCTCTTTACTATGTTAGTATATTGTTGTTGGACGCATATGCTTTGTAAGTCGTCCCGTAGTATTTGTTGATCCGTAGTTTATATTAGCCCATAGTATTGACCCATAGTATTGGACGCATATGCTTTGTAAGTCGTCCCGTAGTATTATATGTCCCATGGTTTTGACTCATGGTATTGGGCATAGACTTAGTATATAAGTGTGTGTTGAGGTCATTGAAGGCACCGTGAAGTTAATTGTATTGAGCTTGCTCAAAGGAGGTTACCCCCTTGAAGTGGTCCGTGATCAATATAAAAGTGATTCTGTTCTATTATTTCTGATATCTTGTGTATTTGCATTAATTAATTATTGCAGGTTCATCACATCTGGTATCAGAGCACTTTCCTTGGCACAAGTGGGAAATTTTTTTTCTTTTTTTGGGCGGCGACTTTCAGATCAATTTCTGAAACTTTCTGCACAAAATCAGAAGAAACTGATTGCATATCTGAATTCCTCTTTCAAAAATACGCAGTTTCAAAAAAAAAATCATCTCATTTGGAGTTCTAAAAGTGGAGATATCGCGGATTTAAAATCAGCAATTTTTCAGAATTTCGCTAACGGCCGCGGAAATTGCGGCGAGAAAATCTTTTGACCGAGTGCCCAAATTTCTATTCTGCTTTCATAGATAAAAGCAGAGTGGTTGTTCCAGTTCAGGAAACATGCTATAATAGTGATTCTGAGCAATATAGATCTAGTTTTTGAACATTGGGTGGAATTTCTGCCCAAATTTTTTTCTGTTGCAGGTTCGGATCTGGGAATACTTCCTATCCGCTTAACTGTGGGAAGTACTTGGGCATAAGCCCTAAAACTCATTGTGAGGAGTACCACAGGAACCCCGAAGTAGCTGGCCATTGAGAGGACCTGCCAAGCGAAAAGGGCAACGACCCCTACCTGATTGACTAGTTCCCACCCATGAGGTAAACCAAGAGCTATCGTTTGTGGCAAAGCGGTTATCAGTTTTACCTGAGCCGTGGAGTGAGGGGTACTGCCCCAATACGCAAGCCGTCAGATAGCATTGGTGGCCGAGTGAAACCCCTGAACTGTTAGGAAGCCGCACATACCTGGGGTCCATATCTACTTTTAACTGAACTATTGTCGATCACTACTGCGCCGTTTCAGCTCCATTTTGCAAGCCGTTCCAGATCCAGCCATTTTCAATACATTCAGCGTTGTTCCAGATTCCTTCCGAGCCATAGCTGCTCCAGTCTATAAAAAAAAAAAAAAAAAAAAAAAAAAAAAACAAACAAACAAACCAGATTCCTTTGCATATTTCATTCCTGAGGCCCCTATCCCCAATTCCCCTTCCCAAAGCCCGAAATCCCACATTTGTCTATTTTTAGGGTTTGCCATAACTTCCTCAGATTTCACCCAATCACCTTCAAATTTTACCACAGAATTCCTTTCTGAATTCTGCTTCTTTGTCCCTCTCTGCCAAATTTTCTCATTCTATCATTCCGCTTTTGAAATCCCCCTTTTTGCTTTCTTGTCCTTTCGACAGTGTCCAAAATCTAGTCAAACCCCAATTACCCATCCGATTGTTTCCCCAATCCAAATTTCCCTTTACTAAATCAGCTTCTGTTTGTGTTTTTCTACCCATTCCATAAAAAAAAAAACAAAAAAAAACCGGGTTATGGTTGTCACCCGTGTAGGAGCACACACCATGGAGGAAGCACTTGCAGCGATCCAAACCAAACTCCAAGATCTGGATAAAAAATTTCTCAGCCTCCATCTTCAGCATTCAGCCATGAACAATACCAGACAGCCAGAATCTTTTGCAGCCACCGGGTTCTCTGCTTCTAGCAATTTTCGTGGGCCGAAGCTTGATTTTCCTCGCTTCAATGGTACTGATCCGACTGGATGGATATACCGAGCAGAACAATATTTCAGTCTGCATAATACTTTTGATGTTCAGAAAGATCCACTTGCATCCTTTCATTTGGAACAGGAATCCCTTCAATGGTACCGTTGGTACATCAAAGCTCATCCCGAGCCAAACTGGACAGATTTTTGCCAACTCATTTTGCCACGATTTGGTCCTAGTGCTTTTGACGACTTCACAGGAGCACTCACTAAACTTCACCAAACTGGCACCGTGAGAGAGTATCAGATGGAATTTGAGAAACTAGCCAATCACACAGAAGGATTGTCTGATGAATTCTACAGGAGTTGTTCTATTAGTGGTCTCAAGGATGAAATCCGCTCAGAGGTCAAAATGTTTTGTCCCAACACAATGATGGAAGTCCTAGGGTTGGCTAAGTTGGCCGAGGACAAGATTGCAGCTCAACAACGCTCCAAGCCCACCCTTGTTCCCTTCAGAAATATGGGTTCCCAACGACCTCCCATCATGCCTGCTCCTCAACCAACTCCTATCAAGCATTTGTCTGAAATAGAAATGCAGGCACGCTAAGAAAAAGGGCTTTGCTATAATTGTGATGAGAAATTCATTCGGGGACATAGATGTGTTCAACAAAAGCTCTATCTCTTGGATGTGGATTCTCCGCCTGCCTTAGAACTTGGTGAAGAAGCTACAAATACAGTAGATGATCCGGTCGACATGCAACACCCGCCTGTTGACACCCCATCTCCGGACGACCCACCCAAGATCTCTCTCCATGCTGTAACCGGCGTCACCACCCCACAAACAATGCAGGTCAGGGGATACTTCAAGAAGCTCCCTCTTACCATACTCATTGATTCTGGTAGCACTCATAACTTCATTGACCCTCGAATTGCCAAACAGGCTGATTGTTTTGTCCATCCTTGCTCCAACTTTGAAGTCATGGTTGCCAATGGGGGCACCTTACCTTGCAAGGGGAAGTATCACAATGTGCGTATCTCTATGGAAGATTATAACCTACGCTCTGACATGTTTGCCTTGCCCTTAGGCGGATGTGATGTGGTTTTGGGCGTTCAATGGTTACGCACACTTGGCCCCATCTTATGGGATTTTGCTGAACTTTGGATGCAGTTTAAAGTCAACGGGGCACAACACAAATTTATGGGCTTACAACCAGGGTCTCTCTGCATCATCAGTTCACATCGCCTGGAAAAAATCCTTAAGAAGAATTCACATGGTGTCATCGCTCAGCTCAATTCCATTCAGTTGCACCCATCAATAGTCTCCACTACTTCCTTGGATAGATATGGAGGTATCTTTGCTGAACCAATGCGCTTGCTACCTTCACGAGACCTTTCCGGTAAGAATTTAACCACATCTACCTCTCAACATGAAATGATGGCTATTTTGCATGCAGTACAAAAGTGGCAGCCATACCTATTAGGGAATTATTTATGCATCAAGACTGATCTCCCGAGTCTGGAAAATTTTCTGGAACAATGGGTCTCCTCCCCAACACACCTGAAATGGGTTATCCAACTCATGGGTTATCCCTATGTGATCACTTACAAGAAGGGTAAGGACAATATGGTGGAAGATGCTCCTTCTTGCACAATTGATGACCCAGTTTCTCTTACAACTCTTTCTCTGCTTGTTCCAAATTGGGTGCAATATGTTCAACATGGCTCTCTCTTCTATGAACTCCATGCTTCTTCATCAACAGGGCACTCTGGGTTCTGCAACATGTATGACTGAGAACAATGTAACTTCTTTTGGCAGGGACTAAAAATGACAATTCAACAGATGGTGGCTGACGATGATACTTTCCAAGTCAACAAGGGTGAAACGACACTCCTTTCGGGATTGCTCAAACCCTTGCCCATCCCTACACAACTTTGGCCAACTATTTCTATGGATTTCCTAGCAACGCTCTGGTGGTACACTACCACATCTCACAGGACACCATATGAAGCGGTCTATGGAAAAACACCGCCAGTTCTTCTTCCATACACCCTTAGCAGCTCCCCAGTTCAGGAAATTGACTCGGTTCTTCGAAACCGCGATCATATTCTTCTCATTCTGCAGGACAATCTTCACATGGCCAGAATTCGCCTGAATCAACAAGCCGATCAACACCGTTCTGAGCGCATTTTCCATGCAGCTGACAGGGTTCTTCTTCATCTACAACCTTCCAAGCAATCCTCCTTGACACTCCAAAGGCGTTAGTGGCCTGAAATGAAACTCGAGGATGTTACCGGGGAATCACTCCTTCAGCTTCTGCAGCAATTTCTCCAACCAAAGCTTTGAGGACAAAGCTTTTTCTAAGGGAAAGGGGATGTTAGGAACCTATGTAAACCCTTCTCTTTACTATGTTAGTATATTGTTGTTGGACGCATATGCTTTGTAAGTCGTCCCGTAGTATTTGTTGATCCGTAGTTTATATTAGCCCATAGTATTGACCCATAGTATTGGACGCATATGCTTTGTAAGTCGTCCCATAGTATTATATGTCCCATGGTTTTGACTCATGGTATTGAGCATAGACTTAGTATATAAGTGTGTGTTGAGGTCATTGAAGGCACAATGAAGTTAATTGTATTGAGCTTGCTCAAAGGAGGTTGCCCCCTCGAAGTGGCCCGTGATCAATATAAAAGTGATTCTGTTCTATTATTTCTGTTATCTTGTGTATTTGCATTAATTAATTATTGCAGGTTCATCACAGATGAAGACCTGCAGGTGGTGGGCCTACATCCAGTATGAAAAAGGACTGGCTCTGTAGAACTTCCTATGACGAGTAGATTCAGAGATTGATTGAGATAGCAGCAGCAGTGACGGTGACGATGACTTGATGACGATTATCCAGTGACGATGATCCAGAGAAGATGACTTGTGCTAGAAGACCTGTGTCGAGAAATACCTTCCTAGTTAAGAGGGAGTGTTGAGGTATATGTAACTTCAAAATGTATTTCATATATGTATATTGTACTCCTATAGAGATGGTATTATTCCTCTATACGAAAGTGTTTGTATTCCTATAGAGATGTTATTATTCCTCTATACGGAAGTTTTGTCATTTATATTGTAAGTGTCGTAACTTATACTTGATGGGTTATTGGACCACCCTATTGGGGGTCGGCCCTGTATAAGTCATGTGGGTCGAAGGGTTATTAGACCACCCTATTGGGGGTCAGCCATGTGGGTCAAAGGGTTATTGGACCACCCTATTGGGTGTCGGCCCAGTCAGCATTATGTTATGTGGTTAAGTTAAGGCCGACCTAGTAAAGGTTATTAGGCAAGTCAAGTCAAGTATCAATAGAGTGCGGGAGGCACTCTATTTCATCATTCTATTCTCTCTCACACTCTCGGGAGAGTGGCACACTTGTGGAGGAGGAGAAGCTGCTGCTGGGAGATGTCTATCTCTTATGCTTGGGTTGTATCATTGCTCTTTCTATCTTCGAGGAAGTTATTGGGGTTTTTCACCTTTATGGTTTTTCACATTTATGGTTTTCCCCAAGTAAACTCTGTGTCTCTTGTGTGCTTGCATTATTGTGTCCATGATTGATATGCTGTAGATATGTTGTATGTAACATCCCTCAAAATTTGACCATTATTATTATTATTATTGTAATTAATTATAATTTATGTATGTGGCTCTTGTGAGGATCTCAAGGCCAAGGCCCCACCAGTGAACATTGAAACTTATATGGTTTTATTTGTAACTGTAAAGTGTAAACTGGGGCGATGACATGAGGGCAACGTAAATCCACTATGGAAATTCTTAAATAGTCTTAATTAAAAAGTAATTATTGTTTTAGTGAGCACCTAAGGTGGTTCACTGCACCTTCACACTTCACCATTTCGAGGGTAGTGGAACTAAAGACTAACGCTTAACCAGAACCGAGTGGAGGAAATTAAGGAATTAATGAGCAAGTTTGTCCCCTTAGTGGGAAGATGAACTCACTAAGGTTGCCACTTGCCATGGTAATCCCTGCTGGTCGCCACTTGTCGTTCGCAAACTAGAAGCAAGAATAACGAACTCAAGGGCGGTGGGAAAAAAAAAGCCTACCCTCTATCATTGCAGTGATAAAAATGAGGAATGAGGGGGGATCTTCGAGGGGGGGAGTAAGTGAACTACTGGAGGATGGTATCTTTTCTACAGTGGAGTCTCCCGCGAAAAGAACAGGTGATCCTTGCAATCTAACTTGGTATGAGAAAACCTCTGCCTTTGGCGTTTAGCGGTATGTTTCTTGACTTGGTAGAAATTAGCAGGATCTGTTATTGTTTTGACCTCTGCCAACGATGGATGTAGTTCGGGTTCTTTTTTTTAGTTTGACCTCGGTCCTCTCAGATCCCTACCAACAATTTAGTTCTTTGGGATTTATGTTGTTGTTCGATATTTTTTTCTCTCAGATCCCTGCCAACAATTTAGTTCTTTGGGATTTATGTTGTTGTTCGATATTTTTTCTCTTAGATCTCTGCCAACAATAGAATTGAGTTGAGATCGCCACTATGATAGAGTAATCGTGTTCAGATTGCCGCTATGTCAGAGTTCTGGTTCTTTGTCATAACAAATATTTTTATGTTAGTAAATGTTTCTCTATCATAAAATTATGTTAGGAATTGAACCCAATTTTATGCTATATATTTCATACCAGTGATGGATATATCGAGCTAGTGATGGTCTGATTTCATGTCATTAACGCTTGAATAAAAGGCTCGCATATGGATGTTTCCCGTATGCTGCCGATAGACTGGGATCATGAACGTTGGTATAAAAATTAACACTATGGTGATTATCCTTATATGGAGATTGGATAGATCTCTTGTATGACTGCGTGATCTTCCCTAAGGCGTGAAGTCTTCCTTTGTATATCTGTTTGTTTGGTAGTCTCTATCCGAGGATAGGATCGGGTTTTTAATTTGCCTATTGCTCGACAACGTTATATTTTAACTCTGTAGAAATTAATCTGTGCACACACCTGATGTGTTTCATTTCATAACTATAAGTTTATAGTCTGGAAAGACTCTCTTGATAAGGTATTTTTTTTTTACCCGAGGACAGAGCAGAGCTCTGTATGCGATCGAGAGTATCGACATTTGCATTTGATGGATTTACAATATCGTAGCATAGCTAAATACATTCACAAGGGTATCTATCATTGTATCTTATGCGTTTACTGTTGTTAGCATATATATATATATAAGTGATGGTTATTACTTCGGATGAAAGTATTTTACCCCACGACCAAAGACAGAGTGGGACTCTGTTTTAAATAGTTGTTACCGATCCCCAAGACTTTTATTGTTACATGCTTATTTTCGTTGTTGGGTAAAATACCCCAATACCAAGGACCGAGGTTCTTGCTGTGGTTTGATTACAGTGTATTATTTTAAGATGAGGAGAAAAACCTGAGAAGTTACCACGCGTTATCTCGACAATGTTGGAATCTCTTTCTTTCAAACTGCTCGCCGCCAGGGATACGTTTAATTGTCTGCATGGTAGGTGCAAGAGCATAGTATCTCTTTTAATCAAACCGATTGCTGGATTGTTGTTATTTAATAGCTCGTTGCAGGTGCGTTTGATTGTCTGTGAAGTTGAGGACAGAGCATAGTTTCTCTTTTATCAAACCCGATTGTTGGGTGGATCTATTCGATAAGTGAGATAAAATAAACTCACTTTCACCTCACTTAAACCTACCATGTAATAGAGAATACGGGTTAGTGAAGTTCTGTTGAAAATAAGCCTGATATAATCTTAAATATGATCCTCCTTGAAATAAAGATTTGGAAAGATCTCCACGGATTGGTTGATTTTAGCTAAGGATAGGTTGTTTATTATAAATTACAACTCTCTGGAATTCTTACTTTTACTGGTTTCCTAAAGATGAAAATATTAATTGGCGTAATACTTCCTTGTAAATCGTAGTCTCTACCTTGTGTATTCGATCTTAGCTTGACGTCGAGGATCTCAGCTTAATCGTTGAAATGGCATTATAATTTATAGTGTGCAGTCGATCTCAACCTGAACACTGAAGATCTTAGCTTAATCACTGTATTTGCATTTTCGATCCCAACCTGAACGCTGAAGATCTCATCTTAATCATTGTATTTGCATTATACTTTATAGTGTGTATTTGATATCATCTTGAATGCTAAGGATCTCAGCTTAATCACTGAGGATCTTAGCTTGAGTACTGTATATAACTATTATACTATCTCTACGTTTGATTGACTTAGTATAAATTCTTAATTTTGATAAATTGGGTATAAGTATATGCGACTTTCTTCTCATCGCATTGGGATTATGATCCATCATGTATTATGTGATGTAGGTGACCGGTTGTAGTTTAAAACACTATGCGTGTGGTATGAACCTGGCAGACCTTCTTATCCTCTATGCGGCCACTGCACTGGATCGAACTCTGTCTTTTAAAAAGATTTCGATCTCAGAATGGAGGTGCATGGAAAAGTTCCAGCATTATCCTATAGGTGTTTCAAAATTTAGGATCTCTGTTGTATATTATACTCTGCTTCTATCCGAAGGAGGAAATGCTACGTCATTTAGTGTCCCGTGACAGAGAACACCGATGGTGTAGATCTTCACAGGTTTATATTTATATATTTTTAAAAGATCCTTTACTAAACTCATCTACGTAAGATCCTTAGGAATTATAGAATCGGCAATTTGTTTAGGCTTTGAAAGCCAAAGGTAGTAGAAGACGGAATGATAGGAGTAGAACTCTGTTGGAATCCAAAGTGCATACTTATTTTATGATTTGGAAATTTCATCAAGTCATTTTAAATAATAAATAAGAAAAGGAAGGATTCCTACTTGGTAGTCAACACCTGTCCAAAGAATCGCTCCTACTTTTACTATGAATTTCATTACCTCTATTCAATCTCACATTTTTATAAGTATTAATTCTAAGTTATGGTTTTCCTTAATTTCCTTAGCACGAGAAAAGAAAATAGGGTGAAGCATTTTGTATATATTATATATCCATATGATGTGTTTTAAATTATATATACCTTTACAAGAATGAAACATTTATATATATATATAATATATTCATATAATGTATTTTAAATTATACATACTTTTAAGAAAGTGAAGGGTGGCCCTTTCTTATGTAAATTCCGGATATTAGAAGCTTTCCTTTAATATATTCTTTTATAAGTACAATTGTGTAGTTTGAATGTTCAAAGTTAAATGTAAATGATCAATTAGTAAGTGGCATTATAGTTTATAATATTAAGCATTTTGGAGTAAAACTTAGAATCCTTGAAGGAAAACAAGTAGGCCACACATTTTCCTTTTATAGATTGTAAACTCTTATTATAAAAGACTACATAGATTCCAAGTGCCTAAAAGCAAGAGCTTGTTATGGTAATATAAGTGAAAAGGTTGAAATAACTTATATTTAAATATCTATATGTTTTTGTTGATACTACATATGATTGAAGGTTATAAAAAGACTTAAATATATATATGTTAACCATATTTAAGAAAAGGATATCCTTAGAGATTAATTTAGACATATGTTAGTTATATGTATGATATTGGGAATGAATATTATTGGCTAGGGAAATTGCCCTTAATACCATGAAAACCATTGTATGGAAGTTTAAATGTAACTATAGAAAATTGAAACAATAGGAATGTATGAACATTCCCTTATGTATAATTGACCAAGTGATTATGTTAGCACATAGCAAAATACTATGTCAATATATAATAGTGGATAGATTACCTACAAGTTACTTATCCAAGTTATAGATTAAGACTTATAAAGACTAATAAGTTAGACTACAATCGTCTTTGTAAATATTTGAGAATGGTAAAGAGAATAACAATATATTTATTGTTTGAGAGGATGCATTATAGAGTTAGTCATCTAGTACATAATCTTTCGTGATTTATAAACATATTATCCTTCACTTGTTTAGGTGAATGAGACTTAATTATTCATGTTAAAAGAAAATCCTTGTAATAAGGCTTTATAATATGACGAAAATATCTCTAAGAGGGAGAGAGATCCCTTGGAGAAAGTGAGTTGTGACACTTGCAACATGAGCGTTGTTAATAAGTTACTTAAAAGTTTATGATGTTACACATAAACTTTTAAGGGAGTTTTTATTGTGGAAAACTCTCAAGGAAATTGTAATATTATATTGCAGCCTTGTGATGAAAGGCTTCTAGATTTTAGAAGGAGATTTATCGCAACAATGTTGCTGGATTGTAATCCCTGATTTTCTTTAAAGAACAATAAAAGATGCACACACACCTTTGTGGACTAGCCCGTGTACGGGTGAACCACGTTATATTTTGTCTCCTATGTTTCCTATGGTGTTTCTCAATGTGTCTTATGTATGAGTACTTGCTTCTTTCTTAAAATGTTTATGATTTCTTTAAAGTATACGATTCTGTTAAAAAGTTGGTTGTTTATATAATGCCAATATGTTCCCCTTATGATTATTATTAAGTTGTTACCATTTAGATTGTTGTATTGGTACAATTAACTGATAAAGATGTACATGCTTCTGGAAAATGAATTAACATCTTGAAACGCATTTTATTAATTTGACGAATAACTGAATGATTTGATTAAAAGAAATATGGGGCTTAAATATAGTTGTCTATGGATTCTTGGTCTATGGTTTTGTGCACACATTTGAAGAGTTAGTTGGTTCAACCGAAGAAAACCATGTGTTGAATTTAGAAGAGTTATGTATTCGAAGAGTTATAATTATTTGTAAGCATTATTTAAAGAAAGTAAACCCACACTTTATGTTTCCGCATATATTTTAGTGGCATTTTAGGCACTTAGAAAAGTTTTTAAATTTTACGAAATTTTGGGTTCATGACATATGGTATCAGAGCTGTAGGTTACAGCACTCGGGCTTGATGGGCTCAACATGAAATGAGTAGGTATGAAAGTTTACTAATCGATTCTTTTGTTTCATTTTGAATGCATGGAACTGGAATGGACGAGGGGCAATGTCATTCAAAAGTTCAAACTTCAAAGTTTCCCAAAGGAATAAAGATAAGTACTTTTACTTTTTGTTCCTCATAAAGTTGTGCAGCAGGTACGTTATCACTTGACATAAGTTTAAATATTCGCGTCACTATATGGTATTACTAAAGAGTGAAACTTGTTAAAAACAATTCTCGTATTTGTACAAATGATTATGAAAAGTGTCATGAACATACTGACAAATTTCATAAGTAAATTCAAAATTTTATAGAAGTATCATTTAATTCCACATTTTTGTTGATATCCTATAAAAGCAGTACCTATGAATATCAATAGGTTACATGTAATATTTAAAGGCGTAAACTAGTTCAGGTGAAAAGATATTGACAAGTTGAATATTATTGAAAAAATTTCATTTTGTTAAATGTTAAGACTTTATTACTTAACATAAATTGTATTTCATTTCAGAATTCCCTATTGTTATTAGAATTATAAGTATAAGCTTAAAAGTGTATCATTGTATGGAATTGCACGCAGTCTTCCTAGGAGCTTAAAATGATTTTATTTAAAAGCATTAGGATTCTAAGTATTTCTTCTAGGGTTGTTATAAAGATTGATGTGCATCAAATTAAAAAGGTCTTGTTAAAAAGTAGGAGTTTGATTACAAGAAAAGAATCATTTGATGGTAAATCTTCAATTTAAACTGAATCTATATGCAACTAACCGTTTTTATGAAACTAACATGTTTGTTTGATAGCAGACTAGACCTCAAATTCACATTAAGGATCTTGAAGAGTTTGCATCAAGATGAATTGAAGAGGATGCACAAGTTAATCCAATGAGCATGCGTGTAAATATATGGAACTAATGAGTTCAGTTATTGAACTTTTTATACAAACACTTACATAGATAAGTTGAGCTGAATCGATCAAGAGTAGGTAATGGTTTACTTTACATTTTAAATTTGGATTTCAGGGCTTTATGAATCATGATTGGTGATAAGACTTATGAGTAACCATCAAAATGCATAGAATATGATAGTAAACAGGGAATATATTCGTTAATATTTTGTTGGTATTATGTCGCATGTGGAATGCAAGAAATACTAAATGATTGTTACTAAGTAAAATTCTTGGACTCAAACGAGAAGGTTTGAGGGGAAAATAATATTTCCTGAACTCAAGTAGAGACTGCATCTTGCACTCACTTACTAGCTGTTGCAGGGTGCAACTCCCCTAAATTGTGGTCATGTTCCCCATGGAAGTGGAACAGAGCAGGAGGGTAGCTCGTTGAATGTTATACTGACCCAAAAGTCCTAGGCAAACTTTATAACCATCGAATTGAGCAGAGGAAGAGCTCACGATTTTCCTTGTGTTGTTAGAACGGAGCACACAAGAGGTTCTCTGAGGAGACTAAACTTTTTCCTTGTGGTGTTAGAACTGAGCCCACAAGAAGATTCGATGAGGGAAAGCTATGTAATGAGTTGCAGAGTAAGACTGTCATATTTCTGCTGTATGCAGAGGTTTTCCCGCTGAGTTACAGAAGACTCATGTTTTGTATAGCAAGTCTCCACGATTGCGAAAATACATAAAGGTTCTGGTAAGCAAGTCTCCATGATTGCAGAAGTACAAAAGAGTTCGATGATCAACAAGGTTTTGTTGAAAGAAATGTTTTATGATATGAGAAAATGATAGTGGTTGTCTTGTAGCTAGACTATCACATATATGCATGTTATGAATGTCGGAAAAAGAAAAAAAATATTCCTCAAGGATGAGGAAGAATGATGAATGTTTACTGTTTGAAATGTTGTATACTCAATTAGTACTAAAGAACGTTGGAAGGTCTTGTATGATCTATGTAATGTGCAGGATATAAGAGGTTGCGAAAATTTGCAAAAATGTGAAGATGACCCAAGCATAAGAACAAAGGAAACAGAAGACGGTGACTGGATGTAATAGACAAACCGTTGAACACCGAGGATGTAAAAGACAAACCGTTGAACACCGAGGACGGTGTTATCTTTAAGGGGTGGAGTATGTAACATCCCTCAAAATTTGACCATTATTATTATTATTATTGTAATTAATTATAATTTATGTATGTGGCTCTTGTGAGGATCTCAAGGCCAAGGCCCCACCAGTGAACATTGAAACTTATATGGTTTTATTTGTAACTGTAAAGTGTAAACTGGGGCGATGACATGAGGGCAACGTAAATCCACTATGGAAATTCTTAAATAGTCTTAATTAAAAAGTAATTATTGTTTTAGTGAGCACCTAAGGTGGTTCACTGCACCTTCACACTTCACCATTTCGAGGGTAGTGGAACTAAAGACTAACGCTTAACCAGAACCGAGTGGAGGAAATTAAGGAATTAATGAGCAAGTTTGTCCCCTTAGTGGGAAGATGAACTCACTAAGGTTGCCACTTGCCATGGTAATCCCTGCTGGTCGCCACTTGTCGTTCGCAAACTAGAAGCAAGAATAACGAACTCAAGGGCGGTGGGAAAAAAAAAGCCTACCCTCTATCATTGCAGTGATAAAAATGAGGAATGAGGGGGGATCTTCGAGGGGGGGGAGTAAGTGAACTACTGGAGGATGGTATCTTTTCTACAGTGGAGTCTCCCGCGAAAAGAACAGGTGATCCTTGCAATCTAACTTGGTATGAGAAAACCTCTGCCTTTGGCGTTTAGCGGTATGTTTCTTGACTTGGTAGAAATTAGCAGGATCTGTTATTGTTTTGACCTCTGCCAACGATGGATGTAGTTCGGGTTCTTTTTTTTAGTTTGACCTCGGTCCTCTCAGATCCCTACCAACAATTTAGTTCTTTGGGATTTATGTTGTTGTTCGATATTTTTTTCTCTCAGATCCCTGCCAACAATTTAGTTCTTTGGGATTTATGCTGTTGTTCGATATTTTTTCTCTTAGATCTCTGCCAACAATAGAATTGAGTTGAGATCGCCACTATGATAGAGTAATCGTGTTCAGATTGCCGCTATGTCAGAGTTCTGGTTCTTTGTCATAACAAATATTTTTATGTTAGTAAATGTTTCTCTATCATAAAATTATGTTAGGAATTGAACCCAATTTTATGCTATATATTTCATACCAGTGATGGATATATCGAGCTAGTGATGGTCTGATTTCATGTCATTAACGCTTGAATAAAAGGCTCGCATATGGATGTTTCCCGTATGCTGCCGATAGACTAGGATCATGAACGTTGGTATAAAAATTAACACTATGGTGATTATCCTTATATGGAGATTGGATAGATCTCTTGTATGACTGCGTGATCTTCCCTAAGGCGTGAAGTCTTCCTTTGTATATCTGTTTGTTTGGTAGTCTCTATCCGAGGATAGGATCGGGTTTTTAATTTGCCTATTGCTCGACAACGTTATATTTTAACTCTGTAGAAATTAATCTGTGCACACACCTGATGTGTTTCATTTCATAACTATAAGTTTATAGTCTGGAAAGACTCTCTTGATAAGGTATTTTTTTTTTACCCGAGGACAGAGCAGAGCTCTGTATGCGATCGAGAGTATCGACATTTGCATTTGATGGATTTACAATATCGTAGCATAGCTAAATACATTCACAAGGGTATCTATCATTGTATCTTATGCGTTTACTGTTGTTAGCATATATATATATATAAGTGATGGTTATTACTTCGGATGAAAGTATTTTACCCCACGACCAAAGACAGAGTGGGACTCTGTTTTAAATAGTTGTTACCGATCCCCAAGACTTTTATTGTTACATGCTTATTTTCGTTGTTGGGTAAAATACCCCAATACCAAGGACCGAGGTTCTTGCTGTGGTTTGATTACAGTGTATTATTTTAAGATGAGGAGAAAAACCTGAGAAGTTACCACGCGTTATCTCGACAATGTTGGAATCTCTTTCTTTCAAACTGCTCGCCGCCAGGGATACGTTTAATTGTCTGCATGGTAGGTGCAAGAGCATAGTATCTCTTTTAATCAAACCGATTGCTGGATTGTTGTTATTTAATAGCTCGTTGCAGGTGCGTTTGATTGTCTGTGAAGTTGAGGACAGAGCATAGTTTCTCTTTTATCAAACCCGATTGTTGGGTGGATCTATTCGATAAGTGAGATAAAATAAACTCACTTTCACCTCACTTAAACCTACCATGTAATAGAGAATACGGGTTAGTGAAGTTCTGTTGAAAATAAGCCTGATATAATCTTAAATATGATCCTCCTTGAAATAAAGATTTGGAAAGATCTCCACGGATTGGTTGATTTTAGCTAAGGATAGGTTGTTTATTATAAATTACAACTCTCTGGAATTCTTACTTTTACTGGTTTCCTAAAGATGAAAATATTAATTGGCGTAATACTTCCTTGTAAATCGTAGTCTCTACCTTGTGTATTCGATCTTAGCTTGACGTCGAGGATCTCAGCTTAATCGTTGAAATGGCATTATAATTTATAGTGTGCAGTCGATCTCAACCTGAACACTGAAGATCTTAGCTTAATCACTGTATTTGCATTTTCGATCCCAACCTGAACGCTGAAGATCTCATCTTAATCATTGTATTTGCATTATACTTTATAGTGTGTATTTGATATCATCTTGAATGCTAAGGATCTCAGCTTAATCACTGAGGATCTTAGCTTGAGTACTGTATATAACTATTATACTATCTCTACGTTTGATTGACTTAGTATAAATTCTTAATTTTGATAAATTGGGTATAAGTATATGCGACTTTCTTCTCATCGCATTGGGATTATGATCCATCATGTATTATGTGATGTAGGTGACCGGTTGTAGTTTAAAACACTATGCGTGTGGTATGAACCTGGCAGACCTTCTTATCCTCTATGCGGCCACTGCACTGGATCGAACTCTGTCTTTTAAAAAGATTTCGATCTCAGAATGGAGGTGCATGGAAAAGTTCCAGCATTATCCTATAGGTGTTTCAAAATTTAGGATCTCTGTTGTATATTATACTCTGCTTCTATCCGAAGGAGGAAATGCTACGTCATTTAGTGTCCCGTGACAGAGAACACCGATGGTGTAGATCTTCACAGGTTTATATTTATATATTTTTAAAAGATCCTTTACTAAACTCATCTACGTAAGATCCTTAGGAATTATAGAATCGGCAATTTGTTTAGGCTTTGAAAGCCAAAGGTAGTAGAAGACGGAATGATAGGAGTAGAACTCTGTTGGAATCCAAAGTGCATACTTATTTTATGATTTGGAAATTTCATCAAGTCATTTTAAATAATAAATAAGAAAAGGAAGGATTCCTACTTGGTAGTCAACACCTGTCCAAAGAATCGCTCCTACTTTTACTATGAATTTCATTACCTCTATTCAATCTCACATTTTTATAAGTATTAATTCTAAGTTATGGTTTTCCTTAATTTCCTTAGCACGAGAAAAGAAAATAGGGTGAAGCATTTTGTATATATTATATATCCATATGATGTGTTTTAAATTATATATACCTTTACAAGAATGAAACATTTATATATATATATAATATATTCATATAATGTATTTTAAATTATACATACTTTTAAGAAAGTGAAGGGTGGCCCTTTCTTATGTAAATTCCGGATATTAGAAGCTTTCCTTTAATATATTCTTTTATAAGTACAATTGTGTAGTTTGAATGTTCAAAGTTAAATGTAAATGATCAATTAGTAAGTGGCATTATAGTTTATAATATTAAGCATTTTGGAGTAAAACTTAGAATCCTTGAAGGAAAACAAGTAGGCCACACATTTTCCTTTTATAGATTGTAAACTCTTATTATAAAAGACTACATAGATTCCAAGTGCCTAAAAGCAAGAGCTTGTTATGGTAATATAAGTGAAAAGGTTGAAATAACTTATATTTAAATATCTATATGTTTTTGTTGATACTACATATGATTGAAGGTTATAAAAAGACTTAAATATATATATGTTAACCATATTTAAGAAAAGGATATCCTTAGAGATTAATTTAGACATATGTTAGTTATATGTATGATATTGGGAATGAATATTATTGGCTAGGGAAATTGCCCTTAATACCATGAAAACCATTGTATGGAAGTTTAAATGTAACTATAGAAAATTGAAACAATAGGAATGTATGAACATTCCCTTATGTATAATTGACCAAGTGATTATGTTAGCACATAGCAAAATACTATGTCAATATATAATAGTGGATAGATTACCTACAAGTTACTTATCCAAGTTATAGATTAAGACTTATAAAGACTAATAAGTTAGACTACAATCGTCTTTGTAAATATTTGAGAATGGTAAAGAGAATAACAATATATTTATTGTTTGAGAGGATGCATTATAGAGTTAGTCATCTAGTACATAATCTTTCGTGATTTATAAACATATTATCCTTCACTTGTTTAGGTGAATGAGACTTAATTATTCATGTTAAAAGAAAATCCTTGTAATAAGGCTTTATAATATGACGAAAATATCTCTAAGAGGGAGAGAGATCCCTTGGAGAAAGTGAGTTGTGACACTTGCAACATGAGCGTTGTTAATAAGTTACTTAAAAGTTTATGATGTTACACATAAACTTTTAAGGGAGTTTTTATTGTGGAAAACTCTCAAGGAAATTGTAATATTATATTGCAGCCTTGTGATGAAAGGCTTCTAGATTTTAGAAGGAGATTTATCGCAACAATGTTGCTGGATTGTAATCCCTGATTTTCTTTAAAGAACAATAAAAGATGCACACACACCTTTGTGGACTAGCCCGTGTACGGGTGAACCACGTTATATTTTGTCTCCTATGTTTCCTATGGTGTTTCTCAATGTGTCTTATGTATGAGTACTTGCTTCTTTCTTAAAATGTTTATGATTTCTTTAAAGTATACGATTCTGTTAAAAAGTTGGTTGTTTATATAATGCCAATATGTTCCCCTTATGATTATTATTAAGTTGTTACCATTTAGATTGTTGTATTGGTACAATTAACTGATAAAGATGTACATGCTTCTGGAAAATGAATTAACATCTTGAAACGCATTTTATTAATTTGACGAATAACTGAATGATTTGATTAAAAGAAATATGGGGCTTAAATATAGTTGTCTATGGATTCTTGGTCTATGGTTTTGTGCACACATTTGAAGAGTTAGTTGGTTCAACCGAAGAAAACCATGTGTTGAATTTAGAAGAGTTATGTATTCGAAGAGTTATAATTATTTGTAAGCATTATTTAAAGAAAGTAAACCCACACTTTATGTTTCCGCATATATTTTAGTGGCATTTTAGGCACTTAGAAAAGTTTTTAAATTTTACGAAATTTTGGGTTCATGACATATGGTATCAGAGCTGTAGGTTACAGCACTCGGGCTTGATGGGCTCAACATGAAATGAGTAGGTATGAAAGTTTACTAATCGATTCTTTTGTTTCATTTTGAATGCATGGAACTGGAATGGACGAGGGGCAATGTCATTCAAAAGTTCAAACTTCAAAGTTTCCCAAAGGAATAAAGATAAGTACTTTTACTTTTTGTTCCTCATAAAGTTGTGCAGCAGGTACGTTATCACTTGACATAAGTTTAAATATTCGCGTCACTATATGGTATTACTAAAGAGTGAAACTTGTTAAAAACAATTCTCGTATTTGTACAAATGATTATGAAAAGTGTCATGAACATACTGACAAATTTCATAAGTAAATTCAAAATTTTATAGAAGTATCATTTAATTCCACATTTTTGTTGATATCCTATAAAAGCAGTACCTATGAATATCAATAGGTTACATGTAATATTTAAAGGCGTAAACTAGTTCAGGTGAAAAGATATTGACAAGTTGAATATTATTGAAAAAATTTCATTTTGTTAAATGTTAAGACTTTATTACTTAACATAAATTGTATTTCATTTCAGAATTCCCTATTGTTATTAGAATTATAAGTATAAGCTTAAAAGTGTATCATTGTATGGAATTGCACGCAGTCTTCCTAGGAGCTTAAAATGATTTTATTTAAAAGCATTAGGATTCTAAGTATTTCTTCTAGGGTTGTTATAAAGATTGATGTGCATCAAATTAAAAAGGTCTTGTTAAAAAGTAGGAGTTTGATTACAAGAAAAGAATCATTTGATGGTAAATCTTCAATTTAAACTGAATCTATATGCAACTAACCGTTTTTATGAAACTAACATGTTTGTTTGATAGCAGACTAGACCTCAAATTCACATTAAGGATCTTGAAGAGTTTGCATCAAGATGAATTGAAGAGGATGCACAAGTTAATCCAATGAGCATGCGTGTAAATATATGGAACTAATGAGTTCAGTTATTGAACTTTTTATACAAACACTTACATAGATAAGTTGAGCTGAATCGATCAAGAGTAGGTAATGGTTTACTTTACATTTTAAATTTGGATTTCAGGGCTTTATGAATCATGATTGGTGATAAGACTTATGAGTAACCATCAAAATGCATAGAATATGATAGTAAACAGGGAATATATTCGTTAATATTTTGTTGGTATTATGTCGCATGTGGAATGCAAGAAATACTAAATGATTGTTACTAAGTAAAATTCTTGGACTCAAACGAGAAGGTTTGAGGGGAAAATAATATTTCCTGAACTCAAGTAGAGACTGCATCTTGCACTCACTTACTAGCTGTTGCAGGGTGCAACTCCCCTAAATTGTGGTCATGTTCCCCATGGAAGTGGAACAGAGCAGGAGGGTAGCTCGTTGAATGTTATACTGACCCAAAAGTCCTAGGCAAACTTTATAACCATCGAATTGAGCAGAGGAAGAGCTCACGATTTTCCTTGTGTTGTTAGAACGGAGCACACAAGAGGTTCTCTGAGGAGACTAAACTTTTTCCTTGTGGTGTTAGAACTGAGCCCACAAGAAGATTCGATGAGGGAAAGCTATGTAATGAGTTGCAGAGTAAGACTGTCATATTTCTGCTGTATGCAGAGGTTTTCCCGCTGAGTTACAGAAGACTCATGTTTTGTATAGCAAGTCTCCACGATTGCGAAAATACATAAAGGTTCTGGTAAGCAAGTCTCCATGATTGCAGAAGTACAAAAGAGTTCGATGATCAACAAGGTTTTGTTGAAAGAAATGTTTTATGATATGAGAAAATGATAGTGGTTGTCTTGTAGCTAGACTATCACATATATGCATGTTATGAATGTCGGAAAAAGAAAAAAAATATTCCTCAAGGATGAGGAAGAATGATGAATGTTTACTGTTTGAAATGTTGTATACTCAATTAGTACTAAAGAACGTTGGAAGGTCTTGTATGATCTATGTAATGTGCAGGATATAAGAGGTTGCGAAAATTTGCAAAAATGTGAAGATGACCCAAGCATAAGAACAAAGGAAACAGAAGACGGTGACTGGATGTAATAGACAAACCGTTGAACACCGAGGATGTAAAAGACAAACCGTTGAACACCGAGGACGGTGTTATCTTTAAGGGGTGGAGTATGTAACATCCCTCAAAATTTGACCATTATTATTATTATTATTGTAATTAATTATAATTTATGTATGTGGCTCTTGTGAGGATCTCAAGGCCAAGGCCCCACCAGTGAACATTGAAACTTATATGGTTTTATTTGTAACTGTAAAGTGTAAACTGGGGCGATGACATGAGGGCAACGTAAATCCACTATGGAAATTCTTAAATAGTCTTAATTAAAAAGTAATTATTGTTTTAGTGAGCACCTAAGGTGGTTCACTGCACCTTCACACTTCACCATTTCGAGGGTAGTGGAACTAAAGACTAACGCTTAACCAGAACCGAGTGGAGGAAATTAAGGAATTAATGAGCAAGTTTGTCCCCTTAGTGGGAAGATGAACTCACTAAGGTTGCCACTTGCCATGGTAATCCCTGCTGGTCGCCACTTGTCGTTCGCAAACTAGAAGCAAGAATAACGAACTCAAGGGCGGTGGGAAAAAAAAAGCCTACCCTCTATCATTGCAGTGATAAAAATGAGGAATGAGGGGGGATCTTCGAGGGGGGGAGTAAGTGAACTACTGGAGGATGGTATCTTTTCTACAGTGGAGTCTCCCGCGAAAAGAACAGGTGATCCTTGCAATCTAACTTGGTATGAGAAAACCTCTGCCTTTGGCGTTTAGCGGTATGTTTCTTGACTTGGTAGAAATTAGCAGGATCTGTTATTGTTTTGACCTCTGCCAACGATGGATGTAGTTCGGGTTCTTTTTTTTAGTTTGACCTCGGTCCTCTCAGATCCCTACCAACAATTTAGTTCTTTGGGATTTATGTTGTTGTTCGATATTTTTTTCTCTCAGATCCCTGCCAACAATTTAGTTCTTTGGGATTTATGCTGTTGTTCGATATTTTTTCTCTTAGATCTCTGCCAACAATAGAATTGAGTTGAGATCGCCACTATGATAGAGTAATCGTGTTCAGATTGCCGCTATGTCAGAGTTCTGGTTCTTTGTCATAACAAATATTTTTATGTTAGTAAATGTTTCTCTATCATAAAATTATGTTAGGAATTGAACCCAATTTTATGCTATATATTTCATACCAGTGATGGATATATCGAGCTAGTGATGGTCTGATTTCATGTCATTAACGCTTGAATAAAAGGCTCGCATATGGATGTTTCCCGTATGCTGCCGATAGACTAGGATCATGAACGTTGGTATAAAAATTAACACTATGGTGATTATCCTTATATGGAGATTGGATAGATCTCTTGTATGACTGCGTGATCTTCCCTAAGGCGTGAAGTCTTCCTTTGTATATCTGTTTGTTTGGTAGTCTCTATCCGAGGATAGGATCGGGTTTTTAATTTGCCTATTGCTCGACAACGTTATATTTTAACTCTGTAGAAATTAATCTGTGCACACACCTGATGTGTTTCATTTCATAACTATAAGTTTATAGTCTGGAAAGACTCTCTTGATAAGGTATTTTTTTTTTACCCGAGGACAGAGCAGAGCTCTGTATGCGATCGAGAGTATCGACATTTGCATTTGATGGATTTACAATATCGTAGCATAGCTAAATACATTCACAAGGGTATCTATCATTGTATCTTATGCGTTTACTGTTGTTAGCATATATATATATATAAGTGATGGTTATTACTTCGGATGAAAGTATTTTACCCCACGACCAAAGACAGAGTGGGACTCTGTTTTAAATAGTTGTTACCGATCCCCAAGACTTTTATTGTTACATGCTTATTTTCGTTGTTGGGTAAAATACCCCAATACCAAGGACCGAGGTTCTTGCTGTGGTTTGATTACAGTGTATTATTTTAAGATGAGGAGAAAAACCTGAGAAGTTACCACGCGTTATCTCGACAATGTTGGAATCTCTTTCTTTCAAACTGCTCGCCGCCAGGGATACGTTTAATTGTCTGCATGGTAGGTGCAAGAGCATAGTATCTCTTTTAATCAAACCGATTGCTGGATTGTTGTTATTTAATAGCTCGTTGCAGGTGCGTTTGATTGTCTGTGAAGTTGAGGACAGAGCATAGTTTCTCTTTTATCAAACCCGATTGTTGGGTGGATCTATTCGATAAGTGAGATAAAATAAACTCACTTTCACCTCACTTAAACCTACCATGTAATAGAGAATACGGGTTAGTGAAGTTCTGTTGAAAATAAGCCTGATATAATCTTAAATATGATCCTCCTTGAAATAAAGATTTGGAAAGATCTCCACGGATTGGTTGATTTTAGCTAAGGATAGGTTGTTTATTATAAATTACAACTCTCTGGAATTCTTACTTTTACTGGTTTCCTAAAGATGAAAATATTAATTGGCGTAATACTTCCTTGTAAATCGTAGTCTCTACCTTGTGTATTCGATCTTAGCTTGACGTCGAGGATCTCAGCTTAATCGTTGAAATGGCATTATAATTTATAGTGTGCAGTCGATCTCAACCTGAACACTGAAGATCTTAGCTTAATCACTGTATTTGCATTTTCGATCCCAACCTGAACGCTGAAGATCTCATCTTAATCATTGTATTTGCATTATACTTTATAGTGTGTATTTGATATCATCTTGAATGCTAAGGATCTCAGCTTAATCACTGAGGATCTTAGCTTGAGTACTGTATATAACTATTATACTATCTCTACGTTTGATTGACTTAGTATAAATTCTTAATTTTGATAAATTGGGTATAAGTATATGCGACTTTCTTCTCATCGCATTGGGATTATGATCCATCATGTATTATGTGATGTAGGTGACCGGTTGTAGTTTAAAACACTATGCGTGTGGTATGAACCTGGCAGACCTTCTTATCCTCTATGCGGCCACTGCACTGGATCGAACTCTGTCTTTTAAAAAGATTTCGATCTCAGAATGGAGGTGCATGGAAAAGTTCCAGCATTATCCTATAGGTGTTTCAAAATTTAGGATCTCTGTTGTATATTATACTCTGCTTCTATCCGAAGGAGGAAATGCTACGTCATTTAGTGTCCCGTGACAGAGAACACCGATGGTGTAGATCTTCACAGGTTTATATTTATATATTTTTAAAAGATCCTTTACTAAACTCATCTACGTAAGATCCTTAGGAATTATAGAATCGGCAATTTGTTTAGGCTTTGAAAGCCAAAGGTAGTAGAAGACGGAATGATAGGAGTAGAACTCTGTTGGAATCCAAAGTGCATACTTATTTTATGATTTGGAAATTTCATCAAGTCATTTTAAATAATAAATAAGAAAAGGAAGGATTCCTACTTGGTAGTCAACACCTGTCCAAAGAATCGCTCCTACTTTTACTATGAATTTCATTACCTCTATTCAATCTCACATTTTTATAAGTATTAATTCTAAGTTATGGTTTTCCTTAATTTCCTTAGCACGAGAAAAGAAAATAGGGTGAAGCATTTTGTATATATTATATATCCATATGATGTGTTTTAAATTATATATACCTTTACAAGAATGAAACATTTATATATATATATAATATATTCATATAATGTATTTTAAATTATACATACTTTTAAGAAAGTGAAGGGTGGCCCTTTCTTATGTAAATTCCGGATATTAGAAGCTTTCCTTTAATATATTCTTTTATAAGTACAATTGTGTAGTTTGAATGTTCAAAGTTAAATGTAAATGATCAATTAGTAAGTGGCATTATAGTTTATAATATTAAGCATTTTGGAGTAAAACTTAGAATCCTTGAAGGAAAACAAGTAGGCCACACATTTTCCTTTTATAGATTGTAAACTCTTATTATAAAAGACTACATAGATTCCAAGTGCCTAAAAGCAAGAGCTTGTTATGGTAATATAAGTGAAAAGGTTGAAATAACTTATATTTAAATATCTATATGTTTTTGTTGATACTACATATGATTGAAGGTTATAAAAAGACTTAAATATATATATGTTAACCATATTTAAGAAAAGGATATCCTTAGAGATTAATTTAGACATATGTTAGTTATATGTATGATATTGGGAATGAATATTATTGGCTAGGGAAATTGCCCTTAATACCATGAAAACCATTGTATGGAAGTTTAAATGTAACTATAGAAAATTGAAACAATAGGAATGTATGAACATTCCCTTATGTATAATTGACCAAGTGATTATGTTAGCACATAGCAAAATACTATGTCAATATATAATAGTGGATAGATTACCTACAAGTTACTTATCCAAGTTATAGATTAAGACTTATAAAGACTAATAAGTTAGACTACAATCGTCTTTGTAAATATTTGAGAATGGTAAAGAGAATAACAATATATTTATTGTTTGAGAGGATGCATTATAGAGTTAGTCATCTAGTACATAATCTTTCGTGATTTATAAACATATTATCCTTCACTTGTTTAGGTGAATGAGACTTAATTATTCATGTTAAAAGAAAATCCTTGTAATAAGGCTTTATAATATGACGAAAATATCTCTAAGAGGGAGAGAGATCCCTTGGAGAAAGTGAGTTGTGACACTTGCAACATGAGCGTTGTTAATAAGTTACTTAAAAGTTTATGATGTTACACATAAACTTTTAAGGGAGTTTTTATTGTGGAAAACTCTCAAGGAAATTGTAATATTATATTGCAGCCTTGTGATGAAAGGCTTCTAGATTTTAGAAGGAGATTTATCGCAACAATGTTGCTGGATTGTAATCCCTGATTTTCTTTAAAGAACAATAAAAGATGCACACACACCTTTGTGGACTAGCCCGTGTACGGGTGAACCACGTTATATTTTGTCTCCTATGTTTCCTATGGTGTTTCTCAATGTGTCTTATGTATGAGTACTTGCTTCTTTCTTAAAATGTTTATGATTTCTTTAAAGTATACGATTCTGTTAAAAAGTTGGTTGTTTATATAATGCCAATATGTTCCCCTTATGATTATTATTAAGTTGTTACCATTTAGATTGTTGTATTGGTACAATTAACTGATAAAGATGTACATGCTTCTGGAAAATGAATTAACATCTTGAAACGCATTTTATTAATTTGACGAATAACTGAATGATTTGATTAAAAGAAATATGGGGCTTAAATATAGTTGTCTATGGATTCTTGGTCTATGGTTTTGTGCACACATTTGAAGAGTTAGTTGGTTCAACCGAAGAAAACCATGTGTTGAATTTAGAAGAGTTATGTATTCGAAGAGTTATAATTATTTGTAAGCATTATTTAAAGAAAGTAAACCCACACTTTATGTTTCCGCATATATTTTAGTGGCATTTTAGGCACTTAGAAAAGTTTTTAAATTTTACGAAATTTTGGGTTCATGACATTGTACATGTTGTTCTCTCAGTTAAGATCCTAGATCAGATTGAAGTAAATTCTAAAAAATTAACAATATGGGCCCTCTCTGGCTCTACCATGCAGTCTAAACCCTCATGGTTTCTTCCCACTGTGATCCGCACTCAGATCTTCCTTCACGTTGCAGCCGAATGGCTCTGTTCTGCAGTAGGGTCTCGGCTACCCAATCTGGTTCTCTCATGAACTTTCGGGCATCTAGACCTTTTAGTTTCTCTCCAAGGGTCGGGTCTGTGGATCCTTCATCGAATTCCACCTCCCACACAAGTTTTCTGAGCGATTTTGGCTCTGCAAATCGCGGTTTGTTGGGTCTGTGTATGGGTCCAATTGATGCTTCCCGATCAATAATCCCATGGAGATGAGGAATGCGTCCTCCCAAGAGGTGGAGTGGCTTATGTGACAAGCAATTAGAGCCCCATACCCTGCCTTACGGATTTTAGGAGTGTCCCATACTCCATCGACCTCATGAACAGAGCTCTTCACCCACTTCCTTACAACAACATTCAATTGCAGCTAGGACAGTCAAAGGGGTTCTCAAGGTTACATATGGAATCCTAGGGTTCCATCCCACAACCCCCTCACCACTCCCTAGTGGATACACATAGCCCCCTCATTTAGTTGCATCCATAGCCAACACCTTGATATTTTTATTTACATGGTATCATTTACATCATTTACATTTTCCATGGCTTACTAGCACATGGTTACCATAATACCAAATACTTGCCTCTTCAAGGTTGAGCATTCACTAGCAGGGCCTTGGTCTTGAGCTCCATGCTCGAAATCATACATCACATGCATACAATATTTACATTACAACCAGAATATCCCAAGGTCAAAATGAGGGACATTACAATAGTTAGATGAGTAGATGGCATCACTAGAGCTAGCTGAGTAGAATGGCATCTGTGATATAATCATCAAGTCATTGTTGGAGCCAAAAACCCTATGGTTGATCCATCTCTTCTCACCAAAGCTTTCCATCCACTCATTTTAGCTTTTCATCTCAAGGGATTTGATTCTTTTGGATGCTTAATAGAACTAGAGTTAACATGGATGTATGCTGATCAGAAACTAAAAATCATAAACCGCTCTTATTCTTGTCTAGGATAGAACATCACCCTTGGAGTTTTGTCCACGTGCATGGTGAAATAATAAACTCCTTTCTTTATATGGATTGGTCTTTCAATTTCCAGTGAACTCGTTGTGCAATGTATATTCCATCGTGAATTTTCGTGGTGAGCTTGCTTGACACTGTTATGCGTGGAAAAACTTAGATGATTTCAAAGTAAAACCACGAAACTAGCCTCCAAAAACACAAAACCACTAAGATGTTGTTTTCTTGGTTTGACTTCATAACTCGCAGGAAGAAAACTAAACCATTGTTTAATATCTTGATTTGACTTCATAATAAGAAAACTAAACCATCGTTCAAACGAAATGGGAATATCTTGATTTGACTTCATATTTCTCATTTAGAAAACTAAACCATCGTTTAAACGAAATGGGAAATTCGGTGGGGGAATATCTTGGTTATTCTCATTAAGAAAACCAAACCATCGTTTAAATGAAATGGAATTGTGGTGGGACCTTTGGTTTAAATGCGAAAATTTGGAATAGATTTATTAATCGGTTTAAACAAAGTGGGAATTGCGGTGGGAACTTTGGTTTAAATGCAAAAATTTGGAATAAATTAGTTAATAATCGACTTTGGACACTAACTATGGAAACACTTAGATGATTTCAGAGCATATAGACAAACTTAAAAAACCATGAACCTAGTCTCCAAAACCTCTAAGATGTACGATAATTGTTTTCTTGGTTCAACTTCATTTGTGGAAGATTTTGTTTTAAAGCCAACGAGTTAAAAGGTCGAACTTTTTAATGAATATGGAGCGTTTGGGCTTAGACAAATTTCTTTATCTCAAAGTATTTAAATTAACCAGAAACGTAGCTCATACTCATAATTTTGATAAAAACTCTATGATGTGAATAATGCTAATAGTGTGGTAGATGAGGTGGAAAATATGTAAATGAAGTTTTCAGAGAGTTGAAGACTAAAATTTTTGACAAAGACATTTTGAGTTACAACATCGGGCTCCACTGAGGGGATGGTGTCTCCCTGCAAGGCACCAAGAATCGTAGATCTGTGCCTTTACTCCTTGGGCATGGAGTCATTCCTTTTCTGAAACCAATTTTTGTCCATCTCTATAATTTCTTGAAACTATATTCCTATGTAACTTCTAAATGCATAAACCTTCTCTATAATCACTATCTTGAAACCATCTTCTTTACTTCCAATCATTGGCCATCACTAATGCCACCTGGGAAAATTTCAGGGGCGGAATTTAGTCCATGGTATAATTTTTCGAGTTTTTTTTCCAAAACAATATTTTCCATTTTCCATTTTTTCTAATATGATTTTGCCCAAATTCCCTACGATTAAATTGTTTTACTCCAAAAATTGCCAATATTGTCCAGAAACTATATAAAATCCTATAAATTTGATTTTTTTTAAAATATCAACAAACATTGTATGGTTAGAAATTTGATAATTAGTAAGATTTATAAGGTTTTTACTCTTTCATAAAATTATGGATGCTTAAAATTTTCCTGACTACCACTATGAAAACCAACAAAAAATACTTATGCAAAACTAAACTAGAAGCTCAATTAAAGCTTTATTTATATAAAAAAATTCCTACTCTAAGAAGTAAAACCTATTTGCTCAGGTATAGTCAAATTCCAATGAAACCAATAAATCATTTGAGAGAATGAATATGCCTTGTTCACACTCTTGGTTATCAATAGAAATAGTAATATGAATAATTATGACCCAACGAGAAAATAAGATTCATACTCTCAGTATAAGAATTGTGCAAGGCTTTCCCACGGGGGGTAGAGAAATTGGTAATGAGTAAATGAGATGAGATGTTGTAACTGGAATGTCACAAGTTCAAATCCCCATGGGTACTAGCTTACAAAAAAAGAAACAATTGTGCAAGGCTTAAACCACTTGAAAATTCCAACTAGGTTGCTACAGGATCATGAAAACGTGAAAGAACACCTATTGATCAATAATAAAAAGATGGGAAACTCATTTCCTTGTTTGAATGACTTAATTGTTGTTGTGTGACATTTGATTTCCTTGCTTCATTAACAATGATGGAAACTTCTTTGTGTGATTCCAGTGAAGGAAAAGAAGGATACATCAAGCCATCTTCAATATCTCTGATAACTACTGCATCCACTTCTCTACCTTTTCGGGAAAGGAAAGATTATTCCCCTTCAAGATTCTTCGGTTTTTGTATATTAGACGGTGTTTCGATTTCTTAAAATTCCTGAGTACTAAGTCCATCAAGATCATCTAGTTCAACAACTTCTTCGACTCTATCATGGCATAGATTGAAACTTGTTGTAAAAGACAAAAACTTTGACTTTGCATATTCATACTTATCATAGACTAGTTCATTGCTTACAATTTGTATGGACGTTAGTTAAGGAATTTGCTCTTCCCCTTTGATTAAGTTAGTAAAATGATTCTTCATTTATTTATCATTAACAATCTCTTGATTGTCAAAGTTATTCATAACCCATTTCCACTACAATATCATGTTGAATTCATTGTTATTTTCCCTAGACAATGGTTTATTAAAAATGCTTAAAAACAACATTATCTTGATTAGAATATTGCTTAAAATATAGACATAATAACATTGATTCTTGAAAATCAGAATCAAAATCATCTAATCATAAAATTTACTGTTAATTAATTATACTCTTGATTGCTTGACCAATTGTTTGCTTTATTTTATTACTAGTATAAAACTCAAAATCATATATCAACTATTCAACATTGCCCTTTTATGTATTAAAAGAACAACAGCTTAGCTTTGAAGAAATGCTATATCATATTTCTTAATTTGATGCTCGTGATCTTCCAAGCCATTTTTTTTCACATAATTTCGCATCCTTGTATTTGCAACACAATTCTGCATCCCTGTATTTGCAACATATTTCGCTGCTAAGTCTTATTTATCGATTTAAAATAGTATAAGTTGATTGAGTGGAATTTCCATGCTGGATCAAATTTCCATGCTGGATCAAATTAATCTGAAGTATATTTAGACTTTTATAATAGAGGGATTTTAAAAAGGTTGTTTTAAATATTTAAAAGCAGTCAAAGTGAAGGTTTTTATATTAAGAAAATAGCCTCAGTCAAGTGCTTTATGCGAATTTTGTATTTAAGTTGTGGTGTCTTTTTGAAACATATGCATGTTTCTGTTCTTAAATTTTAATTGTGGCGACAATTAGAGAGGGTGTGTTTCTGGAGTGAAATTTAGTCTATGGGTTAATTTTTATGTTTTTTTCAAAAATCATATTTATCAATTTCTCTTTTTAAATGATCTGCCCAAATTTCATAAGATAGTTTTTTCTTTTCCTAAACATCACTAAAATGGTCCAAAAACTATATAAAACCCTTAAAAAATTGGATATTTTTATAAAAAAACATCCAAACTTTTTATACTTTCGAAAAAATTAATGATCCTTAACATTCCTTAATTTTCTTTGTATTAGAATGTGTATTATAAATGTTTAAACAATTTCAGGTTTATATTACAATAATATGCTTTGCATCGCTTTCTATGTTGACATTAGTGATGTTGTAGCTAGGGTTTTCACCCTAGCTTGTGCAAATGAGCACCTACTAAGGAGAATGGACTCCTTAGTAGCAGTTCCATAAAAATGGTAAAAACAAGACAGTAAATAAAAACAGTAAACTACTCTAAGCATGTGCATAAAAAGGAAATGACAAGATAATGAAAATTTGTTTTGTATTAAGTTTACCTCAAATGTGAGGTTGGTGGAGCCTTTGCAGTAGTCCAGGGGTTGCTCCAATGCTCCAGTGTTGTTCCTTCTCCTTCTTCCAAGGTGTTTTGGATATGGGCCAAAGGGGTTCTCAAGTGAGAAATTAGCTCCAAGTGGAGAGCTAGGGTTTCAAGAGAATTTTTGGCAGCATAAGGATGGGAGTAATTGGGGATGTGAAATGGGGAGCCTCCATCACCTATTTATAGGTTTTTAGTGGTGGAGTGTTGACCCATGGTTTTTGGCACCATATGGTTTAGGTCAATTGTATAGGGTTTTTGCTTCATTTTTTCCCTCTTTTTTCCTCTTTTTTGTATTTTTTATTCCCTTTTATTTGTTTTTTGGGAGTTTAGGGCCCTTTTAGAGGGTTTTTACTATTTTTGGAGGAATTTAAATGATTTTGGGAGAAAAAATGGGGTTTTTTGGCCTTTTGGAGGCTTTTTAAGGTTTTGGAGGCAAATATGGTAGGAAACATGGACAAATGAGTCATGTAATGAGGGAGATGAGGTAGTGAGCACTTTTTGGGTGTTAACAGATGTAAAAAATAACTTGTGTACCAATAGCCACACATTGGCATTGTAGGAATGTTAATAATGTTCCATCCAACATGATGATTCTGAGAGATGGATGTAGGATGAGGAAAGTGCTCCAAGAAGTACAAAGCCTTAACGGACGCTCTGTTTCCAATTGAAGGTCTTGGGTTTTACGCTTTTGATTAGCTTGAGCTTCAACGGGATGGTAAGATCACAGGGGAGGGTCCCTTCCCCTCCTCCACTGAAAGATGTCATGCAACAACAGGCTGTTTCTCCAGTGAAGGTTCAAGCGGAGGGAATCAGAGGAGAGGGATGTAATTCTCTTATGTCTAACACTGAATCTGTGCAAGGAACAACGGGATAGGGGTCTTGTATCCCCAAATCTCTCAGTACTCTAGTTATTTTGGTAAACCCAACATGGGTGAAGGAGCGCATACAACACATGACGGACCATGCCTTGATTGGTAAATTTATTGGTATCTGGCCTTCAGAGAAAGCTCTCACCTGGTGGATAAACTCCACTTGGAAACCAAAAGGTCACTTCGACCTCTTACTGGGATCCAAAGGATTCTTTATTGTGGTTTTCTCAAAAGTGGAAGACAATGATCAGATCTTTGAGGGAGGACCTTATTTCTATTACTCGGCCAGGTTATACCTAAGAACGTGGAAGGATCATTTTAATCCTGATAAGGAGGACCTATCAATAGCTCTGGTGTCGATCAGACTGTACTCTTTACCCACTGAATACTGGGATCCTGAAATTTTGAAGGCCATCGGAGGTGCTCTGGGACATTTTGTGAAAATATCAGACCTAACTAAGCAAGGAATGTATGTTTCTTATGCTCGTCTTTGTGTGTATATGAATATTTCCAAAACCCTCCTAGAGGGGATCACCTTGACTTGGGAAGACTTAAAATGGTTTCAAACCCTGGATTACGAGCACATGCCTTTTCAGTGTCGGCGATGTCATACCCATGAACATCTGGCCCGAGATTGTCATCTGAACCTCCCAACTGAGCTCCCAAGTGACAATTCTCAGGAGAACCGAGATTCTCAAGGGTTTATTAAAGTACCTAATAGGAAACGAACGGGTAGGAAGCACAATGGCCTTGATATGAGGAAAAAGGAAATTAATCCGAATAGTTTTGTTGCTTTGGATCCTGACCTATTAGGGACCCCAAAACCTTCGGTGGCTCCTGAAACACAATGTCAAGAAGTTGGAACTACAGTTGTGGTAACAAGGATTAGTAATATGAACAAATCGACCAAAAAAAACCCTCATGAAGTAGACCGAATGGATGAGGAACTTGATGAAATGGAACTGGGGGACCAGGACCTTGATAGCATCGAAGAGGCCTGCAAGAACATAGAGGTTCATTCCATATCTGATAATCAACTGCAACTCTTGAAGGAATCCATCCTCAAAACGAAACCTACTCCTATCCTGGGGATCAGACCCTTAAAACTAAAGGAGAATAAAAGAAAGTTTAAAGAAGGAGGGTCGAAACGAGGCAGGAGGTCGAACAGGGAGAGAATTGGGGAAATTGGGGTGAGACTGGTAGACTCTGGTCAATACCCTACTATATAGGAACCTCTCCTTGTAGCTAGATATAGTTCTTGATGAAAATACTATCTTGGAATATTAGAGAGACCAACGGTCCTAAAAAAATTAAAACTCTGAAAAACAAGATCATGAAGGAAAATTCGACTGTAGTCATTCTACAGGAAACAAAGTGTTATGGATCTCAACTTGAAACCAATGCTAGAAGTCTATGGAAATAGTGCAAGAGTATGGCGCTTGATGCTACCGGTCATGCTAGAGGAGTGGCCATTCTATGGGACCCTAGGAGGGTTGTCCTTTCCAACTTCCTCTCTACAAATTTTAGTCTCTCTGCTGAATTTCATGTTTTGGGCACTAATGTGAGAGGAATTGTTACTAATGTGTATAGGCCCAGTAGCTACCCTGAAAAATGAAACTTCATCACAATTTTGATTAACCTGAGGAGGACGTTTGAAGGGAATCATTGGATCTTAGGAGGGGACTTCAATATGATCAGATCTCTCTCTGAGAAAAAAGGAGGACGAAGAGTCCTTACCCCTGAAAATACCCTGTTTGAGGAATTTATTGAGTCAAGTACCTGGTTGACGTAGATCTGGGGAGAAATGTGTATACCTGGAATAACATAAGAGGAGGGGATCATCTGGTGGCTTCCATGCTTGATAGATTTCTTATCTCTAAAAGTGTTATGCTGCTGGGAGGTACTCTGACTTCTCGACCTATTGCCTCAGCCGGTTCATACCATTGGCCTGTTACCCTTAAGTGGAGTAATATTGGAACTAAAATGACATGGCCCTTCAGGTTTGAGAAATTCTGGCTAACCCACCAAGATTTCCCAGCCCAAGTGGAGAACTGGTATATTACTACCATTCCCCATTAAGGTACTAAGATGTACCAGTTTCAACAGAAACTGAAATTGCTCAAGCAGAAACTCAAAATATGGAATAAAGAAGTCTTTGGAAACATACTACTGGAAAAATCTAATCTAGAAGCTCAGATGGAACGAATCCAAGAAAACATAATGCAGAGGAGGTTGACTACTGAACTGGCATTGGAGGAAAAACGACTTTCTGATCAAATCCATTAGCGACAGACGCAAGAAGACCTCCTATGGCAGCAGAAATCTTAGAACCAGTGGTTGAAAGATGGGGATACGTAGTTTTTCCACAAAGCTACTATTCAACATAGGCATCAAAACTAGATCAACAACCTTCGAACCTCCAATGGTAAGATAGTTGAATCCCATGAAGATATGGAACATGAACTGATCCACCATTTCAAGACTGTTGTTACTGAACCACTGATGGATCGGACTGAGGCCTACAGAGAAATAAAAAGTGTCATACCTAGTATTATTACTGATGAGCAGAATGAGATGCTTACTTGACCTATTGATTTCCAGGAAGTGGAGACTGCTATAAACCAAATGGAGGATGTAAAATATCCTGGGCCAGATGGTTTTACTGCAAAATTCTTTCACCATTTTTGGGACTTAATTAAAAATGATGTTTGGAAGGTGGTGGAAGAATCAAGGATAATGAGGGGGGTTCTCCCAGCTATGAAATCTACCTTTCTCACCTTGATCCCCAAAGCCCTGATGGCAGAGAGACCGGAAATGTTTCGACCGGTTGCCTTATGCAACATCATTTATAAAATTATCACAAAAGTTCTGGCTAATTGTCTCAAACCTCTCCTCCCTTCCTTGATATCTTTGGAACAATATTGTTTTGTGGAAGGTAAAGAAATTCTCAATGGTATCATATTATCCCAGGAGGTTCTTCACTCCTTGAAGGTCACTAAAAAAGCTAGGATGATGTTGAAGTTGGATTTATCTAAAGCTTATGACAAGCTGAACCGGACCTATATGAAAGAAATTATGAGATCCTCGGTTTCAATGATGTTTGGATTAAATGGATAGCTAAGCTTAAATCCTCATCCTTTTTCTCTATTCTGATCAATGGTCATCCTTCAGTGGTCTTCAAACCTTTCAGGGGAATCCGGGAGGGAGATCCTCTCTTTCCCTTTCTCTTTGTTATTATGACTTGAAGGATTGGGAAGGCTCATCTCTCATTTAGTGGAACAAGGGAGCCTCAAAGGTCTTAGATTTCCACCCTATGAGAAAGCTCTAACTCACCAGCAGTTTGTAGATGACACTCTCCTCATGGGTCACTCCTCTATTCATGAAGAAAGATAAATCAAGAGAGCTTTGAATACCTTCCTCAGAGCCTCTGGGCTCACTATCAATATGGAAAAGTCTCTGGTTGTCTTCTTTAATACTGCTCCTATTAGTCAAAGGAATATTCTAAGGATTTTAGGATTCAAGAAGAGCTCCCTTCCGACCAAATACCTCGGTGCTCCTTTATCTGATGTTGTTCTGAAGAAGGTTTCATGGGAAGAACTATTAAGTAGAATGAAGGATAAACTCTCAAGCTGCATGCTGAGAAATTTGAACTTCCCTGGCCGAGTTGTTCTTGTGAAATCTGTTTTGCAAGTGATGCCTTTGTATAATTTCTTTGTTTACCCCAAAATTTGTGATGAAGGACATTTATAGCATCCAAAGAGCCTTTCTTTGTGGTGGCACCGTTGATCATCGGAAATGGCCCCTGGTTGAGTGGGAGAATCTCTGTAAATCTAAGCCTGAGGGGGGTTTATGACTGAGAGATCCTGAAAATCTTAGCATAGTCTGTGGGGAAAAACTTTGGTGGCATTACCTCACTCATACAAATGAGCTATGGGATAGCTTTTAGGGCAGGAAGTATGTCCCGTTAACTGAACAACAAGACTGGATTCAGATAGATGGACCTGAGAAAGGATCACACATATGGAATGTGGTGAGGGATGGCAGTGATTTGATTAAGAAGCGTAGCTTCTGGGAGATACGACAGGGATCCTCAGCAAACCTTTGGTCTGATGCTTGGAAACAAAATCCTACTCTTCAAACTCGGGTGTCGGATATCCCCCACGATTCCCCTGCTCTCAACCATAATTGGCAAACTGTTAAGCATTATTGGTATGGGGAACAGGATGATCTTGGTTTTCGTGTTTGGAAACCGCTAAATTGGTGGACGACTAATTATGGGGCTGAGGTTAGGAATCAGATCCACGAAATACTAAATCAAAGACAGATAAAAATCCAGGAGGGTCTAGATTTACTCCGATGGGGTTATCTTCCTAAAGGAATGTTTAACATCAAGGAAGCATACTCTCTTCATATGACCTCTGTAGGACATCCAGCAGGACAGGAATGGAAACGTCTCTGGGGAGCGAAATTATGGCCCAAAATTACTCTGTTCCTATGGTTGTTGTTGAAAGGGAGAATCCTTACCTGGGATAATATCATAAAGAGGGGTTTTTAGGGACCGTCGTTTTGTGTCCTATGTGGAGTTCAGGGTGAAACAATAGCTCATCTCCTTGATGGATGTAGCTTCACCTCGGCCTTATGTGATGAAAGAGCCATGGTTTTTCGTTTGACGGATAGAGTTAATATAGACCCTATAGCCTGAATCAAACGGTGGCGGTGTGATCCCTTCCATGGAAGATTGTTGAATCGGATTTGGAAGCTTTCCCCGGGTTTCTCCTATGGGAGGTTTGGAAAGAACGCAACAAACGTATCTTCACGAGTAAACTGCATACATGCAAGTTGGTGTGGGGGCATATTCAAAGAGGTATCATTGAAACTCTTCAGTTAACATCGTGGACGGAACAAGACATCATTATTCCTGCTCATGAGATGAATATTTTACATACCTTGGAATTTGGATGCTCCCAAGCCATATTGGCAGCCTTCAATGTCATCCGAATTCTCCAGACAGTCGTTTGGTCTGGTCTTCTCTCATGACAGGTTGGCTCAAGCTGAATTTCGATGGGGCATCTAAAGGAAATCCTGGCATAGCAGGGTATGGAGGAGTTTTTCGCTATGACCAGGGTCGGGTGATAGATAGCTACTATGGATCTATGGGTAGGGAGACCAACAACATGGCAGAGTGTCAAGCCATGTTGCAAGGTATTTGCATGGTGGGGAGACGTGGTTATACTTGCCTTTATGTGAAAGGTGACTCCAAGCTTATTATCCAGCTCGCAACTAATATGTGTAATAGGTCCCGCGCAGCTAACCTGGAACCATTGTGGAGCCTTTCCTGGCGTCTTCATTGTATGGGTGAAATCATTGCAACGATGAACACTGTCACATTTCACCATGTTCGACGAAGTGCTAACTGTTTGGCTGATTCCATGGAAAATCAAGGCGCTACTTGTCAGAGAGGTGGATGGGAAGGGGTGGCCCTTGACATGCCCCTGGGCATGTGCTGTATTAAGTGCCTCCAGATCGTTGACGCAGATAGATGTGCTCTGGATCCCCCATCTGGCGCAATAGATGTCAAGCATGATGATGTGATAAATAACAAGAGTACTCCACGTTGTGGAGTTGACAGGTGGCTCACCGTTATTCAAAGGAATAATTAATTCGCTCGATCATCCTTCCTTCATTCTACATCATGATAATCATTTTTGAAGATCCGGAGTGTGAGACGATGATGTTCGCTCGGCCTCTCATGCTTAGGGTGCATGTAATCAGTAAGGTGTATGAAAGGATGATGCATGCCAAGGACGAAGAGAATTATTACAGATCCAGGATCGTTATAGCAGTTTTAATAGCGCATATTGGGTTCATCCCTTTAAATTTCCCTACTCTGGTCGGAAGAAGACATCTCTAGTGTAGTACTATTGAAGCTCTTGCCTATCTGTTGCTGCCTGTGGTACGTCTCTGGGTGGGAACTATGAGTGAAGGAGAAGTGAGAATGCCTCCTCGTGGGAGACCTGCTAGACGGAGTCGTCCTGTCCAGGGAGAGTCGAGCAATGAGAGAAGGGGGAATTCGGCTCAGGGTGGGCCGAGCAAAGATCAGTGGAGTGCTGCTGCCACTGTTGTTTTCTTTCTCCGTTTGTTTCCTCAGGAGTTACATCGCGACTTGGAGGAACTTTAGGCGAACCTATGGCGCAACGTCGGGGAGCAAGAGATGCCATCGGAAGTCATGGCTATGGCTGATTGGATTCAGGACCTCGGTAATACTTGTGGTAATGTTTTGGGTGATAAAAATGCTTATTGCTCAGACTCTGGAGGCACGGGTGGATGTTCTGACGGGGTCTCAAAGGTTCAAAAAGCTGGAAGAACAGTGCCATGACCACGCTGAGGAACCCAGTTTCATACACATGAAGCTTGATGCTATGGTGGCAGACATGGGTATCTACTTCCTGACAAAACCTAAAGTGGTCGCCAACCTGAAAGTGATAATTCTCAGCAATACATCTTTGGAGAAGGAGAAGCCATCGATCGTCAACAATGATGATGGGTCTGATCCTGCGCGCTAACTGCTCTGTTCTCTTCTATCTGTGGCGGAATGTCACCGTGTCTCATTTTTCTTTATTTATCTCTTAGTCTGGTGCCTTAATTTGCCAACAATATACTTCTAACGATGTGTAGAAATGCTGTCTGTATGGGTTATCTCGGAAGTAATAGTAGTGTTTTGGATATCTGGGAGGAAATTCCTGTCTGTATGGGTTATCTGGGAAGTAAGCTTAATACTAGTTGGCAAAGAAGTAGTTTTGTGCACTGTGACAAGTTGGGGGTTTCGTCAGTTGGGGGTTCAATCTTAGAGGTTGTTGTGCTAGCACCGAAGTATATTGTAAGAACTATGGATGTAACTTTTTTCCTTATGAAATAGAATGTTTCTACCTTTTTCTTAAAAAAAAATGTCCCATCCAACATCATACGCATGGTTATATAATTGCGTTAAAAACTTTTTTTGTAATATCCCCATTCTTGACCCTTATGATATTTGGGTTGTAATGTAAATAATGTATGCATATTATGTATGATTCCTAGCGTGGAGCTCAAGGCCAAGGCCCCTCTAGTGAACGCTCGATCTAGAAGAGGCAAGTATTTGATATTATGCTACCCATGTGCTAGGGAACCATGGGAATTGCAAATATGCATTTTCATATAAAATCCCACAACTAGCTATGCAATGCAACAAGAGATGGGGGCATGATATTGCAAGGAATTGGGAGGGAAATATTCAAACCCTTGAGCCAATCAAGCTAAGCCAAGTGTCAATGGGAGAACCCAATCAACCCTCAACTATCCATGTTGACCTTTGTACCCAATCATTCAAGAGTTGGTTGAGGCAGTTAATGCCTTGGGGATTGGAGAGGTATGCCTGTCCAAATTCGAGTATGGACAAGCCATCCTTCTTAGAAAATCATGCTTGGCTTCTTGGGCAAGAGGAGAGCCACGAAATTGAATCTAAGCCATTATTCACCCAGGAATTTGTCTCTCTCTCACGAGTTGGGAGCTGCTGGGCATTTTTCCCCACTGTCTTACTGTGTTTTCCTCATTTTGCCATGGCTGAGAACTCGTTTTTGCATTGCCCTATGGTTGGGGAAAAAGGAGTCATGATTTTGGGGTTTCTTCACCCATGGAATTCATCCTCTCATGCAGTCTAAGCTTGTTGGGGTTTTATCCTTCACGTTTTCACCATTTTCGTGCAATTTCCATGGCTGGGAACTCGTTTCTGTATTGCCTAGTGGTTGGGAGGAAGGGAGCCACGGTTTTGGGGTCCAGGGAGGCCGTTTTTTTCCCTTGGAATGCCTAGGAATGTTTTCTGAAAACAAATTTTGCCATTCCAGGGTTTATTCCCCATTTTCCATTTTGTTTAAGCTTGCCCACATTTTTCTGAAGCTGATAGGAACCCCATTTTGGGAATTCTACTGTAGAAACGTTTTTGCTACATGCCCAGCACTTGAGATTTTGCTGTTATGTGTACCCAGGTCCAGTTTATGAGTTTTCTATGTGTAGGATATTGTTGGGGTTGAAATGGGTTTTCATTGTTTGGCTTGAACTTGAGTGGAAGCATCTACAATTGAAGAGGGTTCATATTTAGCCTGATAAACCCAGCAGTGGTCTGGCTTGGCTTAGATCCAAAGGATTATTTGGCTGTTTCGCTATGTATGGGCTTACAATTCCCTTTTCCTTGTACATATCATGCCCAACTCGGGGGTGGCCTTCGGACGGACTCAGTATATGCCGTTGAAGAGCCTACGGTTGGGTGGAACGTTGCAACGACATAGCTAGTTGCTTGGGACAATTGCAAAAGGAAGATAAGTGTTCTTTGTCTCTTGTGTTAACTTGGAAATTCATTTATTTGATGAATCTCATGAGTATCTTGAATGTATGATGGATGTGTAGTAGGATTCAATTCTGTTGTGTTTTTCGAATATCTATGCATTCGCATATGTCCATCTTCACTTATATGAAGGTTTGTTATGCATGTGCATTTGCTATCAATGATTGAGTTTTTACTTATGGGACTCTCTTATAATTATGCAATGCCTTGATTTAATGGCTTTCCTGGAAATGCTAAACATATGCCAGATACTAACATGAATTTACTTCTGCTGTCTTCTTGAACTTACCATATATATTTACATCTGCATATGCCCAGTTTTAGCATCATGTTCTCTCCATCGCCTTGGTAGGATAGGAGGGACATTACAGTTTGGTATCAGAGCTACTGGTTGCAGCATTGGGCCTTCATGGGTTGCCTACCGTAGTGACAGAGGTAAGTATTCCTCCTGCTCAAACTGATCCTTAAGAAAATTCAGAAAAAATTGAAATTTTGAAATTTTTCTAGGTATTTTTGAGCTTTCTGCTAAGTCTTTGTCGGCGGCGAGACCCGGCGAGTTCATCCGCAATGGCGGAAGGAACTTGCGAGTATTTTTCGAAATGGCGACAGGGTTGACGAGTTTGTCCGTAACGACAACGAGACTTGGCGAGTTCATCCGCAATGGCGGAAGGTACTTGCGAGTGTTTGTCGAAGCAGCGGAAAAGTTGGCGAGTTTGTGCCGCAATGACGGAGGAAGCTGGTGAGTTGTGCCGAAGTTGGCGGCGAAACATGGGCAATTTGCTCTGCAACGGATCGCCCAGAAATTTTAAGTTCAGTGAAAAAAGGAAAGAAAAATTTTGGAAGGAAAAGAAGAGTTTCAACTGGAAAAACTTGGCGAGTTGGTCCGAAACGGCGGGAGAACTCGACGAGTTGCTACGAAAAATCTCAAAATTTTTGTAAGTGTCTTTTTTCAGAAGGAATTGGCAAGTTTCGCCTCAGCATCGGAAGAAGTTGGCGAGTTTTCTCCGAAGCGACGGAAAGAACTGTCGAGTTTGCGTCGAAGTTGCCGAAATGGTCGACCGAAAGAGATGGATGAGTTCGTTCGCGACACCGGAAGAAACTCGACAAGTTCGTCCGTGAAACCGGAAGAAACTTGGCAAGTTCGTCCGTGACATCGGAAGAACTTGGCGAGTTCGTCCGCAATGGTCGGAAGAGAATTGCCAAGTCTGCCGAAACAGGAAATTTCAGTGGCTTTCTAAGGTGAAATTCAGGCGCTAAAAGCTGAAAAAAAAATTGCCATGGAACTTATGCGCCAGATTGCGCGAAATCATAGAAAGTGTAATATGCACTATGGAGGATTAAAGAGGGAAATTTCTCACCTTAAAACTAATTCTGTTTGTAGCATAAGAATTGCATATTTGGAAAATAGCAAGAATGAATGATTATACATATGTATATGTTGAATTGCTAAATATATGATTGCTTGTATGCTTGGTAGGGAAGCCAAGGAAAGGATTAGCTATGATGTGGATGAGGAACTCCATGTCAGAATGAGGAATTGGGAAGAATTCCTTAACTCCTCTCTTGCTATTGTATTTATATACTAAAAATTATGGCATATGGATGCTGGAAATGCAAGAGAGTAATAGATTAAATATAAATTAGTGGGTATGGTTAAATAGTCATTGCATAGTACATGTGAAATTGCTTATCATGAGCATGATGTTGCATATGGGTAAAAGTAGTGAAAGTTACACATGCAATAGCCCATTAATGGTATTGCCTATGGTTGATCACCAGTAATGTTGTTGATAATGGTTGTACGAATCCGATCATAGAAGCATGACTGAAAATGCAAGAGATTAGACATATGAGATGAATATACACTAGATGGCATATAAATAAACATTGCATGGTGCATGTGAAAATGTTTATGCATGTATATGATATTGCATCTTGGTAAAATAGTGAGGTTTTACATATGCAATGAGCCACTTAAGATAGTCATTGTGGCTGCTAATAAGTAGTTATGTTCGCATTGGTTGTAGGATCAAATACAACCGAAGCATGGCTAAAGATGTGGATGATGATTGTTGCATATGACCAACAACCTTATGAAGAAAGGGTGGTGCAACAAATCTATGATCGTAAAGTTGGAAAAAAGACTGCGAAGCCTTGGTAAGAGGCCAACCGATTAGGTAACATCAAGCGATGTTAATAACAACCATGCAGGTAAGAGTTAACTGTGCTTAATTGCACGAATGCTGAAAAAGGATTTGGTAAGATCCCTTCAAACTATGTTTAAACTATGTTGATTTGGGTGAGTGAAGGCAAGGACCCTTACACCCTATAATGCATTCATATGAAATCGTATCATGCCATTTGTGGATGTTGGTTGTGAATTTTAAACAACCCAAGCAAGTGATGACTTATGGTCCTGCTATAATGTATGCCATATGAGAGAGGCATGGTTAGGCCATGATATGTTTGAATGCATAGTACTCATAAATTAATGCAGGGTTGCATTGAGGAGATGTGCATTAAAATATTAAGTACAATATTGTGATTATATTATGTGAGTGATGTAAAAGAGCATGCATATGTATAGGTGCACATGTTGAGATGCATTGTGTGAATGCATGACTGTGGTGTATGTTTCATTACCACTACATAATAGATGAAATGGTATTATCAATCCTGAGAGCATTTCATGAGCTGCTATGAATGCAAGAGAATGATTGCATAAAATGATGTAATTAAACCATGCAACTCTAGTATGGTAATGATTCACATGAAGTAGATGATTTTGGTGATATTAAGATGCTTCAGTGACTGTGGCAGCAAAGAAATATTATATGCATAGAGACTTACAAAGCGTTTGGTTGATTGAAGTTTCAGATTTCAGGTAGATTTTTTTGGGCATGGAAAATATGGGTAAGTCCATGATGAAGATTGGAATCTACCGTGAACAAGAGCCAAATGATATAAGAACAGGCTCATGGCTAAGCGAATCAATTTCTGTAGAGGACATAATTGCAAATTCATACCTGAATTTAATTATTAATGCCATTGACTGATTAGAGAAATCAGATTTGAATTCTATTGTTAAATGCTGCTAACTGTTTGGCTATTTGATAAATGTGTCAGGAAGACACATTGCTGGAAGACCAGGAGTGATGGCCTGCAAAATCCAAACTAGATGGGAAAGACCCCATGCTTTGGAAATGGGTTTCGGGTGAAACGCCATTAATAATGTCTCAGCCAAACCGCATGTCGGTAAACCATGAGAGTGAGATGGTAAAGTTATGCTAAGAAGGCATGTGAGATACATCTGCAAAATGAATGAGTATTCTGTGACCCTAGACTAGAACATGCATGTCTAAATTATTAGGGTTAATATGCAAAGCATGCTCTATTTTGTTTATATCATTGCAGACTGCCTGAGTATGATTAAGGCCTACATGGCACACATTGGAAAGGGGGTGCACACCTTTTCTGGCGTTGGGTCATGATAGGGTTTTCAATATTGAATACACCCTATGGGAATGCACGCATTCCTAGTGTTTCAATACTTGATAGTGAATGATATGGATTATGGTTACAAAGTTGAACAACAATATTGATGGGCTCGCTTATCCTTCTTGTGTTGTCAGCCTACACAGATGCAGATTGATACTGCACATTAAGAGGAAAAGTAAAGAAGGGTACGCAAAAGGACTGTATAGGAATTGGCAACCTTTCTATACTCACGTGAAATATTACCAGAAGGGATGGACAAGCCTGAAGAGCTGTGTAATAAGAAGAGGTATCATCCTTGTGAGAGTGGGGTCATGCTAACTTGCAGTCAAGAAAGTCACCTATAGAGTTCCTAAAAGGAACCACCGATTTGCACAAGAGAAGGAGTGGCATCCTTGTATGAATGAAGAGTTGATGTGTGTGAAGGGTTATGGTGCAAGAAGGTGTGGTGACATTGGTAAAGGCATAAAGTCTCTATTGGGACAGCAGTAGGAGGGTGGGCCCCAAGACTGACTGAAAACCCTGAGATGCCTATGGCTCCATAGTAGAGCCTTGACCTATAATGGTCAGGTGGCGCAGTTTCCTTCCATTGGTCGATGACCCAGACAAATGTGCTGGCTCGACAATGGAGAGGGACAACCAGGTATGGGAATGGTTGGGCACCACCAAATGCTTGATAAATCCAGTCGGCGTGAAGGTGTACTGGTGAAGCATTAACTACATCCAAGTCCATAGGTGATTCCAAGGCTTGCAAAGCGAAGCAGGACCCTGTGGACCAGAGGGGAAACGCAAAATACATATAAGTATTCATTTTCATTTATGTCTTGTTTGGAATAATGAAGATTTCAGGTATAAATCTTTTAACAACTAAGCTAATACACTATTGTTTTCCTTGTTGGAAACCTTGGTCATTGCAGAAAGGCAAGACCCTAAAAGACTATAAAGTTCTTGATAAATCCATAGAGTAATTGGTTGGGCATTCACTACTTAATATTGTGAAATAGTGTGTATGTTGGCCCAATACCCCTTAAACAATTGATAAAAACAAGTCGGCGTACTGGCCTGGCATTGCCTATTTGAATGGTTGTGGAATAGCCTATTTGATGTCCCAACATTCATTATTGTATCCACGGGAAATCCAATGCTTGGAAAGCAAAGAAGGATCCTGTGGGATAAAGTGAAGACATCCAATACAGATAAGTATTTGGTTATCTTGCAACTTCTTGCTTATGAATATACGTGTGTATATGATTTGGTTATGATTTCTCAAACTCTTGTTTAGAGAAAAACCTTATGAAATAAACTAAACATGTGAATTGATTCAATGTTTGAGTGTAGGTATTGTTGGAAGCAAAGACCAGGAAGGCATCATAGGGATGCATATGGACATATGACTGTCCCAAAAGAGCTCAATATGAGCAGTAATAAAAGATGGTGCTAGTGAACATGAGTGGGTCCTAGCAACCAGGGGTTCTGTAAGCAGAATGGGAAGGGGTACCCAAGTTGAAAAGCTTTAAACAGACCTTAGACACTAAGTGTCATAGCCAATAAAGGGCAATTCAAACATTAACTTTAAAGTGAAAGAGACTAAGGAGCATGAAACCATAGTGATGGCATAGCTCTGTAATAAAACAAGACTAAGAGGGAGAAAACTCTTACTCTTCTATTTCCTTTTTATTAACGCATTTATAAAACAAAGAATTGTTGAATGCATGTCATGACTAGAAGAAGAATGTGTTTATTTGCTTGAATTAAATTGTGAATGCTAAAATAGTTATTTCACTGTGAAAGAATGAACATGAAAGAGATCATGTGTATGTTGGGAAAGCATGAAAAATTTGGAAGTCGCATGAGTGAAGCATGGACGTTCCATGTCAATTGGGAAATAATTGACTAATTTTAATGTTTATATTATGCTTGTCCTAACAAAGAGTTTTTATGATAAATTTCACAGGGAAAAATTGAAACAATTGGTTGCAGCCGACACAAGCAAGTGTTGCTAGTAAGTAAAGAGTGGTCAGTTGTGCATATTGACCATGGCGGCAGACCAAGGGCTATTAGAATTGGCAGAAAGTCTTCTTCAAACAATTTCAAAAACCCAAGAAAATCTTGGGGAGATGCTCAAGCTACAGAGGCAACAGAATGAGATGAACCACAAGGTTCTGCAGGACTCTATTCATCTGCAAAAAGAGGTAAAAAGAATTTTGGGAGCAATCAGTAAGGGAAAGGAAAGTGGATCAGTGAAGAAGCATTCATCCAATTGGCCGATTAAGAAACGTTCCAGGTGGGAAGAATCAAAGGAATCTGAGCAGGAAAAGGTAAAGCAACCAGTGAAATGTTGGGGATGTGACAGAAATCATTTCCTCCGCAACTGCCAAACAATGAAACATCAAGAGGATAGCTGCCATAAAGTTTCCAGACTTGTAGATCAACGGGAAGGGATTGTTTTGGAACAATGCCCTCATGCAGAGATAGAGGGTCCCAGCCAGCAGAAACAGTTTGTGAATGCCAAAAGACTTGGTTCTGAAAACCCAAGTAAATGGTGAAAAGCAGGATAGACCTGCCACATTTTTGTGAATTTTGGACATGTATAAAGTGTGTATGAATTCCGATGACGGTGTTATTCTAAGGTGGAGGGGAATGTAATATCCCCATTCTTGACCCTTATGATATTTGGGCTGTAATGTAAATAATGTATGCATATTATGTATGATTCCTAGCGTGGAGCTCAAGGCCAATGCCCCACTAGTGAACGCTCGATCTAGAAGAGGCAAGTATTTGATATTATGCTACCCATGTGCTAGTGAACCATGGGAATTGTAAATATGCATTTTAATATAAAATCCCACAACTAGCTATGCAATGCAACAAGAGATGGGGGCATGATATTGTAAGGAATTGGGAGGGAAATATTCAAACTTTTGAGCCAATCAAGCTAAGCCAAGTGTCAGTGGGAGAACCCAATCAACCCTCAACTACCCATGTTGACCTTTGTACCCAATCATTCAAGAGTTGGTTGAGGTAGTTAATGCCTTAGGGATTGGAGAGGTATGGCTGTCCAAATTCGAGTATAGGCAAGCCATCATTCCTAGAAAATCGTGCTTGGCTTCTTGGGCAAGAGGAGAGCCACGAAATTGACCCTAAGCCATTATTCACCCAGGAATTTGTCTCTCTCTAACGAGTTGGGCGCTGCTGGGCGTTTTTCCCCACTGTCTTTCTGTGTTTTCCTCCTTTTTCCATTGCCGGGAACTCATTTTTACATTTCCCCGTGGTTGGGGAAAAAGGAGTCACGATTTTGGGGTTTCTTCACCCATGGCATTCATCCTCTCACGCAGTCTGAGCTTGCTGGGGTTTTATCCTTCACGTTTTCACCATTTTCCTGCAATTTCCATGGCTGGGAATTCGTTTCTGTATTGCCTGGTGGTTGGGAGGAAGGGAGCCACGGTTTTGGGGTTCAGGGAGGCCATTTTTGCCCTCGGAATGCCCAGGAACGTTTTTTGAAAATGAATTTTTCCCTTCCAGGGTTTATTCCCCATTTTCCATTTCGTTTAAGCTTGCCCATGTTTTTCTGAAGCTGATAGGAACCCCATTTTGGGCATTCTACTGTAGAAACGTTTTTTCTACATGCCCAACACTTGAGATTTTGCTGTTATGTGTACCCAGGCCCAGTTTACGAGTTTTCTGTGTGTAGGAGATTGTTGGGGTTGAAATGGGTTTTCATTGTTTGGGTTGAACTTGAGTGGAAGCATCTACAACTGAAGAGGGTTCAGATTTAGCCTGATAAACCCAGCAGTGGTCTGGCTTGGCTTAGATCCAAAGGATTATTTGGCTGTGTATGGGCTTAAAATTCCCTTTTCCTTGTAGATATCATGCCCAGCTCGGGGGTGGCCTTCAGACGGACTCAGTATATGCCGTCGAAGAGCCTACAGTTGGGTTGAACGTTGCAGCGACATAGCTAGTTGCTTGGGACAATTGCGAAAGGAAGATAAGTGTTCTCTGTCTCTTATGTTAACTTTGCAATTCATTTATTTGATGAATCTCATGAGTATCTTGAATGTATGATGGATGTGTAGTAGGATTCAATTCTGCTATGTTTTTCGAATATCTATGCATTCGCATATGTCCATCTTCATTTATATGAAGGTCTGTTATGCATGTGCATTTGCTATCAATGATTGAGTTTTTACTTATGGGACTCTCTCTTATAATTGTGCAATGCCTTGATTTAATGGCTGTCCTGGAAATGCTAAACATATGCCAGATACTAACATGAATTTACTTCTGCTGTCTTCTTGAATTTACCATATATATTTACATCTACATATGCCCAGTTTTAGCATCATGTTCTCTCCATTGCCTTGGTAGGATAGGAGGGACTTTACATTTTTAAATTAGTATGCACGACCAATATCAAATTAATAGTTATGTAATTCACTTGATCACTATATACATGTATTCAATAATAATAAGAATTTACATTTGATAATTATCATTTTAAAAATAATTAAATATTAATTATTAGTATGCATTTAATTTATGCATTAATTTTAATCAATTTCACAATATGAAAACAAAATGCTATCTATATATGGACATAATTATGAAATTTGAATGAAAATCATAATATTTTTTTTCTACTTATAATAAATGTTATATTGCTAACCTATTGAAATCTCAAGCATTTCATGAGAAAGCATTGTAATACCCCTAGTTTTGACTTGGCATGTATTTAACCAAAATTATGTAAATAATGTAATTATGCTAGTATGGATTCCTAGTGTGGAGCTCAAGGTCAAGTCCCAACTAGTGAATGGCTAGGCATCTATGATGTATATATTTTATTTGGACTGTATGGTTGGATTGCCAATGCTAACTCGAAATGTATGTAAATATTATGTGCATAAAAAATAAAATCGTCCAAGAATGGTTGTGTAAAGAGATTTAGATGGGCTATGATTCTACTAGAGGGGGAGAGGAAAGGGGGCCTATGGGAAACTAAATCCTTGCTGCAAGTGTCAACCTTAGAACTCATCATATTTCTACCATGAGCTTTTAAATGAGTCAATTACCTCCTTTTTGAGCATTTTCTAATCATTGAATGCATATATGAGATTGGTGGGAAAAGTCACCTCATGCAGTTAATGATGCATGGGGATGACTGCACTTTTGTGACAGTTTTGTCAGCTGCTAGAATTCAGTCTGTAGCCGTCATGAATCCTTTCTTGTATGGTCATAAGTTATGTCAGTTGTCTTTTCACCAATTTCTCATATCCCTTGGAGTCAACCCTTATTCTCTCATTTTTCCCTCTCATGCAGATGTACACTATGTAGAGCTCTTCATTATTGTTCATGACCTTACTTAACAATTTTTAACCCATGAATTTGAATTTGGAGACAAAGCTATAGATTTGTGAAGGAAATAGATGGTTGTAGGTGAGCATAGGGGTTGTGCAAGCTAGGAACGCTTACAATTGAGTTTTGTTGCTCATAGGTGCTTGAGAAGTCGTGGATTAAGGCTATAGGTGGTTCTCCAACAACATATAGTAGGTTGGTCTCTTTCTATACACACATGGGAAGCACCCAACAAGATGGATCTCCCAAGAGAACCGTGGATCGGTGAAAGGGATGCCTAAGCACATAAGGGTGTTGTGTGGGGCATGTATTGTTGGAGCCAAGCCTGTGAGGTCTGAGTGAGATCCCTACAAAGCGGGTTGTGGGATGAGAGAGAGAATCATGTAGGTGTTTCCTTCGCCCTAATGGCCTTATAGACCAGCTTTGGGGTGACCTCTCAGCATAAAGAGTATATGCTGGACATTGTGTCTATGGTTAGGTGGAAAATCATTTTTACACAACCAGTTGCTTGGATCTATGTTGGATAAATATAAGTATTATTTTCTATTTCAATGTGCAATGTTTTTAATTGATGCCTATAATAATTATGTTGATAAATGCATACTAGATGTATGTGAATAAAGTTTAATTCTATTGCGTATATTTATTTATATTTCCTCACACATATTTTATATGTTACAAATTTCGTAACATGATTATGGAGCGAAATTTTAAAACCCATAATTGGTTAATATCCCCTCCTATTAATCAATGAAGGGGATGTTAAAAATATCTACACAAATTTATTAAAATGAATATGATCAAGTCCATTTAACTATAAAGAGTCCCCTCCTCAACCACACTCTTCAAAAACATAATAAAAGAATGCATTTATAAATGTGATAAAGTGCATATAGGAATATGACGAATCTCATCATTGCCAATCTAAAAGACTATAATAATTTTTTTTTTTAAATTAATATAATAATAATTGAATTAATTAAAAAATAATCCCAACTATAAGGAAAATATTAACACATGATTAACAATTAATTACCATGGGCATGGCCTCGTAAACTTCCACTTGTTTCATAATTGTCCTTGAGGGCATACTTTATTTCATCCTCAATCGGCTCAAGGCTAAAACCATTTAATTATATGCAAGAAGACTGGAGAACCATACTTAATAATGAAATATATTAAGGTAGTATGACATACCCAACTAGATATTGTTTTTTGAGATGTTTATAATAACTAATAGTATATTAACAATATTAACAAACTTACAGATTAGAGGAATCGATAGATCTATACTTTTTTTTTTAGTGTTAATTCATTTGTGTACATAAGATTGATCAAATAACAATATTAATATTTACCAAATTACCACAAAAGTAGGTCAGTGGTAATAATGAATAGATTATAGAAGATGTATAATTGGGGAGTGTGAATAAAAGTAGGTCAGTGGAAATAAATGAATAGATTATAGAAGATATATAATTGGGGAGTGTGAATAAAAGTAGGTCAGTGGTAATAAATGAATGGATTATAGAAGATATATAATTGGGGAGTATGAATAAATGCGGAGGCCAAAATCATATCAAAATAATTTAGAAGTTAAAACCTTAAGCAATTATTAAATTTCTCTTTGATACATTCCTCTTTGATATAAATACCACCATGAATTACACCAATAACATACCCACATGAACAACACCAATAACATACCCATTGGGGCACCATATTTTCCGCATGCCCTCCTCATCATATCCACTCTCTAAACCATCATCACAAAGAAGAAACAAACATAATATTCATAGTAAAAACTCAAGTCCATGTTGATAGTTGAGCAACTACATTGATAATGAACAAGCAAGTAGCAAGGGGAGATAACATTTTTCTGTAAATTCAGTGGGATGAGTGTAAAATGAAAAGACACATGCACATTTCATTTAATCATATGAGTTTAGTCTAGATTAACATGCCTTTTAACGAAACTTTTGGATAGAGATGCATGACTTGATTATTCATGCTCATAAGACTTGTGCATGGGTGATTTACACCCCCACAACATATTCGTGTGTGGGGTGGGTTATATATCCATTTGTGTATTTTTTATGTTTTCATGTTGAGAGAGGCCTTGTACTCGTCAACAAGCAGTAGAAAATTTGTTAAAAACTTCCGGCATAGATGTTTAGTAGGATTTTGTTACTAGAAACAAAACAAAGGGATATTGAATTTATGACCAAAATTGTTGAGAGCATTTTGGTATTGTTTCAAAACTGTGATCACTTTTATACACAAACAAAATTAATTAAAGGAGTCAGCATATGTAATCCAAAGTCAATAATGTTGAATGGAATTTATATTTATTGGTTGCTTCGGTTTATTGGTGAAGAATTATTAAATGACATTGAGTTGGTTAATTGATACTATATAGCTAATAACTCATCTGAGTGTGTTGGGATTTCATGATCCTTTATTAGTCCATGCTTGGTTGTAGAGCAACAGGGACTATAGGAATCGATTTTCTTCATTTGTATTAGTTTGGTACAAAAACCAAAGTCTTTTAACCTAATTTTTTTGTGTTTTTTTGTGTTGTAGGCAATCAACTATTTGAAGGCCTTATTTGGCCTCTTTTTGATGCAGGCCAATGTTCGAAGCAGGAGGGTGCAGCGTGGCAAGCTACATGTTGTGTGCCAGTGTTTGAAGCAAGAGGGTGCAACGTGGTAAGCTGCATGTCGTGTTCTTTTTGGCAATTCTTTATCATTTTCATGCCCGCCGAGGGATACCCACTTTCCTTTTCATGTAGCTCAGCAGTATTCAACCCTTTTCATGATCTGGATGTAGCAATCTTTGGCTTCAACAAATTGCGTGGATTTTGCATTCATGCAGGTATGTTTATGTTCACTGATAATAGGTGTAATTTTTTTTGAAGTTATGATTCTGAGTGTAAAATTTGTGTCTTTTATTAAAAACTATTCTTAGTTTTCTACTAGCTATGCCTGCAATGCTAAGGAATTCTCGCACGGTTGGAAATTTCCAGGTTGCATTTGCTAAAGAATTCTCGCACGGTTGGAAATTTCCAGGTTGCATTTGTGTGGTTGATTTTGCGCATATTTCTTTTATGATTGGGCGAAAATCCTCTCTACAGGAAACAAACATTCATTGAATTAAGGCTTTGCCTCCTCTTGGTAAAATATGGAGCTCAACTCCTTCCTTTATACGTTTTCAGAGTGAAATTTTTACTTCCTGCTTTGTTCCACAATGAATAAATGTTAGTGGTAGGTCTGTGTTGATTTTTCTAGATGAATCTTATGTTCGAGAACCACCAAATTCATGGTTTATTCTTCCTGGATAAAGACTTTTCTTCCTCGGTTCCCATCACAGGTATAAGTAATGGTTTCTTGCTTATGTTTTGCTTATAGTTCGTATTTTTCATTCGTTTTCCTATATTGATTTCCATGGTTACATTTTCTTACAGGTGATGTGTAAAAATGAATGTATCCCTTTTTGGTTTGGACAAGGAGATATTCCTGTTCTTTATGTAATTGCCTACTTTGCTTTCAACAATAATTTTAAAGCTCTGGCCACCATGCTTTTAGTGAGTGAACATTATGCATCATCACAGATACTGGGAAGAACATTGAAATCGTAGACTTTCCACAAAGAACCTTACATAATCACGAATTTTGGACAGGAAACTTTGTGTAATACAAGATTTACAGGAGCGTCGCATGTAGAAAGAACTAAGCGGTACTTTGTGTCGAGTATTTAGTGACCCCGGTTGGGGTTTTCTTTTCTCTTTGGTTTTTTCTCCTGCCCTCCGTCACAAGCTTCCATTTCCGAGCATTCTCTCCTGCATGGTCTTGAAGGAAGGCTTGTATATGGCCGTTAGCATTATTTTATTTGTTTTACCCTTAGTCAGCTTGTCTCTTATATCTCTCTCTTTGCGTTGCGCGGTTTGAGCTATGCAGATCTGACATTCTTTGGGTGGACGTGGTATCCTTTATCTCGGTGTTCTCTTCTGAGTGCTCTTTCCAATAGTTGGTTCGGCGCCTGCGTTATTCACACCTGGTATAAGTAGAATTTCATTTTTAGTTTTGCAATGCAAATAAAAAACTGTACAAAATACATGTATAAATCAAATTCTCAGCTTATAACAAAATACCTGGGTTGTGCTTCCAACACCATACTGGCTATGGGGAGTCCAATGAAATTGACTTTGCATAACAGCCTTTATTCCAACTACCCCTTTGTTTTCACATTCTTTAGCTTGCATGCAAACCCAACGGATTTGCTCCGACAAAATAGAATGTAGATTTGATCTAGCGGCAAAAAACAAAGATCAGAAAGGACAAGGGCAGGAAGAGGTGATTTCAGTCATGCTCCTAGATGGATTAACGAAGATGTCCAAATGTAGGACATGCAGGAAGCATTTCCAGTTGTAATCTAAGCAAACATGTCACGAGATTCAAATAGAGAAAACTCAAAACATGTATATGACACGGTATGTTCGTATAGGCAAGCGGTGTGCTACGTGTTTGTTCCAGTTTTATTTTTTGTTTTTCAATCATTTGTCACCACTGACAAGTTATAAAGTTGGACTACTAAAATTTATTTTTATTCACAAAATCATATTTTTATTTTTTTAACTCCCTTAGGCGTTGCTTGGCATCTCGCATAAGAATTGATAACTTTCATTTTTGTCACTAAGCATTCTACAGTTCGAAAGCTATATTTATCCTGCATTGGAGATTTTTTATTCACATGCAAAACTAATCAAAATTTGAATTACCGTAATCAATAATTAATGAATTATCAGAGTGTTGCATATAATGTTATTCCATACAAAACAGGTCTTGAAAGTAAAAGCAAAACACGAACAAATAAAACAAAGTTAACGCTAAAATATTTAGAGATTCATAATACTAAATATCGAACTTATATATATCCCTCCAATTTAATCACACATCCTTGTTCTTGTTTGTCTTTTATAATAATTATTTTTAAGATTTGGAATGAAATATAAGCAAGAAGGATTTATTTGATGGAGGTTCATGGTTACTGTGGAATGAAATATAAGAAGGAAGGATTATCTCATGGAGCTTCATGGTTATTCGTGCACATGCTTTCATGGACACTTCCAACCATATGGACGTTGGGCATTTTTTCTATGAAATTTTCTTGTAGAGGGAACCATGAACTCATTGGAGAGAGAGCAACCTATAAGTTCCTTCATTCTATTTTTATTTTTATAAATATTAAATTCATATTTTTACTATCTAAAATATAATATTATAAACACTTTATTATTTAAAATTTATGTCTTAACTTTATATTAATTATTTATAAGTTGAAGCTCATAGTTATTGATTTTAAATTTTTTAAATGTAATATAGATGATAATTAAAAATAGTTTAAAGTAATCTTGAAAATATTAATAATTAATTTAAAACATATTACAAATATAGTATTTCTCTTTTATTGTTTATTTGTTATCAAAATTGCAGTGATTAGGGTTCAACAGGTTTCGAGATCCGACATAGAGTTCGAAAAGGAACTGCAAAATGTCAATAAGCTTTATGTCGGTGGTACTGGAAATTGGTCCCCTCAGCAAGTGAAAGCGATAGGTAATGTCGATGGTACTGGGAATGGGTCCCCTCAGCAAGTGAAAGCGATAAGTAATGATTTGATGACTGTTTCCTCTAGGTCTTGGGTAATGATCTCAATGGTATGTATCACAGGCCCCAATGTAAAACAATAGCTAAAAAATGCAAAACAATCCCTAAAGGCAAGGACATGCTGCTACGCAGCCATACTTGTTTTCTATAGAGATTGTTTGTGCATTATAATATTATGGTTTTTCCTTATTTGTCACCATCCACTTTTCCCTATTTCATTTCATTTGCAAGAAATTTGTTATGTACTATGGCTAAGCATAGCTTGTTGAACTAGACATGGTGCAATTATTTGTATAACAATTAAAAGTGTCGTGATTCAATTTTATGTGCATAAAACATCAAGATTATTGGGATTTAGTAGTCACCTAATATTAGGAGTTATGGTGTTTATTTTAATATATCTAATCAGTTGGGAGTATTTTCTTCTATTACTTGGCCTCTAACAAGTTAGGATTTTTAGATTTCAATGTGTTTATTTGTTAAATTTGGAATATTGATTTTCAAAATTTCAACATTATATTTCTGGTCAAATCAGGAGTATTGGGTTTTTCCATAGGTTATGTATATTCCAAGTTAATTAGGATTATTTGGTGAGTGTAAGATAATGATTGTCTCTCATTACGTGTTAGTGGCAACGAAAACATGGTGAAACAAAAATCCGTTGACTTGGAGGGATAATATTTTAGGTACTTTCATATTGAATTTGAATTTGATGTAAGAAGATAAAATGTAGGATATCAAATTAGATTCTATAATATATAAGTTGTATTTATGGATTTTTTGTATAACTATGTTAAATCTGAATTTTTCTAACATTGATATGTTATTTTTCAAAGCATATGTTCCTGTTAGTGCAAGTGTAGAGTAACTAAATGATGAAATTTCATTATTTTTTTGCATAATTGTAGAAAACAAATTATTCTTGTCCACACATATTTTTTGAAATTTATAATGTTATTTTTATATATGATTTTTAAATTACGAAAGTCATTATACCTTTGAAATTACAGGGCCATGCATTAGTGCAAGGTATGATGTCTTAACATAATTTTTTTTCCTTCAATTGTAGATTTATGTTTGTACGAGTGATATGTATAATTTATTTAAAAAATAGTTCAAATGAGAAAAAGTTATAGAAAGAAAAATTGATTTATATATTTGAAGATTTTAATCCCTATCAAGGAAAAAATAAATTAAAAATAGTAATATATATATATATATATATATATATAGCATGTTATAAAGCCCACGAATATTAAGAGAATGCTCACTTGCTATTGTTAATATTTTGCATCTTGGAAACTCCTAACAAGAATTCATTCACCATCTTAACCAAGGAAGTGGTTGTAGAAAATGACTCCATGAACATGAATTTACCAAGGAAGTGATTCTAGAAAAATGACTCCATGAACATGAAACACGCATTTCATTAAATATAGATATATTCAACAGAATCTCGACAAAAAAAAGTGTAAAATCATGCTTTCAAAATCCCAAAAACAACTTTTCTAAAAAAAGTGTGTTTTAAAGTATTAAAAAATTGTGATTTTCAATTTTAAAAGTGTCATTTCTTACATCACAAATGAAGATTTTAATTCCAAAAATGAGAGTTTTGATACCATAAGTATGATTTTTTATTCTATCACATGTCAAAACTTAAATTTTGTGGATTTACATAGTGATTCCAAAGATGTCAATTTCAGTGTTTAAACTAAAAAATTATTTGCATTTGGACACTCATGTATAATCGAATGGTTCTTTGGTTCTTCATTTTTTATAGATTACACGCCACACTATCAGTTCAATGTTTATCTGCATGAAATAATTAAAATAGTTAGAAATTACCACCTTACTAATATTATGCCTTGATAATCCCCAAGTGGGGTGCCATCGTATGTTGCATATTTATCAACTTTAAAATAGTTAATGATGAATGAACAACAGAGCAATATTATGACTTGATATTCCCCAAATGGGGTGCCAAAAATAGTTAACAATGACTACTGGACCACCATAGTAAATATTCCTCGAAATCCCAAGTGGGATGCCATCACAGTAAATACATGGACTTGATAGTGAACATGGGCATGACAATGCACATGGATGTGGCAATGCACATCCCAAGTACATGTCTATCCAATTGGTGTTGTAACACATGCAAAAGGGATGGGGAAATTAAGAAGGGCAGTCCTCTCATTCAATTCAGTACGGAGATCATTGATACCTTAATTGTGGGAAGGATTTGGAGAAAGGGTAGACCTGATCACCCCTTCAATTTCAAAATCATGGCGAATCAGTTCCTCATCATGACACCAAGAGGGCATGGAATCGAGGACCTGTTCACATTTATTATGGCATATTCGGGGAAATCTGGGCGTCATATTTTCTTCGAATGGAAGATTGGTGGACTTATCTAGCCATCTGTACAAAAATATGGGTGTGTTCACATTCATGAAATGCTGCAATATAGAGAAAGGGGGAGACCTCACAGTGGGGCATGGGTGCACGATAGAGGGAGATTCAACCGCAAAGAAGAGGTGAAATATTATGAGTCTCAGTTGAAAAGCAAGGACACTGAAGAGGAAATTGAAAAGGTGCATTTTGAAAGCGAATACACTCATAAGTAAATAGATGAGGTAATGGATACTGTGGAAGAACGGATTTTGTTAGTTGAAGAGCGAATGGAAGCGAGAAATGAGATGCAACTGCACTGACACAATGAAGGGAAGATGAAGAAGCTTGAAAACACTCATCCACCTGAAGAGACTCAGAATCCATGGAGCTGTCGAGTTGTTTGGGAAGAGCCTGAGACACCTCCACACATCGAGCCATCAAAATTGATCACCTTTCCTGACTGGAAGGAAATCCATCAATTCAATAATTATGTTCCTATTGGGCTTGAGAAGCCAAGAATCCCCCCCAGATCGAGAGCGCCCTTGATGTGAGGGTACTGGTTATAGGCGTTTGACACAGCAGGACATGAAATTGATTTTCAATATGAGAAGGGATATAGAAGACCCATGCTTTCGCATGGATAAAAAAGCATGCATGTAATGAATTCAACTAGCATTTTCTCCCAACACCCAGGCATGGAGGCCCACACACTTGGATCTACAATCATGATCTGAGTTTGCAGAATCTTTATTAACCAAGAATTATGTGAATGCTTCAATAGTTAAATTTTGAAGAAAGAGTTTAAAAAGGCCTTAACGGAGTTCATCCATAAAGGACTACGTCTCTGGGCCCCTTCTAGTGAGACCAATTTTATTAATTTTTTTCAAATGTTGCCATTTACATGAGTTCTAAGGACACTCTGAAATTTAGATTGTCTGCTGCCAGATGTTGTGGCCTTATTTAATCTAAGTACAGGGGCAAATATGAATTCAATGGAATACAAATTCACAAATGACTAGAAATAGCGAAAGCCTAAGTATGCAAATCTGCAGAAGGCTTAGTGCACAAAGTACAAGGAGTCATCTTATAATCCTTTATACCCAGTATCTATGATCCTTTGTGCATGTTTCTAAAGGAAAACATACTACACCACTGCGACCATCTCGAAAAATCATGAAAAATGAGTATAAACACTCTATGGTTTTCCTGGAACCTCACATGGCACATAGTTCGAGACAATATGTACCTACGCTATACGGTCAGTATACTCTCATCGTATGGATTCTCTCCTCGAGAACTATACTACATCCAAAACTATGCCTCCTACCTTCCTAGGTTGTCCAAAACTGTGGTTTATATAGTGTAAAAAGGGTTGTTTGGTGCCCATGGGAGGAGTGCCCACATTGGTACCAAATCCACATCAAATTAAAAAATATATTTTAAAGTAAGAGCCAAGTCCAAAGGCATTGGCACAATGGTAAAGCATTGTAGTAGTTAGGAGGAGATCTTGGGAACAAAACCCGTGGACTCCGTTTTATATGGAATAGTCAACATATATATAATATGTGGCTCGTGGTCTATGGCGCACGAGCCTTCAAACTTGTTGTCAGTCACATAATGACATCACAGGGCTAAGGGCTAGGACCTCATCCCACCTTCTTTTCTAAACCACTATTCCCGCCACTTTAAATATAATATCGCCACCGTAAATAATAAGCGACATTGGTGGCATAGTGGTAGGGTGTTAGGATATAAGGCGTTGAAAAGATGGGAGGTGAAGGGTTGGATCCCCATTGTCGACCATAAATTTTGGTGACTAAGACCATATTGTGGCCAACCAAACGCTGCCACATGGTGACTAAGACCATATTGTGGCAGCGTTTGGTTGGTCCACATCATTGCCACATGTCATTCTGAAACAGATCCACTTGGATGCCAACTAAGAAATTCCATATCACCTACAATGTCGTGCACTGGGAGGGTTCCATGCCATTTCTGTACAGGTCGCGTGTCACCTTTTCAGTGGTGCCACGTGACACCTCCTTTTTTCCAATTGTTTTCTTGCTGAAGTTTCAGAACGCAATATCTTCTTCATCCGGAGTCCATTTTGCACGAAATCAGTGTCGGTGGAAAGATCTTGATGACCCCTACATGATGGCATGATTTTGTTCAGTATTTGAATACTTTGGATTTTACTCATTCGGGAGATCCTCCTGGATCAAACCTCCCCACTAGAAGCTTTTGGACCACCAAAAGCCTATAATCATTCAATAAATAGGTGATGGTACAACTCCCTCACATTTTTGGTTTCTATCCATCATTCTTTGCTTGGATGCATCCCTTTTAGACCCACAAAAATATATTCCACATCTCCTCTTCGTGAAGTCCTTATTCTTCTATCAAGAACGATGTCTTCTTGCAACTGATCAATAAACTCAGGTGCAAAATCATCTACAAAAGGAACATGAATAATCTCCTCTTGGTCCATGATCACTGGAGGATCATACAATTTAAAGTTCTCCACATTCACAATGGAATACATATGCATGTATGGAGGCAAATCTAACCGGAAAACATTGTTACCAACTTTGTCCAAAATTGTGAAGGGTCCATACCTAAATGGTTTAATCTTTTTACCTTTAAGTCGTTCTTTGTTGATATGAAGCCAAAATTGATCACCAACTTTGAAATGATGATCCACTCTATGCTTGTCATGTCCTGTCTTGTACTTGGCTTGGATCTTCCCCAATTGTTCATGTACTACATGGTGTACCAACTAGATCTACTAGATGAACTTCAAGGCTTTGTCTGCATCAACTTGTCCATATTCCACATAAAATTTCCCATAAGCAAAGTCTAAAGGAGACTTTGGAAAGTATCCAAAACATGTCTCAAATGGAAACCTTTGTGTAGAAGAGTGAATGGCACGGTTGTAGGAATGCTGCACATAATGCAACTGTTCATCCCAAAGCTTAGGATGCTTGGAACAATATCCTCATAGTATATGTACCACTATGTGGTTCATTTCCTTAATATGACCTCCAGTTTGTGGATGGAAGGAAGTGCTCTTCTTATTCAACTTAGTGTCCATTAGTTCCCACAAAGATGACCAAAAATTCCGAAGGAAGCGGGAGTCCCGATCAGATACAATAGAAGTGGGAATCCAAAATGGACCCAAACATACTAGAAGAACAATTGAGTAGTCAAATATATTGTAACTTGATTCTTACAAGGAATTAAGATGCACATTTTTACTGAACCTATCCATAACCACATACAAGTAATCATGACCTTTACTAGATATATAGCAAACCCTCCCACAAAATCCATAGACACACTTTTCCTGGACAAGAAGGTACATGGAGTGGAGTGTACAAGCCCAATTTCTGTTACTTGGCTTACTTGTAGCACACATAACACACCCCTTTACATATTATTTGGATATAGTTTCATTCATCCGAGGCCAATAACAATAGCTATGAAGTTGAGATACCATCTTTCCTACACAAAAGTGCCAAATATAAGAGAAGTATGAGCTTCTATGATTACATGAACTCTTTCACTCCGTGGAATACAAATTTTGCCAAGATGATACAATAACTTATCATGAACATGATAGTCCAATTCTCAAGTTTGTGTGCCATGCATTAAAGCTTCATACACATCTTTGAAGTCTTCATCCTGAGCATATTTTTCAATATAACTTTCATGAGCCAAAGGAATATTTTGCAAGATAAGAGATGCATTTATTGGAGGTCTTTATAACATGTCTACTACTTTATTTTGAATTCCATTTTTATAATTAATGACTAAATGAAATTGATGTAAGAATCCCATCCATCTGAAGTGCCTTGATTGTTGTAGCTTAGTTTGTGATTGAAGATACTGTAATGGTTGATGATTAGTATGTATTATTGTTTCTTTACCCATTAGATAATGTTTCCACTTCTTCAAACTTTGTACTAATGCATACAACTCTTTATCATATGTGGGATAGTTAGCTAGTGCTTTAAGGAATATTTCATAATGATAGCAGATTGGTTTATTTTGTTTCATTATGATTAAGGGGCATCAATTCCCAGAACGAGAAATCGAAGATAGATGATGGGAATGCCCATAGGATAGTCAACGACCTCCAGGAACAAGGGCGACAGTCTGCGGAAGGTAGTGAAGTCATGGTAATTCCGACCGTGGGTAGTCGATGGAAGGCGACAAGATGTGGGATTGGTCGAAAGTGATGCTAACCACGTAAAGGAGGAAGTAGTCCAAGTCGATGGTGACAGTTATGACTTCCGACCGACACAGTTAGAGTCCTGAGGAGATGAGCCACGAAAGTAGTTGGAACAATTGCAGGAACAGTTATGGCAGTAGTTGTAGAGTTCCAGGAGGAGCAACCTGATGAAGAGGGCCACATGAAGTATTTAATGTAGCTTGACCATGCCTGGAAGCGATCTAAGCTTTTGGAAGACAATTTGAGTGAATTATGTTGAGTATAAATACTTGTTCATGCTTTGAAAAATGGATCTTTTGGCCTGTGAGAAACTTATAGAGTTGCTGGAGGACGAAGAATTCCCTCACACCTGTACAAGTGTTGTAATAGTCGATGCTCATTCCGACTGATCCAATTATAAATCATGTTGTATTTACCTCTGTAAAGAGATTTGATCATTCAATTGAAATCCATAATTCTTGGCAGTCCTATTTGTTGTGTCTGGGTGTATTGTTTCCGTTGTGTGACACTAATATGTGGACCGACCACGAAATAGTTATGCCTACATTAGTTGGTATCAGAGCTGGAAGTAAACTTGCATGGTGAGTCCAGTTGAGATTGGACAAGGAGAGCAACTCCAATGGAGTTTGGGTAGATTTTTCAGAGACATAGAACCTGGTTGCGATTAGGTAGTGCGAGTTAGTCAGTTTAATCTGTGGCTATGGATCAGAGGGGCGTGAAGGTCCATGGTAGAGGATGAAGGATGTGCAGAGGTGCAAAGGTCACGATTGACTATGAGATGTTTGAGGAATGTGTCCATACCATGATGAGTTTGAAGAGCAAGCTAGCTGCGATGAATGACATGGGTCTTGATACCCTCGACCATAGTGATGAGGATTTCGAAGAGGGAGAAAATACTCATGAGGATGAATGACATGAAAACCCAAGAGATAAACTGCTAAAGGTATTGTCTGAGATGAAGGGTAGATCTAAGATGTAAGTCTCTACCTACTCAGGGATCTTAAACCCTAAAGAGTTGATAGAGTAGATCAGAGAAATGGAGCAATACTTCGACATGGAGTAGATAGAAGACCCCAAGAGGGTGAAGATTTCCTGTCTGAAGCTAAAAGGTCATGCCTCATTATGGTAGGACAATGTATAGGATGATAGAGTGAGGAAGGGAAAATACAAAGTGAATACTTGGGACAAAATGGTCTCCAAGCTGAAGGATAACTTCCTTGCCACCAACTACATGATATCTCTGTTTAGGAAACTACAAAACCTAAGACATAAGGAGATGACCCTTGAGTTTGGAACGCTTGTCACCATGGTTGGTTGGGACTTCTTATTTGTATTTATTTGGATGTTTAAAAGTGCTTTTGTAATACCTTCGGTTTTGACATGGATGTATTTAACCAAAATTATGTAAATGATGTAATATGCTAGTATTGATTCCTAGTGCGGATCTCAAGGTCAAGGCCCGACTAGTGAATGGACATGCATGTATGATGTAAATATTGTTATTTGGACTATATGGTTGGATTTTCATGCTAACTCGAAATATATATGTAAATATTATGTGCATAAATAATAAAATGGTCCAACATGGTTGTGTAAAGGGCACTAGACGGGCTATGATTCTACTAGAGGGGAAGAGGAAAGGGGGCCTATGGGAGACTTAATCCTTGCTACCAAGTGTCAACTTTAGAACTCATCGAAATTTTTCCATCTTCTTTGAGTAAGCCAATTACCTCCTTTTGACTATTTTCCAATCATTGAATGCATGTCTGAGGTTGGTGGGAAAAGTCACCTCATGTAGTTATTGAAGCATGAGGATGGCTGCAATTTTATGTAAACTCCGTTAGCTACTAGAATTCAATCTGCAGATTCTAGGAGTCCTTTATTCTTTAATATGAAGCTATGTCAGTTTTATTTTCACTAATTTTCTCTTATCCCTTGGAGTCAACCCTCATTCTCTCATTTGGGCGTGCGTATTTGCACTATGCAGAGCTCTCCATTGTTGTTCATGACCTTACCAGACTGTGTATAACCCAGAAATTCAAATTTAGAGACAAATCTATCAATTTGAATGGAAAAATAGATGGTTGCAGGTGAGAAGAGAGGTTGAGCAAGCTAGAAAACTTACTTGGGAAGTTCTGGAACTCACAAGTTCTTGAGAAGCCACGAATTGAAGCTGCAGGTGGTTCTACAGTAGCACATATCATATTGGACTTCTTCTATGCACACACTAGAAGCACATGGCAAGATGGATCTCCCAAGAGAACCGTGGAATGGTGAAGGGGATGCCTGAGATTAGAAGGGTGTTGTGTGGAGTGGGTATTGTGGAATCCAATTCTAGGATGGATGGGTGAGATCCCTATATATATCTATTTGAGCATTTGGATAAGTACAGAGAGATGAACAGGTTGTGGGATAAGAGAGAGAATCTTGTAGGTGTTTCCTTCGCCCTGGTGGCCTCTCAGCAAAAAAAGTATATGTTGGATAGAGAGCCTATGGTTGGGTAGAAAGTTTCTCTTACACAACCAATTGCTTGGATTTGCATTAGATAAAGATAAGTGTTCTTTTATATTTCAATGTTCAAACGGTTTTTTTTAATGCCTGTAATGTTTGAATTCTTGTATGCCTACTAGATGTGTGTGGATAGAGTTTATTTTTGCTATGTATGTTTGTTTGTGAACCTACACACGTCTTTTAAGTATTATGAAATTTGCAATATGGATTTGAGGTGAAATCGAGAGCCTGAAATCAGTTAATGTCTCCTCTTGTTGGTTGGATTAGGTGAAGGGGACGTTACAATTTTTCATATATTTTCTCTCTTATATGGGTTTCTTTGTTTCACTGGCTTCTACCTTCCCATGTTTGAAAATTGTAAAACTGTTTGTACTTGTTTTAATAGCTTTTCTATTTCTATTATTTATAAATATTTATAAATGTTTTTTTTCAAATAAATAATTATAAATGTGATTTAGTCATGTCTAAACTATTTTACTATTTTTATTGTTTATTGCTTATTGTTTATTATTTATAATAATTATAATGTTTTTTTCATATAAATAATTATAAGTTATGTCTAAACTATAAACTATTACTATAGTGTAAAATATTTCTTTTAATAATTTTTCTAAACTAAAAAGAAAGTGCATTTTTTGACACCAAATTGGTGTATGAAACCTTCTTATTTATAGAGATTCTCTCTACATAGCTATTTGATTGTTAGAGTTTATGAAGTACATACCTAACCCTTTTGGACTATGTATTTTTATGTAGTTATTATTTTATTTTGTATTTAAAATTAGTATTTTAATACATAGGACCATTATTGCAATGGCTTCATCCATAGGCATTATAATCCCTTTTAGATAATAATAAAGGAAAATATATTTTTTACCTCCATTTATTTGGACCATTTTCTTGTGTTGATGTTGGATAACCATATAGCATTGATATGAGAGCCTCAGTGTTGACTAATTTAGAAATTATTTTTGTCAAACCTTTTTGCCATTCAGTGTTCATATTTACACCGATAGGTGTTTAGATATTATGTGAGATTTTGAACTTTCTTGAGTGGATCAACAAGATTAACCCGAGTGTAACAAATGTACCGTGGGGATTCATTTCATGGTTGACATATCTTGTTACGCTCAAATGCATCATGATTAAGATTTAGTTAAGTTGTTGTTAAGAAAAGGGGTATGTTTATTAAATATTATTTATTTTTATGTTTATATTAATTAGTTTAATGTTTATGTTACTTTAATGTTTATATAAATTAGTTTAATGTTTAGTCTTTGTTTAACAAGCAATCATCTCCACAAAACTAAGTGGTTGGATATGCCTATCGGTGTTCACCAGCCACTTTACGTGTGGTTGTGCTAGTCTTATTTTGTGTTAAAATGTTTCTGTGACTAACTTCATAAGAATTGTTGTTTTGTTATGGTTACATTTCACTCTTAACTACTATTTTGATGTCTTTATGCAAAAAGAATGACTTGGCCATATTTTTTTTTAGGTTACAGAATGGTGTACATAAAACCGATAGCCATAACTCCTTCAATTAGGTGATTATGGAAGCACTTCTCAGTAAAGAATGTCTATCCAATAAATGAATACAACCATTAAATGAAAAGTAGGCTGAGCATGTGCAACCAAGTTATATGTATATGTTTGCATATTTTTTCCAATATCCTAAATAACAAATGGAATACTACTTAACTTAAATTGGAAATAATAAAACATAAAAAAGTGGGCATTGCCACATGAATGAGCTTAGCCTCAAGAATTGTATGGAGGGAACATTAGAATATTGCTCATTGTCTTCTTTAAATACTTACCTTGGTGAATAGGCCTTTTTGCTTATAGACCGTTTGTCTAAATTGTTTTACTAGAGGTTTTTTTGTGACACTTTTAAATTGTCATTAGTGTTATGTACAATTCCTATTTTCTTAAGAAGTGCCAATAACTTTATATGGGATAATTGTGTTTTTTTGAATTTTCTGTGGTTTGTTCGAAAGTGCATCACCATTGAACTGAAGATAATGGGAATGATAAGCAACCCACTTGCATGAATGAAATGGCCTTTAAAAGGCGAACAATTGAACATAAAAATCTGTATATATTTATTATTTGTCATTTTATATAAAAATGACAAATATTCAAATAATGTTCAAATATCATTTTTCAACTTGCTTCTATGATATGTCATTATGCTCGTTTTTCCTTCTTATTGTGTTTGTATAGCCTCACCTACATTTAATATTGTCTTTCAGTTATATATGTGGGATCTTTATGTTTTTTTAATGAAGCTAAGAAGTATGCTATTGTTTTTTCAAGTATTTTGGCATCAACAAGATGCTGATACAAATGCTTTATGAATCAAGTGTTCTATGAATCTTATCCTTAAATTTTGTAGTGAATATTTTTATTGTTTTTTCAAGTATTTTGGCATCAACAAGATGCTGATACAAATGCTTTATGAATCAAGTGTTCTATGAATCTTATCCTTAAATTTTGTAGTGAATATTTTTCTTGCTTAAATAGTACCAATTTCATAACAATATCGATTAGTGAACAATATTAGACACTAAAATGTTATTAATGATATTTATTTATTTGTGATGTGATATATATTGTGATTAATTTATTATTTTTAATTTTAAAATAATATATTATTTTTTAATTTTCTAAAAATAAACATGATATTTATTTATTTGTAATATTATATATATTGTAATTAATTTATTATTTTTAAATTTTAAAATGATTTCTTAATTTTTTATTTTCTAAAAATAAACATTTAATTATTGTTTTTAATTATTAAAAGATTGCATGTAGCTCTCGTTTATAATGCCACTTTTCTAAACTATTGGAAATTATATGTGCATTGCCAAATTCCCTTGTTTGTTTTTAATGGAAATAACATAACTCTCAAATCAATGGTTTCTCTTGCTGTGTTTTCACTCACTTCATTTTATCCCGTGGCTTATCGAGAAAAAGTTCTTTTACTTGTGTTGTTCTTGAGTTTGTGTACCCAATTCGTGTATTCTATGCTCATTCAACATTGTTGGGACTCGGGAGAGTCACTTTTATGGTGTACTTTGATTAATGCACACGCAAATCAAATACAAAGACTTGAGTATTGGTAATAATAACATTCTATTTATTGATGTGATTATTCCAAAATTCCAATTATTATTAGCATAGTCACTCAACTTGTGGCTGGAAAACAAATTCTATATTATTTGTTCTCAATGTTTAATTTTAATCCTCTAGTTGCGTCGAGAAGCGCTCTACAGTTCAGTATGAAGGAGATCTTGTAACATGTGTCCAGTAACTTTACAAACGAGTATGAGAGAGATGTTGTAACGTTTGTCGAGTAGCGTTATACGAGTAAAAAGTAATAAATTAAATTATGTCGACCAATAATAAAAAGACGTGTATTTTCGTTTGGAATACACATTTGAAATCGATTGCTATATAAACACCAAAGGTAATACACAAAACAACATAAAAAATTATAAAACAAGACTATGCGACAAAGATAAGAGAAATAATAGAGAGCGAAACTGATTAGCGAATTTCAAGCCTGCAGCTCCCTTTAACGTGAGATTCGATTCAATTATGGAGTGTGCATTCTTGTTTTATCTTATTCCATATCCATATTATATTCGCAATAACAGCTGCTCTCCCTCCTCCCCTCCACTCTTGTGCAACCCTCCTCCACTTGCACAGCCCTCCTCCCCTCCACTCTTGCGCAACCCTCTTCCCCTCCTCTCTCCCGTGACCTCCTCGCCTCTCGCGACCTCCACTCCTCCCCTCCCGCCGCCACCTGCACCCTTTTCCTCCCCTCCCGCCGCTGCCTGCACCCCTCCTCCGCCTGCACCCTACTCTGCCGCCACCTCCACCCCTCCTCCCCTCCCTCCTGCACCCTACTCCGCCGCCGACTGCACCCCTACTCCCGCCTGCACCCTACTCTGCTGTCACTTGAACATCAAAAGAATGAAAAGAAGACTTGAAGCGAAAAACAGAACAAAAAAAAGAATATCAAAAAAAAAAGTTGGATGAAATGAGATCAGAAGAACGAGAACGAAGAAAATGATACACAAATCAACAAAAAGAATATCGAAAAATAAAGTTAGATGGATTGCCAGTAGAAGAACGAGAAGAACAAGGAACGAAACATTGAACAACAAAGAGCATATCGAGATAGAAAGTTGAAGCAATTGGAAGAACAAAGAAATCAAAACAACAATTATTATGTAGAATAGCGCAATAGTTTTGCCGATCAGAAGAGAGGACGCAAGATTCCTTCCATGGAAGTTTATATTTGTTAGGACTCTGATGGCCATTTGAACAGTAGAACTAGAAAGCCCGTACTGCAAAAGACATGCCAATAAAGATCCCAAAATTATATGCTATTTCACAAATACAGAACACCAATTGTGAAAGTTACGAAGTTGTTCGTGCGAAACGCGGCGCAGTTAATGACGCTGTTCGTGTGAAACACGGCGTTAGAAAAGTAAGACTTCACTTGATTTCATTTGGTTGACTTAACTCGATCTAAATTCATTTGGTTGAATTGACTTCTATATAGAAGGTGGGATCTGAATTGACTTCTGAATTCATTTGGTTGAATTGACTTGAATTCATTTGGTTGATCTGAATTCCATACTTCTAAATAGACAAAATTGAGTAAGGTGGGATAATGGTTTTGTGGAAAATAAGTGGCATAGACTTCTAAATAGAAGGTGGGATCTCAGTTGACTTCTGAATTCATTTGGTTGAATTGACTTGAATTCATTTGGTTGATCTGAATTCAGAAGTCAACCAAAGGAGTCAATTCAAGTCAATTCAAGTCAATTCACTGAAAAAAAGACAAATCCCTACATCTATTAGACAGAATTGTATTCAATTTCACTGAAAAATCAGAAGAATCTTCTAGGTAAGTGAGGTTAGCCAGTTCTGCCGGAATTTGTCCGCTTTATGTCCATTTGATAAACTTTTATTCAAGAAAGAAGGCCGCTAATGGGTTAAATTACTTGAATTTTGCAGTTCTGGCTTGAAAAGAGGCCACGTTGGGCTCACTTGTAAAATCAATAAAGGCCACTGCATGCTCATTGGAAGTGTAAGAGTCACACACCACATTGAATGTAATTTAAACAGATAATTTAAGAACCTAAAAAACCAAACTGTGCCAGAGAACTTACATTTGAACAACATGGTGAGTGGATTCGTTGTTGAAGTTGCAATTACACTTGAAGACAGAATTCAGAGAAGTATCGATAATTTCCACGCCATTTGTGGCTTGTCCAATGCATGGATATCCAGTAAGGTTCCATGTACTCCATGTAAAAGAATTAGAACCGGTACTCCACTCCTGAACGAGTGACTTTAACACACCAATTGCCACTGGGAAAAGCAAAGGGATTGATCCACAAAATAATCATTGATTAAATCAGAAATCAGAAGATTATTGCAGGCTGCGGCATAAGATTATTTTTTGGAATTATATTCTGCTTACCTTCAATTGGGTCTGTGACTGCTGCTGATTGAGCTTGCTGATGCAAAGTGAAACACCCAATACTGATAAAAGTGTAGAAAATTCCAATCGGTGATGAGATTTGAAGCTTGAACATGATGATGGACGGCTCTGGTGCTCGCGATGCAGCTCTGGATGGACCTGGTGCTACTGATTTATCCAAATATGAAACAAACTTTAGCATGATCCCAAATTCGATTTGCAAATTTATAACCAAAATTTAATGTAGTATAAATGAATTGTGAAACAAGGAATTTAAATGCAGAAAATGGGTACCTGTAATAGACAATGCACAGGCCTCTCGCGCTGTTGAATCTCTATTGCCAGCTTCTGGAATTGTACAACAATGTTCTCTTTGAAATTCCTTGTCCTCTATGTTACAGTGTGCATATCTCTGTCTTTGGGTCATATAGTCCTTCAAATGCGATGACAGAGACAGAATTACCTTGGCACCATTAGAGCAATTAGCACAGCTTCTGAATCTACCCAAGTTCTTTTAAGGCTGGGTCGGAGGTGAACTTCAACTTTGTTGAACTGACATGTATTTTGGTTGCTTATCAATCAATCGAACAACTGAAGAAGCCCCTCGCTACCAAACAGCTACCAAATATCGGAGGGAGTCGACACGTTCAACTTCAAGCCATGCAAAAAATATCCAAACACCAATGTGAACATGTATTGTGTGGCACAAAATTTTATAATAAAACAAAATAATTATAATAAGTAAACCAAAATCAAAAAATGGCACGTTGAAGCCATGCATGGCCATGCATTAGCAATGCAACTTATAGGAGTATCGAAAGAACCACCACCGCCACGTTTTGGCCATGCACCCTGGTCCAATGACTATTCCATTTCGAAAAAGGACAGCAAATTGAGGTAACTCCGATCCATCATCGGTGCAACACCCTTTTATTCCTACTGGTACCTGAATTCACCGTCCTCTAAATCAGAGGCCTCCCACATCTCTGGAACCAACCAACATGGTTGAGCACGAGACAAATTTATTTATGCCGAGCCTGGAACCGTGGCAAAGGGTTGTGAACATAACATTGATGTTGTTTTCAGCTACAAACATGTGCCATTTCGAACAAGGACAACCATGTGCCATTTTGAACAAGGACAGGCACAGCCCTTGTTTCAGGCACATAAGCAATGGAGTATTCTGACCAGAACCATGGCAAACAGTTGTGAACATAACATTGATGTTGTTTTCAGCTACAACCATGTGGTTGCTATGGTTTTTCAAACTAATGTCAGTGAACGTGACAGTAAAATAAATCAGGTTTGCATCCAATTTGTTCTCACTCTTCTAAGTTAGCGTGCAGAAAAATAAAATGTTTTTTTTAAATTGTATGTGGTTTCCTGAGGTGTGATGGGGTGTCTGCCTGTTATTTTTTAAGCATAAATCATCAGAAAAATATCGTAGTTTGCAGGCAGAAAACTCATATATTCATATAGTCTAGCATAAATGTAGCTGCAGAAATTAGGGCAACTGCCTCTGTTTTAAACTTGAACTTACAGAGACAGTTATAGGCATCCGCAACATAAATTTTAAGACAGTTAGGGCATCCACAATAGCAATAGGCTGCCTTCCATTTCTGCCTTTTGGTTTGAACCAGTAACCCCATTTGGGCACAAATTTTTGTTGGGTTTTCAGGTGTGGAATATATCATATCAGAGCGCCTGTTTGAGGCAGTCTCTGAAGAATGGCAGAAGCTCTGGCATTCTCATTGGTGTGAGGTATCTGTCACTAAATCATTACAAAAAACTTCTTGTGGCCATATTTTGTATGTTTGAATGTGTGACCTTGGTAACATAGCATAGGCATGGTGGGAGAGCTGGGGAAAATTAAGATAGAATTGAAACCCAACACCTGCCCAATCAAGAAGAGGTCGTATAGGATGAATCTACACTACATTTGAAACGCTATAAATCTGAAGCAATCAATCCTTGCTCCTTGATTATATAAGTAAATCCATACCTTCTGTTATTAGTTAGAGTTCCTTTCTTTCTAGTGAAACATAGAATTGGTTAAAACAATATAAATATTTCTTGCCAAAACTTTAAAAATCAGCAGCAATTTTACTTGTGCTCAAGAACAATGAGGTTAATGCGCTAAGAGATGTTGCATCTATGGTAATATGAAACACAAAGTTAAAATTGTTCGATGTTGTGGACCAATATACTTGGATCTGGTAAGTAAGCTATACTATAGTGCAGAGAGCTACTATGAAACACATAGTTAAAATTGTTCGATGTTGTGGACCAATATACTGGGATCTGGAAAGTAAGCTATACTATAGTGCAAAGAGCTACTATGAAACACAGAGTTAAAATTGTTCGATGTTGTGGACCAATATACTGGGATCTGGTAAGTAAGCTATACTATAGTGCAGAGAGCTATTATGAAACACAAAGTTAAAATTGTTCGATGTTGTGAACCAATATACTGGGATCTGGTAAGTAAGCTATACTATAGTGCAGAGAGCTATTGTAATAGAGGAGGGTAATGAAAAGACCTCTACAATAAAATGTGCATTCATGCCAGCTATTTAATGCTTTCTAGTTCTGTACTCTTCTTCAGTCATGCATGCTTCCTCTCCACATTCAATTTACACTGCATAAAAAATTAGCAATAGAATAGTTAGATTATGCTCTACTTTATTGAATATATCCAATAATATTATTGCAGCAACCAGAGGACTTACTAGCTTTACAGTTTCTAGATATGGGTCGCAAACACAAATGCAAATACTGACAATATTTTTGTTTTTCTGTGTAGAGCCTTACAATCTCCTGTGATGGAGCATGCCTTGAAACTGATCAAAATTTCATAAATGATAATGGCTAAACAGAATTTTTATGGAGGCAAATGCAAAAATTCTGACAATATTTTTGTTTTTATTTTTGTTTTTCTGTGTAGAGCCTTACAATCTCATGCGATGGAGTATGCCTTGAAACTGATCAAAATTTCATAAATGAGAATGGCTAAACAGAATTTGTATGGAGGCAAATGGGAGAAGGCGGTGCTAGAAGAGGCGGTGAATCTGTGACTGAGAAGTACATTGAATTGGTGAATGTTGTGATTGAGTGCATTGAATTGTCATTAATTGAATTGAATTCATTTGACAGTTTTGTAATAATAGTCTTAATAATTTCATAGTTAAACTGAGCAAATAGTGGCCGTAATAACGCTTCAAAGATCAAACCAAGGTGACATGTGTATCATTAATGGGTGTTTCGAGATGAAATACTAACTCAAACTTACACATCAGCACTTGCATTAATGTAAACAATAACTAACCCCTGCTTTTCCCGAGAGCTCTGCTGCCATCTCGGCAATAACGCTTCAAAGATCAAACCAATAATAACGCTCCAAAGATCAAACCAATAGTATTGCAGATAAACAATACTTAATGAAATAAGTAATGGACATATTTACCAAGCTATGTCAAAACTTTAGAAAATATGAAAAAATACGCAAAGTCAAAGCAAAACTAATATAAAGTCAAAGTTAATCGAATACAATAGTTACCCTGGCCTTCGGTAGGGACTAATAATGGAGAGTGGATATAATTGTCTAGTGTCCATGCGGAGCTTTACACAATTTTGACTTACCTACAAAAGTATCTAACAAGTACTCTCATGCCATTGGTATTTCAAAGATTTTATGGACCAGTTTTTTTTTTTTTCCATGGAAAATGCCAACACCTGCTATTCTGAAAGAATCAAGGTATGGCCTGATTTACAATCATTACATAGAAATTCGGCTCCCAAGGAGCAAGTGTCACAAAGTAAGATTTGAACCCGGGTGGGGAGGATAACAACATTCCTCCCAACCACCCGATCTACACTTATCTTCGACCCAATCTACACTTATCTTCGTAATGCGAGCTATTCTCAACACTCGTGTTTTTTTAAATGTTAAATTTCCTTTTGGCAAAGTCTCGTGTTTTTTTAATGTTTTACATTGCCTTTTGGCAAAGACTTGTGTTTTTTCTACTGTTATATTGGGCCCTTTGGAAAAGTACTTTAAAAGGAAACCTTTTTCATCTCTACAAAAAGTGAAGATATGAATATCTGTAAAAATATATATTTAATAATATTGTATGGATCTAGATGCAAATGAAACTACATAAAAAGTGGGCACTCTCTCCAATCAAGTGGGGACTCTACCTGCCACTCGTAAGATGTTCACCGAGCCCAAGTTAGTGATATGGTCCCATTGATACACAAATTCTATGTACAGTGGCAATCTTATTGGATGAGAGAAATATCTCATATCAGTGATAGGATCTGGATCACTGTTGCTTTGTTTGCATGAGCTAATAGATCAAAATATGGAAATTGACTGAAACCCCGAGATAAAAGTAATGGTAACAATAGTTTCCAAATTGGATTTCAGATGCCTTGCATCGGAAAAGGAAAACCAACCAGATATGAAGGAAGTTGTGGCCAAACTTTAGCAATGCAAACAAAATGGAAAGGAATCTAAGCGCCTTGCAATCCATCACCTTTTGCCCATTTTTTTCATGAAAATTGACCTAGCATAATAACTCCTGAAAACAGCCCTGTCTAAACTCATTATTTTAAAGTATTTTTATAGCTATATACTTCACAATTGCTGTAATTGTTTTGAATACCAACAAAGCCAATTTCTTCTTATTTCTCTCAAATCAGGTTGTTCGTCCTCCCTTATCAATGTTATTATCCACTACCTTGAGATTGAGTTAGTGACAATGGAAATTGGCTTTCAGATGCCTTGCATCGGAAAAGGAAAACCGACCAAATATGAAGGAAGTTGTGGTCGAATTTGAGAAACTCAAACAAAATGGAAAGGAATGTAAGTTCTCTACAATCCATCCCCTTTCGCCCATTTTTGTTCATTAAAAATGACCTAGCACAATAACTCATGAAACAGACTTGTCTAAACTCAGGTGCACAAGATTGTGAATAGTAGTTTTTGCTGAAGAATGCCTGAATCCACTAGCATCTGCTAAAGAATGGCTAAATCCATTAGCTTATGCTGAAAAATTATTAGTGGCCTAAATCCATTAGCATCTGCTAAAGAACGCCTAAAGCCATTAGCTTAAGCCAATGATATATTTCTATTTCATTTAAAACCATCTAAAATACTCAAAAATAATTTGCTTAATGTTCGCAACAAAATACTCCATTATAAAAAGAGATTACTTAATGTTAGTAACAAAATCCTCCATTACAAAAAGAGTCTATATTTCGAAGCAATGTAGACCATGAATCGCTAAACCTAGCTTAAATATTCATAACATTAGTCATTTCCCATTCGTTTTGAAACCTGCATTGAGACCTACTCGATTTGAAGGCTGAAACCTTGCACATTTTAAATCTATCGTGATAAACAATTTCAAAAAGAGTTACAAGAAGCCATCTTGTTGCAACACCACTGTGAGGTGCACCTAGAATAGGAGTAACAATTTTTCCCTTCCCTTTCTTTAATTCAAATACTTTTGGTATCTGTAGTAGACTTGATTTCCTTAATTAAGAAACAATCTCCCATTCTGTTTAAGGATTTTTATAGCTATACTTCAGAAATGTTGTAATTGTTTCAAATACCAACAAAGCCAATATCTTCTTATTTATCTCAAATCAGGTTTGGGTTTTGAACCCATTGATTCAGTATTTTCATCCTCCCTTATCAACGTCATTATCCACTACCTTGAGCTTGTATTAGTGACAATGGACTATTGCTATGTTGGCAATCAATGAATACACATTGAAGGCATGAAGTGGTGAATTTGTGTTGATGCATGTAGGACACTTGGTGAATCTTTAATAGATTCAACCAATTTTGTTATGGTGTCAACCTCGTGTATTTAAAAATCGTTGGCATTGTGATCTTTATCTTTGTTAAATTACATGGTGATTAAATGCTACCCATTAGTCAAATGTTAATATTATATATGTTTTAGAAAAATCATTAGAGAAAAACAAAGTAAAACCAATTTTCAATGCAATATTATATATGTTTTGGAAAAATTGTAAGAGAAAAACAAAGTAAAACCAATCTTCAATGCAATATAATTTTATTATTATTATTATTATTGTGGTTGTCCTCATTTTGATAAACAAACCAATGTTACACTTCATATTGAATCAAATCAAAATTCCGCATCTATAGAAAATTCTAACATTCCAAGTTGCTTGATGTTTCCCATCCTCGAACGGAAAATTGTTGTAATGTCTACTATATTGTTTATTATGCACACTTTTTTATTAAAAAAATTGACATTTATTTTCAATGCAACCTATTTTTAAGGTTTTTTATTTGGTTGTGGTTGTTATAATTCAAGTGAAAGAAGAGAGAATGGATGTAAAAGTGAGATTAAGTACATGAAGGGGAGAATCAACGTGTAAATAAAGTTAATAAAAAAATTTCTAAGAAAGATGATATGTTTAATTTAATTGATAATATAATGAAGTTGTGAAAGAGAAATTAAATATTACAACTTTTAGGAACATTTATTTTATTTATAGTTACAATATAATATTGGGTGTAGGCATTGAGTTGTCACTAACTATCATTACCAAACAAGCAGAAGGAAGTCTCCACAGCAATCTGAATACCAATTATTATCTGAAAGTTCATCTCATGAATATCACATGAAAACATGTACGACTACATACGTTTAAAGAAATCTTTTATGACACATTAAAAGGGTATAGAGAATCCAATAAACCAATGGATGGTTGTACAATTGTACAACATCCCAACGACATAAATACATTAGGTGTAATTATGATCATCTACAACACATGTTTGGTTTAAAGGACATGGAATGAGTAAAGCACTCATAGGCAGGAGTAGGACCTTCGTCTCTTAAAGTTTCAAACATATACATGTGTGGTTACTTCGCAAATAATATGTAATTACGACAAACTCTCCATTTATACTAAATCATGTCGACATTCGTTGCACTCAACTTTTCTTGTAGAATATCCATACAATTACTGTTGTCATTTACCTAGGATTTCTTTTTAAAATAATTTTTTTCCATTTTGCATGTCATTTTGTCACTTGGAGAATACATCAAAGAAGATGAGGTTTGAGTTATTTCCTTTGTAATAAAAGTGTTAGGAACCCATGTCAACCCTTCTATTTACTTTGTTAGTATATTGTTATTGGACGCATATGCTTTGTAAGTCGTCCAGTAGTATTTGTTGATCCATAGTTTGTATTATTGTTGTTGGACGCATATGCTTTGTAAGTCGTCCCGTAGTAATTGTTGATCCATATTTTGTATTGGCCCATGGTTTGTATTGACACATGGTATTGACCCATGGTATTGGCGCCTAGACTTAGTATATATGTTTGTGTTGAGACCAATGAAGGTACCGTGAAGTTATTTGTATTAAGCTTGCTCAAAAGAGGTTTCCCCCTCGAAGTGGCCTGTGATCAATATAAAAGTGATTCTGAGTTCTGTTATTTCTGCTATTTCGTGTGTTTTCATTAATTAATTATTGCAGGTTCTTCACATCTGGTATCAGAGCATTTTCTTGGGCTCGTTCGGTGATATTTCTGCCAAAAAAAATTTTCACCTCTGTTGCAGGTTCGGATCTAGGAATAATCCCTATCCACTTAATTGTGGGAAGTGCTTGGGCATAAGCCCTGAAACTCATTGTGAGGAGTACCATAGGAACCCTGAATTAGTTGGCCCATTGAGAGGACCTGCCAACGAAAAGGGAAACGACCCCTACCTGATTGACTAGTTCCCACCCGTGAGGTAAACCAAGAGCTATCGTTTGTGGCAAAGCGGTTATCAGTTTTACCTGAGCCATGGAGTGAGGGGTTCTTCCCAATTACACAAGCCATCAGACATCATTGGTGGCCGAGTGAATCCCCTAAACCATTAGGAAGCCGAGCATATGGGGTCCATATCTATTTTCAACTGATAAATCGCAGATTTCCTCTATCTAGAACTATTGCCGATCACTTTCACGTCGTTTCAGATCCATCTGTTGCCGATCCCTTCAACATTGTTTCAGATCCATCTATTGCCGATCCCTTCCGCGCCATTGCAGATCCATCTGTTTCCGATCGCTTCTGTGATGTAGCAGATCCATTCTGAAAATAAAAAAAATCATTTTTTTCACAATATCTCCCTCCTGGACGCTTAATAGAACTAGAGTTAACATGGATCTATGCTGATTAGAAACTACAAATCATAAACCGCTCTTATTCTTGTCTAGGATAGAACATCTCCCATGTTCTTTTGTCCATGTGCATGGTGAAATAATACACTCCTTTATTTATATGGATTGGTCTTTCAATTGCCAGTGAACTTGTTGTGCAATGTATATTCCATCGTGAGTTTTCCTCGCTAGCTTGCTTGACACTGTTATGCGTGGCAAAACTTAGATGATTTAAGAGCAAAACCATGAAACTAGCCTCTATTGGTGTCCATTTTGTCACCATTTTTTTATCATCAAACACATTCTCATTGGCATTATTTTCACCATTTTTGATGTAATAAGTCATTCTGCTTGCCATTCAGACCGTCAATCAGGCCAAGTATGCATATATTCACATATCACTTGAATTTTGATCAAATATCATCTTGTTATGATTTATTAATGTTTATTTGACATTTTTTGACTTGCTTGGAAACTAGATTTTTTTCTGCAGGAAATGGGTTCCAAATGGACCTCCCTTCAGACATGTGTTCACGTTGCAAACGTTCATCCGCATTCATCCCACCGTTCAGACCTACATTCAACCTGTGAGTTCGTTGGTTGGGATATTTCTGGTTATTAAAGGAAGAAACGGAAAGGTGGGTTCTGTTAGCAACGTGGCTATCGTGGTTGGTGAGCCCCTGTTCTAGAATATTCGCCCTCCTACTCGCCTCGCTTGACAACACATCTCTACTCACGTCAACGCTCCAACAGCTCCGTCTTTCCTGTTCACCAAGCCTGACAGCACACACTGTTTCCCACGTCAACATTCCAGAAGCCCTCGTCCTCCCACGCTCATCCTGCCAACGCATTACCTTCCCATGATGGAAGGGAACGGACTCACAGTTGTTCGCGTCAAGGGAAGTCGACATCCTGGACTCAGGCATATGGCCTCTACGCTGTCATTAACCACCATGCACTTGTTTCATGGTCATTAAAAAATCTATTTTTAGAGAGGTCGACTATGCCGACATTCTCTCTTATTGTAAACCTATATAAAGATGTTTTCTTTGGAGAAACACAAGCATATATACATAGACAATAGATAGTTTTTTACACGCTATCAGTAATTTGTAAAAACGCTGTGTTATTTCTCAGTTAATGGAAATTCCTGGATTTTACTGTTGATGATCTGTTGTTGGTGATTAGTTTGAGCTAAGCTTCAAATCTCTGATTGCTGGGAAGGGCCCCTCAACAACTGAAGGTTCTATTTTTTATATTTTGTATTTTCCTTTCTGCAAATAAATAGTTTTTCATTTCCAGTAATTGTATTTAACTGTGTTTTCCTGTAGCTGTTGTTTCATTTCTTGTAATTTATTTCCTGTTGATAATTTAGATTTACATTTACATAATTGATAATGACCGGTCAAGCATAGTTTTTCTTGTAGTTTGCTTTCAGTCTTTTGCAATTAGATAGAGCTTAACTAGTTGTTGTTTCAGGTTTAGTTTATAATTAGAATTAGTTCCGTTAGTTTCTTTCATGTAATTGTAGGTTAAGTTTTATTCATGTGTCTCAGCTTTGTTTGATTATGATATAGAAGTATTTCATCTTTTAAACAATGATTAGAATAGGTTACTTCTTGTTATCATAGCTTCTCAACAGTCTTCTCACTGACTTCTTTGCACTATAGGTTCATATGCACTAACCAGTTGGCGTTAAGACCATCCAAACTGCTTCTTTCCTTAATTTAAATCGTTTTCTTCCATCCAAACTATCATTTGGACTATCATTCGGACAGTCATCCGGATCGTCAGTCGGACCTTAATACTTTCTGCATTGTTTTTATGCTTATTTAGAATCCAGTTTCTTAGGTTCTTTTAGCTGTAATATTTCTTGGTTTCAATTAGCATTCTTAGATATAATTAAGATCTTGTTAGAGTTTTAATTAAGTTTCATTATCATTCTTAGTTTTCATTCCATTTTCCTTAACTTTGCTTTTAGTTGTTTTACAGATTAAGTTTCCTTTTATAATTGATTCATTAATGTTTTACTGTTCTAGAAATCATTAGTTTCATTCTTAGTTTAATTATTTCATGTTTCTTAGGATTAATTTTGGATTAGAATTAGTAATTTCATTCTCCAAAACACATTAGTTTTAATAGTTTCTTCGTTACACATATAATTTGCTTCTCTCCTCCATACAGTTAATAAAGATGTGCATAAAGTAAGATCTAATTCATAACTAAGATATCTTTATCATGTTTTCTACTTGCTTCTTAATTTAATTTTATCAAGTTTTCTACTCGCTTCTAGAATAGATTTATTTGCTTAGATAGCCTAGATTTTTGCATAATTTCAGTTTCAATCAATCATTATAAAGTCATGTTAATGTTTCTTGTTAATCATATCTCATTTTGGATTAGTTTTGAATAGCTTAATTAGAGCTTTTTCCAATGTTAGTTGCTCATGGATAAAGAATAATTCATAATGTTTAAGATTAATTGTAATTGGTCTCTTTGTAGTTTACATCTCTTTGTAGAAATTAGGTTAGATTTACTTCCATTTTGCTTTGGTGTTACATTCGAAAGTTATTACAATACATTCACCCCAGTTCCTATCACATTTGATGTACAACATCAAGATGGATGGAATTAGATAGTTTAGTGTAGTCTCAAAGTATTAATTGAATGCATGAATAGTTGTTGAATTCACTAAGTAGTTTGTAATTTTGCTTCAAGTTAATATAGTTCTTAGTTTTCATAGTTAGTTTTTAATTGATTCATCTCATAGATAGGTTCCTGAATTCATTTACAGTTGTCTTCTAATTCTTAGATTAGAACTTTTCCATTTCATCAAAGTAGTTTTGTTTTTTATCCAGTTTTGATTCCTAGAATAATATTGTTGTGTTTATCTTTTCAGTTATTGTCCATGGAGTAGAGTAGTATAACTTGATACTATTCTGGTCTGTTGGTTTAGCTAGGTTTAATTAATTCATTTGTTGTATTTATGAAGTTTGACTCGGTTTTTTATTTTGAAAGATCTTTTGATCTTTTCTTTATTAAACATTTCTAAGGTCTGCCGAGCCGAAATATTAGGTGCCATTCTACCTCAGCATATACTGTGCTACAACTCTAAGATTACCAACCCTGGTTGATAATTAAATATTTGGTGATTCTTAAGATAGTAAATACATCTCAACATTTTGGCGTCGTTGTCGGGGAGTTGTAGATAGGTAGAATTCAGTTGTAGATAGGTAGAATTCTCTTTTAAAAACTTAGTGATAGATTTGAATTCTCCTCTTTAAAACTTAGAAATAGGCTGGTGGCGGGTGAGAGGTAAGACGAGAGGTAAGAACCTGCGCATCTGTTATAATAAGCATCCCCAAAACCCATCACTAATAGTAGTAATGAAATTAGAATTTATTTTAGTTTTGTTTTCATGAATAGGTTTAGATACTCACAAGGTAGATTTATTAAAACTAGCCTTCCTACTAAAATTCCTACTAACCTATATGGGGGGTGTGCCACCCCAACTACTAACTCAGCAAAAAGGTATCGGAAGACACCTAAAAGAGATAGTCCTACTTGGAAAGCTAAGGAAATCCTTCCTGGAAACCAATTAGGGGAAACCATAGGGACATCAGAAAAGTCTGTTCATAAAAAATTCCACTGATAGAACCTCAGGCTCATCTTGAGACTGAACTTAGACAAGAGGAAACTCAAAAGGATGAAACTTTAGAACCTCCCAACCCTCCATCATTCCAAAAACCCAAAGACACTACTTTTTCAATATTAGGTGGTCCAAATTTGGTAGATTTTGTTGATCCTGCACAAGTAGATGCTCTTTTCAAAAAATTTGTGAACATAGTTATCTCACAGATTGAGAAAACAATGGTAGGACCTTCAAAATCTGATTCCCACGTAGCTGGTAATTCTTCTCCTAAAAAGAAAAATACTCTTCCTGAGATAGAACGTTGGGACATCCCATATTCACCAAGAAAGGAACCACCTAGGTATTCTCTCTTTGGCAATCGAATCTTCATGGAGGATGAAAATGAAGAACGTGTCCGATAAGATGAAGAAGAAGGAGAAATTAAATCTGAAGGTACCTTCGGGTTCCCTATCTTAGACATTGCACAAGATGTGACTATGACAAACATCCCTCCCTCCTCACTACCGACCTTCTATGGGAAGAGTAGTGAGGATCCGGATACATTCTTATTCAAGTTTGACATTTTGTGTAGGAGTTATAATTACCTACAAGATGGCCAAAAATTAAAACTCTTTCCTACCACACTAAAAGATTCTTCTCTTCGATGGTTTATGGGATTAGGAGAATCTAGTATTAAAACTTTGGAAGATATGAAGAATGCATTTCTACGGAAATATCAATATTACTGTAAACCTAAGGACTCTCGCAGTGATATTTTCAAAATTCAACAACTTGAAGATGAGAGCCTAGAAGAGTATCTCAAAATATTTAACTATGTATTACATAAATCCAAATATAGTGATCTTCGAGAATATGCAGTAAGAACACTCTTCCTCAAGGGAATCTCAAAAGAATTCTTAGAAAACCTTAATCTCATGGCGGTAGGAGACATCTCTCATAAGTCTTTTACACAGATTTGTGAACTATGTAGGAATTACTCTAGGAGTAGAGGGAGAAGTGGAAGACATTTCCGAGAGTATTATGCTAGGAACCTAAAAGGAAACACATCCGGTTCTGGTGGAGTTACAAGGGTAGAGTTGGGAAACCTACTAGAGAATTTCAAAATAGATATCTTAGGAGCTATGGGTTCTCAACTAGATGCACTGCAAGCTAAAAAGAGACAGGATGAAGAGCGTGCAACAACGAGTGTTTTCTGTCCTAGGTGTAGAACCAAACATCCCCAACGAGAATGTCCATTAAATAATGTTTCAGTTTGTCACCTTTGTACAGAAGAACATCCAACTGATAATTGTCCATCGTTGCCTGGGTTCCAGCCTGTATATAAGAGTGGAAACTTTGGTGACACATCTAGGAAGCCTTGGAAACCTAGAGATCAACCATCATATCAAGATCCATGACAAATTCCACCCTATTACTATCCTTATCAACCTCCTCAACAACAGAACACTTCAGGTTGGAAAAATTGGCCACCGCAGTACCTTACTCAGAATGCTCAGTAGCAGCAATGGCCACATGGATGGAGAGGACAAGATTATGCTCAAACACCTCCTCCTATGCCTAACTATCCTTATCCACCTAATATTCAACAACTCTTGCCTAGATTTGTACCTCCTTCACTACCCCCTATCCCAAATCAACCTCACCATTTCCAGGATATGAACCCTCCAAGACCCACAATATTACCTGCAAAACCGATACTAAATACTAACAAAAACCAACCCAAGCTCTTGATAACATTGGGTTGTTACCTCTTCCATCATATGTTGTTTCGACTGCACCAATACACGAGATTCAACTGCAGTCTGGAAGAGTTCTGCAAGATCATCCCAAGTCATCAGTTGGTATCCGAGAAGAGAATGAAGAAGAAGACATAGCTAGTGAAGTTTTGAATGATTCCATTCTTGAAGATGTGGTTATTCCTAAATATTCAACACATAACCATCCTCATAAATAAGTAATTACAGGAGAAAAATCGCCCCCATATCCAGAGCATCTGTTAATAGAAAAACCTGTAACTTATCCAAAGTATGATATCATTAACGAATTGGAAAATATTTGTATTAAGATCCCTTTGTTACAAGCCATTAAGGATATCCCAATCTATATTAAAGTAATAAAGGAGCTCTGTATTAAAAGGCCAGGTAGAAAACAAAAAGACCCTCTGACAATTCATGTTATACGTGAGATGTCAGATTACATAGCAAACCAACCTAGAATCCTAAAGTATTCAAACCCAGGAAACCCTATGGTGACTGTTATCATCAATAACACCGCCATAGGAAATACACTTATTGATCTAGGAGCTGCTATTAACCTGATGACTACCACAATTTTAGAAACTCTCAATTTAGACAGTTCCTTCACCCTACCCCAACAATGCTAGAATTAGTAGATCACAGTATGGTGCAACCTACGGGGATCTTAGATGACATAATTGTATTAGTAGCTTCATCGAATTATCCTGTGGAATTTATGGTCATAGAATCAAAAGACCCTTCTAAAGGTCACCCCATTATTCTGGGAAGACCTTGGTTGGCTACTGCCAATGCATTTATAGGATGTAGGGATGGAGAGATGATTATCTCTGATGGGTTATCTACAAGAAAAATAGCTTTATACCCACCAGCACAGCCAGTAACTGAAAACCTATTTTGGTTAGATTGTCCTTTTGGGGATGAGAACTTGGAAGAACTTTCCCTTGTTAGTGATTTCTCCTAGGCACTTCAAGAACAAAATACCGAGAATGTGTTGAACCAATTTATCTCTTCCAATACATGTATAGAATTTCCTCAGTATTTTTCCCAACTTGACCAGATCTTTGGAGATGAATTTCAAGAAAACATGAGCCTCTCAAAATTTACAAGTACACCATGTGTCTTCACAATCGAAGAACATTTAGGATCCTATACCATACCTTGTGAGGTTAGTCCCGAAAAAATTCTACCTATAAATGCAAGTTTAGATGAGAGTCAACAAAAACAATTACTAAAAGTTTTCGAGAGTCAAACTGGAGCATTTGCATGGGAATATACCAATATGAAAGGTATACACCCAGAAACCTGTATTCACTAGATTTACACGGACTCAAATGTATCTCCTGTCAGGAATCCCTAGAGAAGAATGAATCCAGCCCTAAGAGATATAGTAAAAGATGAATTACAAAAACTCCTTAATGCCGGTTTCATCTACCTAATTTCCAACAGTAAATGGGTGTCTCCTCTGGTGGTAGTTCCAAATAAAGTCATAGGGAAATGGCAAATCTGTGTTGACTTTCGAGAATTGAAAAAGGCCACTCTTAAGGACTACTTCTCTTTTCCTTTCATCGATCAGGTATTAGATACCTTATCAAGGAAACAATACTTTTCTTTCCTTGATGGGTATAGTGGATACAATCAAATATTAATAGCACCGGAGGATCAAGACAAGACAACTTTTACTTGTTCTTGGGGGACATATGCCTCTCGAGTGTTACCATTTGTCCTATGTAATGCACCTGCTACCTTCCAACGTGCAGTTTTAGGAATCTTTGCTAACCCTATACATGACTGTGTAGAAGTTTATATGGATGATTTTAGAGTTTATGGCAATACCTTCTAAGAAGCCCTTGATAACGTTGAAACAGTTCTTATTCGGTGCCAATAGATGAACTTAGCCCTTAGTCATGAAAAATGTAAGATGTTACTAACCGAGGGCATAGTTTTGGGAAATCATATCTCTCTTCAAGGTATCAAGGTGGATCCTACCAAGGTAGAAATAATTCTTAATCTTCCTCCTCCAAAAAATCCGAAGGAAGTAAGAAGCTTTCTTGGCCATGCAGGCTATTATAGATGTTTTATTGAAAATTTTACTAAGATAGCCGCACCTATGTTCAAGCTACTCATGAAAGATACAAAATTCCAATGGAGTGAACCTTGTCAACATGCCTTTGAAACTTTGAAGGAAAAGCTATCAGTGCCACCAATACTTAGGGGCCCCAATTGGTCCCTTCCTTTTCATATATCCACTGATGCTTTCGACATAGCTATAGGAGCAGTCTTAGGTAAAAAAGAGGGACAAATATCACATGCCATCTATTTTGCTAGTAAAAATTTGACTCCCGCGGAATTGAAATACACAATTACTGAAAAAGAGTTTCTGGCAGTAGTCTATGCCATCATCAAGTTTCGTCATTATATCACAGGATATGAAATTTTCATACATACCGACCACTACGCCATTAGATTTTTGATGAATAAACCAATCACCAATGGCAGGGTGACTCGGTGGCTTCTTTTGTTACAAGAATTTAACATCACTATTGTTGATCATCCCGGTCGAGAGAATGTGGTAGCATATTTTCTCTCTCGAATTCAAATTGACAATAATGCTAGTCCCGTCGATGATAGATTTTCAGATGAACATTTGTTCGATGTATCTATTCGAACCCCATGGTTCGCAGACATAGCCAATTATTTAGCAATTGGAAAGTTACCAAACCATCTCTCCCCACCCGAGAAATGTAGGATCATAGTTCAAAGTCCTAATTATTCTTGGGTGTATAATGATCTCTTTCATACTGGTCCTGATATTATTATTAGACGATGTGTATGAGAAGATGAGATGGCAGAGATCCTTCATGCATTTCATGGTGGACCTTGCGGTGGGAATTTTTATGATAAGAGAACATCATACAAAGTGTTTCACTCTGGGTATTATGGCCAAGCATTTTTAAGGATGCTGCCAAATATGTCAAGGGATGTGACAGTTGCCAAAGAATGGGTAGACCTACGCCATCCAATGAGATGCCATTACAACCCCAATTTATGATTGAGCCTTTTGAAAAATGGGCTCTAGATTTCGTTGGGCCAGTTTCCCCTATGCCTCGCAAGAAGAAGTACATCCTAGTCTGTACATATTATGTCACCAAGTGGGTAGAAGCTAAAGCCTTATTATAAGCCACAGAGAAATATGTGGTAGAGTTTATATATGAAGAAAAATTCACCCGATTCGGTGTACCTAGGGAAATTGTAACCGATCAAGGATCTCAGTTTACCTCCAAATTGATGAAAGATATTACTGACAAATATGGTATTAGACATTGTAAATCTTCACCATATCACCCGCAAGCCAATGGTCAGGTAGAGTCCACCAACAAAGTATTAGAAGCCATCCTGACTAAGACTATCCAGTTACACCACAAAGACTGGGCAGACAGGCTTCCAGAAGCCTCGTGGGCTTATAGAATAAATTGGAGGAATACCACTGGCCACACACCTTATGAACTTGTTTATGGTAAACAAGTTCTTCTACCTATTGAATTTCAAGTCAAAACCTTTTGTATGGCTGCACAATTAGGGATGAATTTAGAAGAAGCACAAGACAACGAATCCTGGAAATAAATGAGTTAGACAAGATTAGACAAGATGCTATTCAATGCACAATCTTAATACAAAACCAACGCAAAAAGTGGCATGATAGATACATTAAACAAAAAAAATTCAAAACTGAAGACTAAGCATGAATTTTTGATTCAAGGTACAAAAAATTTAAAGGTAAATTAACTACTTGTTGGATGGGTCCATATGAAATTGTTACAGCTTTTGATAATGGATCTGTTAAAATTAAGACAATTGATGATTCTTAAATCTCCTTTGTTGTAAATGGACATAGACTTAGACTTTATCATCAACCGATATCTAAACAAGATTTTGTGCAGAATGCCTTACAACAAAAGGAGATGGAGCTGGTAGAAGAGGAAGTCATTCTTCCTTCTCTTGGTTCTTGAATTATTTTGGGTTATCTTCACTTGTATATATGTAAATATGTTTTTGTTTTTCAATAATAAGAGTCATTTGTAACGACTGATTGCACTTTTACAGGAAATTCATTTTTATGATCAGTTTATGAAATTTTTTCAATTTAAATAGGAAGACTCTTTTTCCTTTTCCTAACCTTCATATGACTTTTTTTGTTGTACATATGTTTTTGTTTTGAATAAATTTGAATCATCTAACAAGTGGTTTTGCAGCTTAATTACAAGAACCTTATCCTTATAATTAGCTCATGCAATATTATCTGAAAAGGGAAGTGCTCCAAAAACCTCATAATACATCCTAATTCCTTCTCTTTCAACTATTGTTGAAAATTGAAAATTTATAGTGAAGGTTAAAGTGTTCTTTCTATCATTTCAAACCCCTTTCTTTTATGATTCTGTATATGGTATTTGATTCAGACATGCACACTTCTGATTTATCATTAGAATAGTTGCTAAAGACCTACTTTAATCATCCTGGTTTTCAAAAAGTTCTATCTTACACCTATGGACAACTAGTTCATCCTATACTCATTATCAAAACTTGTCTCTTAAGCATTCTTTAAAAAGGTATTCCAAAAGTGAGTGATACTTCTATTTTGTGGGGAAAATTACTGATCTTTAATGAAAAAGATGTACTGAGAGGTCAAAGAACAGCTTTAGGTCATTATCTTTTGACATGATCTAAAATCTAGGCCATTATAAATAAAGTTAATCATCAGGTTCGTTCTAAAAATTTGAATTATGTGTTTAGCAGGCTTAGCACACTCTAGTGCCAACCGGCTTCCTTACTAAAAATCATTATACGAAGCAAACCCATCAGGGTACTGAACAGGATCGCTGGCAACGGGTCCATGCTAAGTAAAACCTTAAACAAGGAAGCTCGGTAAATGCAAGTAAACCCATCGGGGTACTGAATAGGCTCGCTGGCAGTGGGGCTATGCTTGCATGGTACCAAGATAAACCCATCGGGGTACTGAACAGGCCTGCTGGCAGCGAGGAAATATTGGGTAAAAGAGATTTGGTTAATGCATCACTATGCACATGGCTCATAAAAAAACCTGAGTATACAAACACATGTTTAGGCCAATTATTTATATTGTCATTAGAGAATGGCTGTAAGCTGGACTTGGACCCTGTCATCTAATTCAAACAATACCTAAGGTATGACTATCCTAGAAATGGGACCCATAACGATAGAAATCTCACAAACTCTACGGTGAACTTTATCTATATTCTTTAGATGATGATAGATCTTTAAAATGAGTCATGGATGACTAGTTTTCCTATTGCATTTTTCACATTCATTGCACTATCATTCTTCATTGTGTCTTCTTAAGCACTGTTGTATTCTTTTTTATGAATGTACATATCTGAATCATCTCCATGTATTTAGTTAATATTTCATTTTCTTACGAAAATTATCATAGCATTTTAGAAGCTACTGCCTAAACCATTAATTGAAAATATTTGAATATTAATTTTTCTTTGATGGCCTGAGGACGCGCCATATTTTTGGTTTGGGGGAGGATCATAACTGTTTTTACTTTTTGAATATTTATGAAAAGTTTATTTGTCTCTGATAAAATGATAGGTGTTTTTAGGATAATGCAAAAAAGTAGAAGGAATATTGTTCTAATTAATGACAAATAAAGGAGATCGCGACTAAAGTTCCAGAAAAGCAGGTTTACAACATCTCCTGTGTGCTGACAAATCCTAGAAAAATTCTCTGCATAATCAGCAACAGTCAGATCCATCAAAGCACATTTTTGTACAAAGGTCTATATGAAGGGTTGAATGAAGGGTTGAATGACGATCGAAATGAGGTGATGAACGAGGAAAATGAATAGCGGTCTGAATGAAGTGAATAGCGGTCTGAATGAAGTGCCGAATAACATCCTAGCTTGTAATGATATTAATAAGTGTGCTAAGGTATTCAACATTTTTTATTTTGCTGATACATCTAGTTAACTAATCATGTCAAGGATCAAATTAAATTCCATCTTTGCATACTCATTTCATCTCATCAAATGAATTGATCAACCATCCTATGGCTATCATACTATTTTAATCCTGCATTAAGTTTTATCGTGTGATCTATTGTTTCATTTATTAAGTCATCATGATTTTTTATGCATAATTTGTGTTTATAATTTCATAATGAGGATTAGATTCAACCTGTCCAAAGTTAACTTTGGAGATGGTTGAATATATCATAGCCACACAAATTCACTAACTCACGCAGTTCTATGATGGCACACGACTCAATGTAACTGAATGATAGTGTATCATTCGAACGTGACAAATCTATCTCCATGGTCATTCAGCCATTCAAACGGATCTCAATTTAAACTGACTCTTGCGTAAATTTTGCTTCATCTTGCTCACTCTCCATCTGCCTTGAACCTATCAAGCTCCATCCCTTGCAATTTTTGTGCATCCCCTCTATCCATCTGCAACCTTCGACCTCTGTTCAATATGCCAATCTGTCATGAACCTGGAAGTTACGAGGACTTACTTCGCATCCCCGAATTCAAAGAGTGCCGTGAAGTATTCGTACGAGCCGGATGGGGTCCATTCCTTTTCCTTCTCCAAGATAACGACCACAAAATATCCCTTCTCTTTGCAAAAGGTTGATGGTAAGACAGCCAGGGTCGGCCATCTCACTTTTCCTATGACGGAAGAATCCATTGATTCGACCACAAAACTGTCCAGGGAAGATGCCCGTTGGCACAAACATCTTTTCCTTCCATGGATGGACCTCGAGTTTGCTCTTAAAGCGGACTATCAACATGTTGCTGGCATGAAAGGGGTCCACAGGGAATGGGTTAATCCTGAATATCTCGGGCCTCTGGTTGTCATCATCAAATTAATCCCCTGTGAGGGTAAGTACATTGCTTTTAAAGCCTGTCACTTCCGATTATTGGCACATTTTGTTAATGGTCAGGCTCTTAATTTCCACTTCTATTTTCTACAAAGTTTAGAGAAAATGTCAAGTCAGGTTACGAAGAATACCACTAATCCCTATGGAATCTTATACCACCACTATTTGATTAAAATCCTGATCACTCACCAGTTGGAAGAAAAGGGGCAAACCTGGGAACGCTTTGTCTTTGAAGTCTTGAACCCTCATCTAGCTAAAAATCCTACGTTTAAATCCCCTGCCTCTCGTAAACGTCATCGTTTCCTAACCCGTGCAAATGAACCGGCCCAAACCTCTGCTCAAGAAGAAAAGGTTTCCAAGTATATACGATTTAGTGAGGGTGCCTCAGGAGAAATACACCCTGATCATGCATCTTCTCCTGAGCATGTCCAACAGGACACAACCATGGAACCCCCATTATTTTCACCCATACCCACGAAATCGAGGAAGGCTAATTGTGACTAGTCCATTGACCATACCGTTGTCCATTCCATCGACCAGACTGTCGTCCAGTCCGTCAATTAGTCCATCATCCAGCCAATGCATTCGGACAATCCTGACGACTAAGCAAATTACCCTTTCCTTGAATCCCCCCTCGCATTAGCCAATGTATCCGCTCGTTTACTTGAGACCCCTACTTGCTTCGCTCCTGCACACAATGAAGACAGGGCTCTTGAAGAACATACTGCTGAACCATTTCTAAAGGAATGGAGCCCTCAAAAAGACCTTGAGTCTTTTGCAGAAGCATCCACTCCACTTCATCAGACTGTGGACACACTAACCCAAGATATAGCAGAGCTAAGAAGCCATAATGAGAAGTATGTTGAGATCATCTATGGGCTTCGTCAAGAGAACAAGGAATTACGTTTCCAGGTGAAATGTGTTGAATATTTAAATGAAGCCAAAACAGTTTCCAACGTTTCTCTCCCATTGAGGCATGATTCCTTGGAGGATCAATTCCAGAAGCTTAGAGCTAAAACCACTTCCTTGTCCAAGTCGAAGCCAGCTTCTACCGCAGCTCAGCCTTCTTCCTGAATTTCTCTTCTTTTTGCTCAATGGGACATGGCATATTTCCGATTTGGGGGAATGTTGGTGTCCATTTTGTCACCATTTTTTATCATCAAATACACTATGATTGGCATTATTTTCACCATTTTTTATGTAATAAGTCATTTTGCTTGCCATTCAGACCGTCAATCAGACCAAGTATGCATATATTCACATATCACTTGAATTTTGATCAAATATCGTCTTATTGTGATTTATTAATGTTTATTTGACATTTTTTTGACTTGCTTGGAAACTAGATTTTGTTCTGCGAGCAATGGGTTCCAAACGGACCTCCATTCAGACGCATGTTCACATTGCAAATGTTCATCCTCATTCATCCCGTCGTTCAGACCTTCATTCAACCCGTGAGATAGTCTTTTGGGATCTTTCTGGTTATTAAAGGCAAAAACAGAAAGGTGGGTTTTGTTAGCAACATGGCTGTCATGGTTGGTGAGCCGCTGTTCTAGAAGATTCGCCCTCCTACTTGCTTCGCTTGACAACACATCTCTGCTCACGTCAACTCTCCAGTAGCTCCGTCTTTCCTGTTCGCCAAGCCTGACAACACACACTGTTGCCCACGTCAACATTCCAGAAGCCCTCGTCCTCCCACACTCATCCTGCAACCACATTACCTGCCCATGATGGAAGGGAACAGACTCACAGCTATTCGCGTCAAGGGAAGTCGACATCATGGACTCAGGCATATGGCCTATGCATTGTCATTAACCACCATGCATTCGTTCCATGGTCATTAAAACCTCTATTTTTAGAGAGGTCGACTATGTCGACCTTCTCTCTTATTGTAAACCTATATAAAGACGTCTCCTTTGGAAAAACGCAAGCATATATACATAGACAATAGATAGTTTTCTACACGCTATCAGTAATTTGTAAAAACGTTGTGTAATTTCTCAGTTAATGGAAATTCCTGGATCTTACTACTGATGACCTGTTGTTGGTGATTAGTTCGAGCTAAGCTTCAAATCTATAATTGCTGGGAAGGGCCCCTCAACAACCGGAGGTTCTATTGTCTATATTTTGTATTTTCCTTTCTGCAAATAAATAATTTTTCATTTCCAATAATTGTATTTAACTGTGTTTTCCTGTAGCCGCTGTTTCATTTCTTGTAATTTATTTCATGTTGATAATTTAAATTTACATTTACAGAATTGATAATGACCAATCAAGCATAGTTTTTCTTGTAGTTTGCTTTCAGTCTTTTGCAATTAGATAGAGCTTAACTAGTTGTTGTTTCAGGTTTAGTTTACAATTAGAATTAGTTCTGTTAGTTTCTTTCCTATAGCTGTAGGTTAAGTTTTATTCATGTCTCAGCGTTGTTTGATTATGTTATAGAAGTAGTTCATCTTTTAAACAATGATTAGAATAGGTTACTTCTTGTTATCTTAGCTTCTCAACAATCTTCTCACTGACTTCTTTGCATTGTAGGTTCATATGCACTAACCAGCTGGCGTTAAGATCATCCAAACTGCTTCTTTCCTTAGTTTAAATCGTTTTCTTCCATCCGGACTGTCATTCAGACAATCATCCGGATCGCCATTCGGACCTTAATACTTTCTGCATTGTTTTTATGCTTGTTTAGAATCCAATTTCTTAGGTTCTTTTAGCTGTAATATTTATTGCTTTCAATTAGCATTCTTAGATATAATTAAGATCTTGTTAGAGTTTTAATTAAGTTTCAATATCATTCTTAGTTTCCATTCCATTTTCCTTAACTTTGCTTTTAGTTGTTTTACAGATTAAGTTTCTTTTTATACCTGATTCATTAATGTTTTACTGTTCTAGAATTCATCAGTTCCATTCTTAGTTTAATTATTTCATGTTTCTTAGGATTAATTATGTATTAGACTTAGTAATTTCATTCTCCAAAACACATTAGTTTTGATAGTTTCTTCGTTACACAGAATTTTCTTCTCTCCTCCATATAGTTAATAAAGATGTGCATGAAATAAGATCTGATCTAGAACTAAGATATCTTTATCAAGTTTTCTACTTGCTTCTTAATTTAATTTTATCAAGTTTTCTACTTGCTTCTAGAATATATTTATTTGCTTAGATAGCCTAGATGTTTGCATAATTTCAGTTTCAATCAATCATTAGAAAGTCATGTTTTTGTTTCTTGTTAATCATATCTCATTTTGGATAAGTTTTGAATAGCTTAATTAAAGCTTTTTCCAATGTTAGTTGCTCATGGATAAAGAATAATTCATAATGTTTAAGATTAATTGTAATTGGTTTCTTTGTAGTTTACATCTCTTTGTAGAAATTAGGTTAGATTTACTTCCATTTTTCATTGTTGTTACATTCGAAAATCATTACGATACATTCACGCCAGTTCCTATTACATTCAATGTACAACATCAAGACGGATGGAATTAGATAGTTTAGTGTAGTCTCAAAGTATTAATTGAATGCATGAATAGTTGTTGAATTCACTAAGTAGTTTGTAATTTTGCTTCGAGTTAATATAGTTCTCCATTTTCATAGTTAGTTTTTAATTGAGTCATCTCATAGATAGGTTCCTGAATTCATTTACAGTTGTCTTCTACTTATTAGATTAGAACTTTTCCATTTCATCAAAGTAGTTTTGTTTTTTATCCATTTTTGCTTCTTATAATAGTATTGTTGTGTTTATCTTTTCAGTTATTGTCCATGGAGTAGAGTAGTATAACTTAATACTATTCTTATCTATTGGTTTAGCTAGGTTTAATTAGTTCATTTGTTCTATTTATGAAGTTTGACTTGATTTTTCATTTTGAAAGATCTTTCGATCTTTTCTTTATTAAACATTTCCAAGGTCTACTGAGCCGAAATCTTAGGTGCCATTCTACCTCAACATATACTGTGCCACAACTCTAATATTACCAACCTTGGTCGATAATTAAATATTTGGTGGTTCCTTAAGACAGTAAATACACCTTAACAGCCTCAAATAACACAAAACCACTAAGATGTTGTTTTCTTGGTTTGACTTCATAACTCGCATTAAGAAAACTAAACCATTGTTTAATATCTTGGTTTGACTTCATAATAAGAAAACTAAACCATCATTCAAACAAAATGGGAATATCTTGATTTGACTTCATATTTCTCATTAAGAAAACTAAGTAATCGTGTTGGCACCAATTTTGTCCTAGAATGATTGAAGGGTTCATACCCATGAAAGAATTAAGCAAGGCCTCGGTTTTTAGCCATATGACCCATACGGATGCAAATCGGGTCTCTAAAGGGTTTATTCCTAAAATCAGAGTGAAATAATCAAGAAATTCTAATTTTTAACCTAGCAGATGAAGGTGAAGGAAAAAATTCACCCGAAATTAAATGGTGGCACCAGTGAAGGGCATAGTTCTATGGCGATAATGATCAACGACTAAGAAGTAGCTTCGCGAAAGAAGTATGGTGTGTTTTAAAGTGGAGGTAGAGTGTTTAGTTCGTGATCAAATTGGAAAGTTGATCGATGGACAGAAGGACAGATCTACAGATGGCAATTACTTCGGTGATTTGACGTACGCAAGGAATTGACATTTTAATATCTTCAAAATTTTGGTAGGCCCCATGTATTGCAATGATGTAGATTGAGCGGAGTTGGGATCTACGGTGGAGGATTTGTTCGCAGATTTAACCTACACGGGTTAATTACACCTCCTGAATCTGCGAACCTGGTAGGGGCCACTCCTTCTAACGACAAGAATGTGGGAGATATCTAGATTGACGGTCTGTAGCGTTTTCATGAATCCAAGGTGTAAGAAAAGCAACATGTGGAAAGATTGGAAGCCACGAAGAGTTGTAGAGCTAAAGGGTGAGGGATATCTACGGAACATAGTAGATCTCACAGATGGATGGTTTAAAAAACCTCTTTGTTGCAAAAGATGCAAGGATGATAGAAGAACATAAATAATATAAAAATACATGTTTCACGGGGAACTAATACTATTCGTCCGGTGCATTGGAAAATGACAGATGACTGTGCAGAAGAAGCCAACTCAACCAGATTCTCAGCCCAGCTGTTGATAACCAGGTAGGCCTTCTGCTCCATACTAAACTATTCAAATGGCTGAACTAATAGAACCCCCAGTTTTGAACACCAGAGGATAAATGATTTGTTTGAGGATAAGGATGCAAAAATGTATGACACGGTGTTGATAAACAACTCCATAGAGATAGTTGAGGACAAGTTGAAGCTGATTAGGGAGGGGAATGTTGATCTGCATAAGGTTTACCAGACGTTTTTCAATTTATTTGCAATCAACCAAACCCCAAACAGTCCCAAGTTTTTCGACTGGTGCGCCACCCATTACTCCTCCTCTGCGAGGGTGATTATGGACGCAGCCAACTCTAAGATCACGTGCCAAATCAATCCCCTCACTATTAGAAAGTCCCTATCAATCCTGGACGAGTTCTGTCAAAAGGCCAAGGAATACAAAGAAGAAGCCCTAATTCAACATTTCAGACAGGCCCCATCCAACCTTATAAAGCAAAGTTTCTTCCATTGTAGGATGCAGCCAAATGTCTCCTTCCAAAACCAACCTTTCCCTGGTGAAGTCAGACCATTTACAGAAGAGTCCAAGTGTGCCATCACCATGTTAGCCTAGTTCCCAGGTTTAGATAATGACATGTATATCACTGAGCCTTTCATAAGCCTATTGTTTGTCATGAGCACATGTCCTATTGAGTTTGATGGCCCCAGTCAGTCCACCCAGTGTGTCTGTCTTAGGTTTGATGAGGCCCTACCTGAGAATATGCATTCTCAGCTAGTGGAGTTCCCCAAGACTAAGAGCTTTAGGTTTCAGTCATATCTACTAAGGATGTTCATGTCCTTCAATGAAGAGAATTTGTAGATTCCGAGGGGGGTATTCACATAGGAAATGTAGACAACCTGCACCCAATTCATGAACAACCTCATGGCAGAGGTTTACCATGTTTTCTCTCAGAAGAAGCTGCCTAGGGTATTAACAGAAATGAAAGAATTGTTGCAGCCTTCTCAAGAGAAGAGGATTGGTGACTGGTTCCTTTCAGAACACAACATTGCAATTAGAGTTTATGGGTTTCCCATGCACCTTATGTGCTTCTATCTTTTCTAATCCACAGACTATTTACACTGGAGTTCATCAGACAGAAGTTGAAGGTGGAGGTTGAGAATTTCCTGGATGACAAGAAGGCTTCAAATATCACCTTTCCATGGGTTGTAGGCTCATTCATTGTTAAAAACAAGGCTTCCCTTCCAACCATTGAAGGTATGATGAGAAATATTGGGTTCAGAGAAAAGGAAACCATAAATGATGAACCTCACCACATCATCTCAGATAGAAGAAAAGAAACTAACAGAAAGGACTTCATACATTTTGAAATTACAGAGCGGGCTGAGACTGCAAATCTGTTAGAGTATCCTGGAAAAAGTCAGATGGAGGTATATTCACCTGATGACTCCACCTCCCTGGTATCAAAGGTCACTTCCCCACTACCAAGCTCCTCCATCCTGGTCCCAACAGTTGAAGATACTTTACCCCTTTCCAGTGGCTCTGGGGAATCCAGCAAATTGTAAGGCACTGATCCCATGGATATTGAAAAAGACACAGAGAGAGATTCCAAAAGGCAGAAAATAGAAAAACCTGAGCAGCAATTGGTGATAGTGACAACAAGTCAGGCCAAAAAGAAGCAGGTGAATATCCAGATACCTTCCTTTGAGGTCAGAGAATATGTATTCAACGAAGCATCCACTGAACCTGCTACACCAAGGAAAAGTAGAGCTGAGCTACTCGTTGAGTACAAAGAGAGCACAGAGGCAGTCTCAGAGGAGTCTAAACTATATGCAGAGGTGAGGAAAATTTCCAACAAAGAGGTGTCTTTGGTGGCTAGCAGAAGCCATTCCCAAAACACACTGAACTTGGCCTTGGCCACTAAAAACAAAGCAACTGAACTAAAGATGAACCTGGAAGACATCCCTGTACCCGATATGATAAATTTGCACAAGGAAACCGGGGAGGTTATCTATGCCAAGTTACTAAGGGCTGCACTGGAGCTATCCAAAGTGCAGGCCAGGAAGAACAAGGTTCAAAATCAGCTTTGACTGGAAAAACTGGAAAATAAGTCCCTAGAGGCACAAACCAAAAAGCTCTAGACTGCATTATTGGCTACTGAGATCCAAGAAGACAAGAGATCTAGCGTACAAAATTTTCTAGATGAGAAAGACCATGACATTCAGACCTTGAAGAAGAATTTAAACATTCCCTCCACCCAGTTGGTGGAAGCATCTGAGCTAGCGGAGCTGGAAGAGAAAGAAAAACTACAAAATGAACTAATAGACTACAAGGCTAGACTACTAAAATTTGAAGAGAAAGAGAAGCAATGGTAGGTAGATATAGCTCTTTTGGTAGAAAGTGAGAAGGCTTTAAAGGCCAAGTCTGAGGACCTTGAAAGGAAGTTGCAGGAGATGATTCAGGAATAGGAAAACATGGCCACACCCTCCTCCATAGAAGATGGTGATTTCTCCCTTGTGGGAGCTATGGCTCAATCAAGTCTAAGAGACTTAGAAGTGGAGATATTAAAGAACCAAAACAAAAATCTTAAAACCCTGATGACAAAGGCAGAGTAGGAAAAGGAGGCTTGGGAAACCAAGTACCAAGAGATGCAGGTCAAAAATGAGGAATTGGTGATGCAGGCCACAGGTCAGACCTCCCTGCAGGAATAAAAGCAAGTCATTTGGGATGACATTATTGCAAAGGAAGAAAAGCTAAGGCCATATCTTGACTTCATTTTGGACAAGGAAGTTGTAATCAATCTAGCTAAGCAAAGTGTTACAGCTGTAAATGAGAAATTGAATAAAATTCCTATGGAACATGCTAAGAATGCCATAGAATTCTTGAAGGGCCTGAATGGAGATGACGTAAAGGAAGCATGCATAAAATATAGGTGTCCACCATCATTTGGGCCAAGAAAGTGATACATAAGCATTAGCGGGTGACTACCATTCAAGCAGGGATAGACATCTTAGCACATCAAGTAAAAATTTTCAGAGAGATGTTTGATCTACTATTCAAGAAGGGACTTCCCCTCATGCTGGCTTAAACTAACCCAGAGGTTTCCAATTAGACCTAGGTTCTTTGTGGTTCTCCCTTTAACCAACAAAACCCCTCCGCACTGGCACTTTCGGCAACAACCTGCGAGCAGGTTGAGGTCTCACCCGAGGTGTATCTTTATGGGCTACTGCGGAATTAGGTTTCCACAGTAAGAGATGAGTTGTTTACAAGAACAAGCTATGCAGCGCAGGACAGAAGGATGGCGCTGCGGGCAGAGTGATGCAGTACACAGCAGGATCTATGCTGCGAGCAGTACTAGGCGGTGTAGGAAACACTGTGGGCTGCACCAAGGGTTTCTTACAACTGTGAATCTTCTACTGGAACTGCGAACCACCCACAATTATCCTCTACTTGGAAAATCTCGGAAACGTTAAGGCACTGAAATGAATATCACTCATCCACTCATTCAGGCACTTACTGGTTATCTTTCTAGCGTTCATTCTAGAACTTGGATTATTACAATGTGAACCGGAATGGTAACATGATTAACTGTCCTGCATTCCTTCACTGTTCTGAAGAAAGTATTTAAACTTAAATGACTGATTCACGACCTTAACATAGAATTGAAATTTTTGCCATTCATCTACTTCCGTGGAACCTAGCATATCATTCCCAATCTTCTCCTCTTGGTAAATGCCTATCAACGTTCTCATATTATAGCATGCAAGGAAACATTCAAGCATTCATTCTACAGAAAATACAGATAGTCATTCATTCATAAACATCATCACATAAGACAGGATTTAACGTGGTTCACTTCCCCGGATGGAAAGCTACATCCACAAGAACGGTTGGTAATATACTTCTTTCAAAATGGATGGGGAAACCGTTCTTAGTATGTGCACTTAGCTGCAGACTCTTCTTTCTCTCGGCTAGGTCTCTGCGCACACAGCTGCAGATCCTTTACAATATTCTCAGCTCGGAGAGATTTTACAATACAAAAAGGTTATCTCCTTAAGTTCTCAGCAACAACAAAAGACTAACCATAATCCAAAAAGAGAACAACCCAATCAGAGAGAGAACCCCCATCCCATACAAAATGTCTTCTTAAATAGATCATGCCCGAAGGTCATGTCTGTACAATGTCGAATACCTAAAACCCAAAACCCTAAGGGTTTCCAAAACTGTGCCGATTTTCCAAACCGACTTGCTAGCTCCTGGTAGCATCTGCTTGATCATGGCGGATCTCCACGTCCTCATTCTATCGCTATCGTCCTTCCTGTCGCACGCGTGCCTACAGGCTGCTTCTGCCAAACTGTTTCTCTTTAATGGTTTTTCCTTCTAAGCATGCTAAATGTCACTTTTCTTAACAACCCACGTGTGGCCACCTTCCTGTTTTACCTGCGTCTGCCGCTCGACAATCCTGAAATATCTTTACAAAATTGGCTGCTACTGGTCAAGTCGGTAGCTACACTTGATACTTGTCCAGCACACCGCTTTGCTAGCTCCACGTGGGCTCCTAACTCCGCAGCACTGCTTCGGCGCAGTAATGGTCTTCGCATCATGGCCAAAACTTCGACGTTACGTGCAACTCCGCAGTCTCGTCAAAAGTTGGATGTTGTGTGCAACTTCGCAGCATGCTCAATACTTAGCCAAAATTGTGTTTCTGAGCTGCGCTCAGCTGAACTTTCCCTGTTTGCCTAAAAAAGGTGCTTCCAAAACTTCATCTCAACCTGGGCCCAACATGCCCCTAACACTTACATGTGGCTCGTCCCTGAGCCACTGATTTTTTCAGCTGTCTCACTCTGCGCCGCGACCAGTGGAACAAACTTGGCCGCAAACTCGTCATATGTACCACACAACTGCACCACTGCTTCTCTTGTATACTCCTTAACCTGTTTAATTGTCTCAAGCAGTGTTGGAGTTATTTCTTGTCCAATTTGGTCTTGTACCTGCTCCTGGTTATCGCGCAGTTCTACTAACTTATCTTCAATTTGCTGCGATACCACCATGGCATTCTCCAGGAGCTGCTGCGACTGATTATCCATCTCAGTCTCTTTTTGTCATAATTCCTGTACTTCTTTCTTTAAGTTGGATATCTTCTTGTATCTCGGCATCCTTTCTCTAGGTGGCAGAGCTTTCACCTCTGCTTTCAACTTGTCCAGTGCGGTCTGTTTTTCTTGTACCACGGTCTTGACCTGCAACAACCCTTGATCCTCTTCAAGGGTCAGTTCTTCTTCTCTAAAGGAAGGTTCAAACATTCATAAATTAGGTAGCGACTAAGGCAAACAGAATATAGATGGCTATTAGCTCAGAGAGGTTAATCGCAAGAAAATTCTAAGTGCTTGGTAACGCCCGCGAGTCTCCCAACGGTGTTATTTATAGGCGCAGCAGACCCTCTCCCATGCCCTTCAACAGCTAGATAAGAATTTATAGGCACAACAGACCCTCTCCCATGCCCTTCAACAGCAGACCCTCTCCCACGCCCTTCAACAGCTAGATAAGAATTTAATGTGGTCTCCGTTGGCAAATTTGAGCGGATCCTTCGGTGTTTTCTGTCGTCAGCGTGCTCAAAACAGCTATGTTTTATTTAAATGCTGAAGTGGTTGCTGCAATGGTCATCTAACAGCTATTTTCTAAAAAGCCATGCAATGGCTATTTTTCTCTGAGTGCTGCGCCGAACTTTGCGGCAAGCCATCTGCAACCCTGCGCGGCTACTTCGCAGTGCCAAAAATTTCCAACTGCACGGCTTCCACTCTAAGTATATATATATATATATATATATATATTTTTTTTTTTTTTTGCCCTTCCACACAGCTTCAACAGTGTTTCACGGTACATAGATCATTCTTCTTATCATACCTTATTCCTTTTATCATACATGTACAGACTCCTTTACATTTCTAGTGTCCACTTTCAACTATACTTGACACTTAGAATTTCCTTCCTTTGTTCGTTATTCAGGGTTCTGCGAAGCAGTGCTATCATGGTATAGCTTTAGCCTGCTTCCATTTATCAAAGTTGGCAAGGTATCACCAGCTAAATTGGCTAATTGGACTGCACCAGTGTTAGTAACATGTATCACAGTATATGGGCCAAGCCAATGCATCTTAAATTTACCAGGGAATTTCATGAATTTGCTATCATACAGGAGGACTAGATCATCTACCTAAAAACACTTGTTCTTTATATGGCGATCATGCCATGCTTTCTCACGGTCCTTCTGAGCTTGCTGGTGGAAGCCTGCGACGAAGCGATCTTCCTCCAAGCCCAGTAAATGTAGTAATCTTTCTTCTAGAGCTTCGCAGTCTGCCATCCTTGTAAATGCAGCAATTCTCAAACTAGGGACAATATATTCCATAGGCATTATAGCCTCCCGCCCATAAACCAACCAAAAGGGTGTCTGTCCTGTCAATTTCTTGCATGTGGTTCTGTATGTCCATAGCATAGATGAGACGCACAGGTCCCAATCGTCTCTATTTACTTTGCACACCTTAGTGAGTGCGTTATCCAATATTTTATTGAAAGCCTCTACAGTACCATTCGCCTGTGGATGATATGGAGTGCTGCGCTGATGACGAATGTGGAATTCCTCTGTAAGTGCCTCAATCGTCTTGTTCAAAAAGTGAGTACCTTGGTCACTCATCAAAATCTTCGGACAGCCAAATCTGGTGAGTATTTCTTCAAAAATAAACTGCACAGCAGTACTAGCGCTGCAGTCCTTAATTGGTTTTGCTTCCGCCCATCTGGTGAGGTAATCCGTAGCAGTAATAATATACCTTGCACCCGTTCTTTTTCTTGGTGGGTTTATAGGACCCACAAAATCTATTGCCCATTTTTCAAATGGCTGCAGTTTTAACTGTGGATTTAATGGCATCTCATCTCGGTGTGATGGTTTTCCTGTCCTCTGACAGACATCACAGTTCCTGCAATGTTCTTTGGCATCTTTATGGAGCGTAGGCCACCATAGCCCTGCATGCAATGTCTTCTGCACAGTAGCCCTTCCTGTATAGTGACCTCCCACGATTCCTGAGTGTGCGTTGGATAGAATAAATGGCTTCTCATGATCGAGTATGCACCTGTGCAGGACTTCATTCGTCCCAAGTTTGTATAACTGACTTGCAATTAAAGTGAAGTCCTAACTGTTTTTTCTGCTAGACCGAGAATTCCTGGGGTGCCAACCCTGTGGTTAGGAAGTCAATGATGTCCTTGTAATAAACATTGGCAACCTGTATACTAAATAACTGCGCGTCAGGCAGACTGTCTTCAATATTCGTCTACTCCTCTCCTGACTCGATCCTTGACAAATGATCAAGTCCAAAGTTTAGTCTACCTGGCTTGACAATAATTTCAAAGTCATATTCCTGGAATAGCAATAGCCATCGGCATATGCATCCCCTTAACACTGGCTTGTTGACCAAATATTTCAATGCAAAATGGTCAGTAAACATAAGGAAGTGCGATCCCAACAAGTAGTGTCTAAATTTCTGTAGGGCATATACCATTGCAAGGCCTTCCCTCTCAAGAGTAGTATAGTTCTTCTCTACTGTTGAAAGCTTTCTGCTAGAAAATGCAATAGGGTGGTCAATACCTCCCTCTCCTGGCTGAGCTAACACGATCCCCAGGGCAATACATGATGCGTCAACATGGACATGGAATGGCTTTGTCCAGTCTGCAAAGACTAGAATCGGCGTAGTGACCATATTTTCTTTTAATGTGTCAAAACCCTATTCGCATTCTGTGTTCCAAATGAACAGTGCGTCTTTCTTCAGCAGCTTCTCCATTGCTGCGGTTATCTGTGCATAGCCCTTTATAAATTTCCTGTAATATCCAGTATGGCCTAATGTAGATCGCAACATCTTGACTGAATTTGGTGTCGGTAAGTATGCAATAAATGCAATCTTCGCAGGGTCTACCATCAATCCTTGCTTACAGACAATGTGGCCAAGTAAAATTCCATAAGGCACACAGAAAATACACTTTTTCAAATTCAAGGATATTTGATGCTGTCGACACTTCTCGAGCATCATGCGGAGATTCGCGCAATGATTTTTCAATAGACCAAATACAGTCCAATCATCAAAGTATGCTTCTAAAAACTTATGCATGAAATCTTTAAATGCTGCGACGACGACTCTAGAGAATATGGTAGGTGCGTTCTTCAGCCCAAAAGGCATGATAGTGTACTGGAATTACCCCCATTCTGTAGCAAATGTCGTCTTATGCCTATCCACAGGATCAATCCTGATCTGATGATAACCAGAGAAACCATCAGTGAAATAATATGCCCCATTTCCTCCAACATTATCAAGCACTTCGTCTATGAATGGAGTAGGAAATGGGTCGTGCATGGAAGCATCGTTCAGCTTTCTGAGATCCACACAAATCCTGATCTCTCCTTTTGCTTTCTTGTCTTGAACAACCACGGGGCTAATCCATTCGGATTCTTCGACTGGTTCAATGATTCCTGCTTCTAGCATCTTATCTAGCTCTGCGCGGACTTTTTCCTTATAGTGCGGATTCAATCTGTATGGCCTCTACTTGACAGGCTTAGCACCTGGTTTTAAAGGTATTTTCATGACCCCTAGGTTTCCCAAAATTCCTTTCATCTTTGTAAATTTTGTTGGAAATAGTTCCTGATACTCATGTAAGGTATCTACGATCTCTACAATAGTCTAATCATCCCAATAATCTCCTATTGATGCGAACTTCTGCTCTTTGTCTGTGCCAATGTTCACTTTTTGTGTTTTTACTGGTCCAGCCATATCTGGGATTTCCAACGAAGGTCCTTCTACCTCACGTGCGCCTTATGATTCTGGTATATCTATGTTGCGCGGGTCATCCTCATCGTCTTCATTTGTATCATTGGTATCTTCATCTAAGTTGTAACACTCGATCAAGTGCTCTTCATGTTCCTTCCATTCTGACTGTAGGTGCGTGGGAACGCACTCTGTCCCAAAAAACTCCTGCAATGTTATGTTTTGATGATGACAGTCATCCTAGAATATGCGCTTCTTGATTAGCTGTAATGCTTCATGGATTAATGGATTCTCATCTTCAAAACTGAAGTCCTTCCGGAAGTTCGCAGCGAGTAGCTCCCAATCAGTGTGTTCACTGCGCAACTCTAGGTCAAGGTACCATTTCTCTGGGATACCTGCATCCAATGTATGTAGAAATAAATGTACCCATTCTGTAAGTGGTCTTTCCACCCATGCCTTTGAATAGATTTCAATGTGTTGACTAGGGTCTGTCTATCCATTATACTTTTCAAAGGGTAAAGTAACCTTTTCGACGAACCAGATCTGCATCTTAGTTCTGCATTGATCCCAAGTGGTCAATGTTTTCTTATGTGCATTCCACCATCTGGCAGGTGTATCGTGCAATGCTATATCTAAAGCTGGCAGTCTATGCTCATCTGGTATAACTGTAGTATATTCCCTTATGAAACTATAAACATTAGCAGAACCATCATATGTGGGAATAAGACTCACCTCTTTTCCGATCCAGCGTAGTGATTTTGTAACTTGCGCACATCTTCTTTTTGGTACTTCATGCATATGGCTTTGCCAATTCTCCAGTCCTATATCCGAGTCAAAGATACAAGAAGTGTCACATCGCCAGCTGAGAGTATCGTCTACAGTAGGATTAATGTAGTCTTCCTTGTTCACAGTCAGCTGGTATAGTCGGTCTAAGTCTTGAGCTTGGGATTCCTCCTGAAGTGGCTCACTGTATCTATCACCATATTTAGGATCCAATGGTGCGATGAACCTAAGATGCTTCCCTTCAAAGATCATCTTCTTTGTCTTCAAGTTTATGATAACCAAGTTATCCATAGCCCAATCAATTCCCAATATTGTTGGAAAAGGTTGACTATCATCCACAATTTCAATAACCTCGAAGTCTGCATGACTTTGTACTCTGTCAATGTCAACTACTACATTAGCTAAGTAGCCAAAAGGTATGACCTTCTCCTGATTAGCCATTCGTAACTGGATAGGTGACCAGAACAACTTTGGTTGACCCATCTATTGCCATGTCTGCTTAGTCAAGACATTCACTTCTGATCCTAGATCAAGGATGACTTTATCCATTTCAAAATCTCCTATCTGAGCAGTAAGCCTCATCTCTCAGCCTGTTCTGTTGTGCTTCCTTATATGATGTACAGCGCTATCTGGAGTCTCTGTTGCAATCTGAGGTTCATACTGGCTGATGAGCTTCTAGAGCTCTACTATGGCTTTTTCACTTTTTAGTAACTTCATGCAAGTTCGCAAGAACTGCGCAACAGAAGTACGGACATCTGTCGCAGTACTTGTTTTGTCATACGGAGCCGGCATGTCTTCAACATGCGGTGTTTGACTATGCAGCGGGATCCTTGATGACTTATCTGCTGGTTCTCTAAAGGTATCCCATGCATCAATGAAGATCTCCTTGTTCTTCTGTAGGTTAAGAGGGGGTGCATTTCTTGGAGCTTTCCTTATCCTTACTGTTTCAAGGGGATCCTTCTTCGTATGTGCTTCCCCTGATGTTGAAGCTTCCGCTCCTCTATCGTGGCTTGTCTCGGCGCCACTGTGCATGACCACATTAATGCTCGGATCCACTGATCTATTCTCTACTACGATCCACTGGACGTTTGGATTCAGAGCCTCTGTTCGTCTTCTCTTCTGCATTTCCACCTCTAATACTGGGCAATATTCAATGACATGCTCAAATGATTTACAATAATTGTACGTAGTGCATGGGTTAACACAATCTCTGGACACGTGCCCGGATTGGCCACAGTTATAACAAATGACTTGGCCGCAGCCTCTTCCTTGTGCCGGACCAGCATTTCTTCCTCTACCGCAGTATCCACCACCACGACCTCTGTATCCTCCTTGGTAATTTTGTGCATTTTCTTGTTTTGGCCGGGTATCTTCTTGTACGTGGTACAAGCCAGCGCCTCGCATTGAGTCCATATCCATTTTTATTTCATTCATTAATTCATATGCGCGGCAGTTGGATTCATCATGTCCAACTGATTTACAGAAATTGCAGTATAAATTCTTAGGAGTTTTCACATATTTCTGGATTAGGTAACAGTCTTCAGGTCTATGTCGTGTGGTTCTACAAATTTCACACCATGAAGCCTGATTCTGATTTAATGGGTTAGGCGCACCACTGTTAATATAGTCGCGGAATAGAGGGCAATGCTCGCGGTCATAACCTTCTCCTTTACAACTTGTACACCAGACCTCCTGTCTAGGTTCATATATTTGTTCTTTACCATTTTTCATACTTTGCAGTTCAAGTGTGAGGGTGGTCAGCTGGTTCTGGATCTGAGACATCCCAGAACTAGTATCACCAATCGGCGAAGCTTCCAGCTTCATTGCAATTTACAAGACCTCTGCCTGGGATAGAACCTTCTGCTGCATCAATGGTAATCTGATATGAGGTAACAGCGCAGCAATGAACCATTCTTTATGTTGTTCTGGTGGTATAACAAAACTTACTTGGTCTAGTAAGGTCTTAAATTTCTGATCAAATTCCCAGACCGTTTCAGTTGGTCTCTACTTTATTTCCTTCAGCTCAGTTATACACTGAGACTTAGACTTAGGTTTCTTGAACTCTTCCACCAGTGCGACTTTAATTTCTGCGAGGGTTCTCGGCTGTACGGTAGAGTATTTCATAAACTAATGTAGTGCTCTATCCCTGAAGGTGGTGATGAGCTGTGCTTGCTTCACAACATCGTTCTGGATTTGTCTTACACTCCATACGGCTTCACAAAGGAACCAGTTATGATCAGGGTCTTCTAGGCCAGTTCCTCTGAATATTGGCAGTTTCATATCAGTTTTTTCCATTGTGCTATTAGGTGGTGGGGCGCTGGGATTAGTGCGCGGCAGCTGTAAAAGGATTTGCGTAGTAAATACAAATGGGACTATCGAGAGAGATGGAATAGGATGAGTCTTCTGCGTGGTGGGCTGCGTAGTGGGTGGGTTCTGTGATAAGGGTGGTGTGGTTTGTGCAGCCGACGGATTCTCAGGGGTAAATGGTTGTGCAACTTTGTTGTCAAGATCGCAGGGGATCTCAGTATCTATATGAAGTTTAGGGCCTTTTGGATTCTTATTAATTTTATATCTCTTACCACTTCTAAGAGTATGTGTCTCTTCGTCAGAATCAATATATGTACTATTTATCATGACAAACTTCAAGCATATTACTGCATTCTTAGAACACCTTTCTTAGCTAACAACATCTTAATGTATAGACTGAGATTGTTCAGAAACTTACCTTGGAATCCTCCGAAAAAATGTGCTTCTTCTTGGCTATAGGATTTGAGTGTGTCTACAACAAATTCTGTTACATATCCTTCTAGCATATGATCGACCCAATAATCAACTGCGCGTGACAACGGGCTGTCTAACGCTTTAAGCTGCGCTGTGAGCTTGGGAGTCCACTACGTAGGAACTCCTCCTTGGAAACAGTTTTTCTTCTCTGCTAGCCACGGGATCCACACATGCAGCTCATTTGGAAACGATGCCCAAAACATCTCGTGAATGTCGTCCAACATATATCTATCCGACCACTATGTGTCGCTTACACATGGATGTCTATTTTCTTGTCTGTTAAAATCACTTATGGTCTTATCCCACCAAGCTTGGATTTCTGTCTTTTCAGGATGCCAATAGTCAGGTCCTTTGGGGAACTGATATTCTTCTTCACACATTGTGATTGCAACTCAATGGAACCATTTCAAATCATCATGGATTCTAGTATAGCAACGAACCATTTCAACTCATCATGGATTCTAATGCGGCAACGAAACCATTTGCTGGCTTAAACTGAACTAGAGGTTTCCAATTAGACTCAGGTTCTTTGCGGTTCTCCCTTTAACCAACAAAACCCCTTCGCACCGGCCCTTTCGGCAACAACTTGCGAGCAGGTTGGGGTCTCACCCGAGGTGTATCTTTATGGGGTACTGCGGAATCAGGCTTCCACAGTAAATGATGAGTTGTTTATAAGAACAAGATACGCAACACAAGATAGAAGGATGGTGCTACAGGCAGAGTGATGTGGTACGCAATAGGATCTATGCTGCGAGCAGTACTACGCGGTGCAGGCAACACTGCGGGCTGCACCAAGGGTTTCTTACTGCTGTGAATCTTCTACTGGAACTGCGAACGACCCACAATTATCCTCTACTTGGAAAATCTCGTAAACGTTAAGGCATTGAAATGAATATCACTCATCCATTCATTCAGGCACTTACTGGTTATCTTTCTGGCATTCATTCTAGAACTTGGATTATTACAATGTGAACCGGAATGGTAACATGATTAACTATGCTGCGTTCCTTCACTGTGCTTAAGAAAGTATTTAAACTTAAATGACTGATTCACGACCTTAACATAGAATTGAAATGTTTGCCATTCATCTGCTTCCGTGGAACCTAGCATATCATTCCCAAACTTCTCCTATTGGTAAATGCCTATCAAAGTTCTCATATTATAGCATGCAAGGAAACATTCAAGCATTCATTCTACAGAAAATACAGACAGTCATTCATTCATAAACATCATCACATAACACAGGATTTAACGTGGTTCACTTCCCCAGATGGAAAGCTACGTCCACAAGAACGGTTGGTAATATATTTCTTTCAAAAGGGATGGGGCAACCGTTCTTATTCTACGCACTCAGCTATAGACTCTTCTTTCTCTCGGCTAGGTCTCTGCGCACACAGCTGTAGAGCCTTTACAATATTCTCAGCTCGGAGAGATTTTACAATACAAAAAGGTTATCTCCTTAAGTTCTCAGCAACAACAAAAGACTAACCATAATCCAAAAAGAGAACAACCCAATCAGAGAGAGAACCCCCATCCCATACAAAATGTCTTCCATGCCCAAAGGTCATGTCTGTACAATGTCGAAGACCTAAAACCCAAAACCCTAAGGGTTTCCAAAACAGCGCCGATTTTCCAAACCGGCTTGCTGGCTCCTGTTAGCATCTGCTTGATCATGGTGGATCTCCACCTTATCATTCTGTCGCTATCGGCATTCCTGTCACAAGTGTGCCTACAGGATGCTTCTGCCGAACCATTTCTCTTTAACGGTTTTTCTTGAACTAAGCGTGCCAAACTTCGCTTTCCTTTCCTTAACAACCCACGCATGGCCGCCTTCTTGTTTTACCTACGTCCGCCGCTCGGCAATCCTGAAATATCTTTCCAAAATTGGCTACTACCAGTCGAGCCGGTAGCTACACTTGATACTTTTCCAGCACACTGCTTTGCTGGCTCCACGTGGCCTCCTAACTCCGCAGCACTGCTTTGGCGCAGTACCGGTCTTTGCATAATAGCCAAAACTTCGACGCTGTGCGCAACTCCGCAGTCTCGTCAAAAGTTGGATGCTGCGCGCAACTTCGCAGCGTCCTCAATACTTAGCCAAAATTGTGTTTCTGAGCTACGCTCAGCTCAGCTTTCCCTGCTTGCCTCAAAAAGGTACTTCCAAACTTTCATCTCAACCTGGGCCCAACACCTCTTTTTGGAGGAGGATGGCACCATGATCACACAAGAAGAGTATCAAGGAAAGCAATGGGAATGTAGATTGGATCATGAAGGCTTTGCTTACATGAGCCAACCCTTGTTAGGAAAAACAATGGTAGATAAATTGGTAAAGGAATTTGAACTGATTTTAGCCTTTAAGGAAGTATGTGCACACACCATCATTTGGGCCAAGAAAGCGATACATAAGCATCAGCGGGTGACTACCATTCAAACAGGGATAGACTTCTTAGCACATCAAGTAAAAATTTTCATAGAGATGTTTGATCCACTATTCAAGAAGGGACTTCCTCTCTTTTTGGAGGAGGATGGCACCATGATCACACAAGAAGAGTATCAGGGAAAGCAATGGGAATGCAGATTGGATCATGAAGGCTTTGCTTACATGAACCAATCCTTGTTAGGAAAAACAATGGTAGATAAATTGGTAAAGGAATTTGAACTGATTTTAGCCTTCTAGGAAGTATGTGCACACCTTAAGAACTGCTCATACAAGGAGCATACAGAGATGAGAGTATGGTTGAAAGAGGTGGCCATGTCAGAGCTGCCAACTACTGATCAGTGGAAGCTTGTGGAGAAGTATTGGAAAGCTAAACTAACACTACATCCATGAATATTCTTAAGGTCGTAGAGGCTACAACATGAAGAAATAGTTACTAAGGCATTTTGTTTATCTACCATAGTTGGTTATTAGCTGGCAGATGCTTAGTGACACTTGTAGAAGGTTGCTTAGCCTATTTTTGGCAACATTTGATTTTCTGTTGTAACTAATCCTCGAGAGGGATAGACCTAGCTGCATAGGTGTCAAGAATTTTGTAACAGTTTTTGTTAGGGTGATTCGAGCCTAAGGGCTGAGAGATATCTATATATACATATGTAATCGAGATGCAAAGGTTGAAACCTGTTGGAACCCGTGAGGCTTTTGTGTTGTGTATTTTGAGATGTTCCTTTAATAAAATTGGCAGAGAAGAGCAAGCATTTTGAGCTAAGATTCTTGTGTTATTTATTTTGCAGTCTGTACCTTCTCTTCTCTATGTGAATGATTCCTTGTTATCTACTTCATAATGTTTTCTTTCATGTTTGGATAAGTGTGTATTGAAGCATAATTCATATGTTTATGCTATGTTTCTTTGATTCCAAACATCCACAAACCAGTTTCTACTAAAGTTAATGCAAAATTCATTTAATAATGCTCTGTGTTGATGGACTATTCTTATTTTCTTCCTTATCACCAGAAGAACAACTCTTTGATTGTAAATGAGTAGCTACCTTGCCTCTTTTATGAATTATTTGCAAAGCAATGCCACTTTATCAACATAAGTGTCTTTGACTCCATTGCCCAATGAATATTCACCCTGTTTCAACCAAAAAACAAGTCTGATTTTAATTCTAATTCATATATCTGGCCTTGTTAAACAATTGGTGAGAGATCCCTCTCTGGAAAGGAAGAAGCCAACTCCCTTTCCTAAAGTGGTTCTGTGGTTACCTCGAAGTGTCCTTTCTGCAACCTTAAGGCACATTTGGAGTGATAACATATTAGCGTTGTTTCCGGGGAATGCGAGTCTTATTGTCCTTGGGAAAAACGACAGAGAGTTCCGTGTTTTCATAGTAAGAAGAGATTTCTGTGGGCAAATAGAAATTTCTACATTTAAGGAAGGTTGAACATTTTCCCTGGTGACTCCACTCATCAGGGTTTTCACTTAAAGGTGACTCCACTGGGGAGATTGGAGACTCCACATTGGTTTCCAAAGAAGGTTTCAAAAGGCATCCTAGCCCCTAGAAGGATCCATACAAGAGGTAACCCCATTTCTGAAATTTTACTAAGTGTGGAAAACCCAGAAATTCTGCTTAGGCATAGAAGTGGAAAAGAGAAAGATAGCACTTCTAATATTGAAAGATCTATGTCTAAAAAATCGTTGTATGGTTTTCATGAATTGAATTGAGAAGTAAACATTGGAAAGTATTTATTAAGTTTGAAATCAGAATCAAACCTAGAGAAAACAAGAGTAAATCTAAATAACTTTGATTCATAGTTGCTAGATCCTGTGTGGTATAATTTTTTGTGTTTTTTGTGTTGTAGCCAATCAACTATTTGAAGGCCTTATTTGGCCTCTATTTGATGCAGGCCAGGTAGCGTGGAAAGCGGCATGTTGTGTGCCAGTGTTTGAAGCAGGAGGGTGCAACGTGGTAAGCTGCATGTCGTGTTCTTTATGGAAATTCTTTATCATTTTCATGCCCGCCGAGGGATACCCACTTTCCTTTTCACGCAGCTTAGCAGTATTCAACGATTTTCATGATCTGGATGTAGCAATCTTCGGCTTCAACAAATCGTGTGGAGTTTGCATTCATGTAGGTATGTTTATGTTCACTTATAATAGGCATAATGTTTTTTGGAATTATGATTCTGAGTGTAAAATTTGTGTCTTTTATTAAAAACTATTCTTAGTTTTCTACTTGCTATCCCTGCAATGCTAAAGAATTCTCGCACGGTTGGAAAATTCCAGGTTGCATTTGCTAAAGAATTCTCGCACGGTTGGAAATTCCCAGGTTGCATTTGTGTGGTTGATTTTGTGCATATTTCTTTTATGATTGGGCGAAAATCCTCTCTATAGGAAACAGACGTTCATTGAAGTAAGGCTTTGCCTCCTCTTGGTAAAATATGGAGCTCGGCTCCTTCCTTTATACGTTTTCAGAGTGAAATTTTTACTTCCTGCTTTGTTCCATAATGAATGAATGTTAGTGGTAGCTCTGTGTTGATTTTTCTAGACGAATCTTATGTTCGAGAACCACCAAATTCATGGTTTATTCTTCCTGGATAAAGACTTTGCTTCCTCGGTTCCCATCACAGGTATAATTAATGGTTTCTTGCTTATGTTCTGCTTATAGTTCGTATTTTTCATTTGTTTTCCTATATTGATTTCCATGGTTACATTTTCTTATAGGTGATGTCTAAAAATGAATGTATCCCTTTTTGGTTTGGACAAGGAGATATTCCTGTTCTTTATGTAATTGCCTACTTTGCTTTCAACAATAATTTTAAAGCTCTGGCCACCATGCTTTTAGTGAGCGAACATTATGCATCATCATAGATACTGGGCAGAACACTGAGATCGTAGACTTTCCAAAAAGAACCTTACATAATCACGAATTTGGGACAGGAAACTTTGTGTAATACAAGATTTACAGGAGCGTTGCATGCAGAAAGAACTAAGCGGTACTTTGTGTCGAGTATTCAGTGACCCCGTTGGGGGTTTTTTTTTCTCTTTGGTTTTTTCTCCTGCCCTCCGTCGCAAGCTTCCATTTCCTAAGCATTCTCTCTTACATGGTCTTGAAAGAAGGCTTGTATATCGCTGTTAGCATTATTTTATTTTTTTTACCCTTAGTCAGCTTGTTTTTTATATCTCTCTCTTCGCATTGCGCGGTTTGAGCTCTGCAGATCTGACATTCTTTGGGTTGACGTGGTATCCTTTATCCCGGTGTTCTCTTCTGAGTGCTCTTTCCAATAGTCGGTTCGGCGCCTGCGTTATTCACACCTAGTATAAGTAGAATTTCATTTTTAGTTTTGCAATGCAAATAAGAAACTGTACAAAATACATGTATAAATCAAATTCTCAGGTTATAACAAAATACCTGAGTTGCACTTCCAACACCATAGTAGCTATGGGGAGTCCAATGAAATTGACTTTGCATAGCAGCCTTTATTCCAACTACCCCTTTGTTTTCACATTCTTTAGCCTGCATGCAAACCCAATGGATTTGCTCCGACAAAATAGAATCTAGATTTGATCTAGCGGCAAAAAACAAAGATCAGAAAGGACAAGGGTAGGAAGAGGTGATTTCAGTCATGCTCCTAGATGGATTAACGAAGGTGTCCAAATGTAGGACATGCACGAAGCATTTCCAGTTGTAATCTAAGCAAACATGTCACGAGATTCAAATGGAGAAAACTCAAAACATGTATATGACACGGTATGTTCATGTAGGCGAGCGTTGTGCTACGTGTTTGTTCCAGTTTTATTTTTTGTTTTTCAATCATTTGTCACTACTGACAAGTTATAAAGTTGGATTACTAAAATTTATTTTTATTCACAAAATCATATTTTATTTTTTTAACTCCCTCCGGCATTGCTTGGCATCTCGCATAAGAATTGATAACTTTCATTTTTGTCACTAAGCATTCTACAGTTCGAAAGCTATATTTATCTTGCGTTGGAGATTTTTTATTCACATGCAAAACTAATCAAAATTTGAATTACCGTAATCAATAATTAAAGAATTATCAGAATGTTGCATATAATGTTATTCCATACAAAACAGGTGTTGAAAGTAAAAGCAAAACACGAACAAATAAAACAAAGTTAACGCTAAATTATTTAGAGATTCATAATACTAAATATCGTACTTATATATATCCCTCCAATTTAATCACACATCCTTGTTCTTGTTTGTCTTTTATAATAATTATTTTAAGATTTGGAATGAAATATAAGCAAGAAGGATTTATTTGATGGAGGTTCATGGTTACTGTGGAATGAAATATAAGAGGGAAGGATTATCTCATGGAGCTTCATGGTTATTCGTGCACATGCTTTCATGGACATTTCCAAGCACTTTTTCTATGAAATTTTCTTGTAGAGGGAACCATGAACTCATTGGAGAGAGAGCAACCTATAAGCTCCTTCATTCTATTTTTATTTTTATAAATATTAAATTCATATTTTTACTATCTAAAATATAATATTATAAACACTTTATTATTTAAAATTTATGTCTTAACTTTATATTAATTATTTATAAGTTGAAGCTCATAATTATTGATTTAATTTTTTTTAAATGTAATATAGATGATAATTAAAAATAGTTTAAAGATTTTTTATAAATATTAAATTCATACTTTTACTATCTAAAATATAATATTATAAACACTTTATTATTTAAAATTTATGTCTTAACTTTATATTAATTATTTATAAGTTGAAGTTCATAATTATTGATTTAAAATTTTTTAAATGTAATATAGATGATAATTAAAAATAGTTTAAATGTAATCTTGAAAATATTAATAATTAATTTAAAACATATTACAAATATAGTATTTATCTTTTATTGTTTATTTGTTATCATAATTGAGGTGATTAGGGTTCAAGAGGTTTCGAGATCTGACATAGAGTTCGAATAGGAATTGCAAAATGTCAGTAAGTTTTATGTCGATGGTACTGGAAATGGGTTCTCTCAGCAAGTGAAAGCGATAGGTAATGTCGATGGTACTGGGAATGGGTCCCCTCAACAAGTGAAAGCGATAGGTAATGATTTGACGACGGTTTCCTCTAGGTCTTGGGTAATGATCTCAATGGTACGTGTCACAGGCCCCAACGCAAAACAATAGCTAAAAAATGCAAAACAATCCCTAAAGGCAAGGACTTGCTACTACGCAGCCATACTTGTTTTCTATAGAGATTGTTTGTGCATTATAATATTATGGTTTTTCCTTATTTTTCACCATCCACTTTTCCCTATTTCATTTCAGTTACAAGAAATTTGTTATGTACTATGGCTAAGCATAGCTTGCTAAAGTAGTTTGTAATTTTGCTTCGAGTTAATATACTTCTCTGTTTTCATAGTTAGTTTTTAATTGAGTCATCTCATAGATAGGTTCCTGAATTCATTTAAAGTTGTCTTCTAATTCATAGTTAGAACTTTTCCATTTCATCAAAGTAGTTTTGTTTTTGATCCAGTTTTGCTTCCTAGTATAATATTGTTGGGTTTATCTTTTCAGTTATTGTCCATGGAGTAGAGTAGTATAACTTAATACTATTCTTATCTGTTGGTTTAGCTAGGTTTAATTAGTTCATTTGTTGTATTTCTGAAGTTTGACTCGGTTTTTCATTTTGAAACATCTTTCGATCTTTTCTTTATTAAACATTTCCAAGGTCTACCGAGCCGAAATCTTAGGTGCCATTCTACCTCAACATATACTATGCCACAACTCTAATATTACCAACCCTGGTCGATAATTAAATATTTGGTGATTCCTTAAGACAGTAAATACACCTCAACAGCCTCAAAAAACACAAAACCACTAAGATGTTGTTTTCTTGGTTTGACTTCATAATTCGCATTAAGAAAACTAAACCATTGTTTAATATCTTGGTTTGACTTCATAATAAGAAAACTAAACCATCGTTCAAACGAAATGGGAATATCTTGATTTGACTTCATATTTCTCATTAAGAAAACTAAATAATCGTGTTGGCACCAATTTTGTCCTAGAATGATTGAAGGGTTCAAACCTATGAAAGAATTAAGCAAAGCCTCGGTTTTAAGCCATATGACCCATAAGGATGCAAATCGGGTCTCTAAAGGGTTTATTCCTAAAATCAGAGTGAAATAATCAAGAAATCCTAATTTTTAACCTAGCAGATGAAGGTGAAGGAAACAATCTGCCCGGAATTAAAAGGTGGCACCGGTGAAGGGCGTAGATCTATGGCGATAATGATCAACGGCTAGGAAGCAGCTTCGTGAAAGAAGTACGGTGTGTTTTAAAGTGGAGGCAAGTTGTTTAGTTCATGATCAAATTGGAAAGTTGATCGACGGACAGAAGGATAGATCTACAGATGGCAATTACTTCGGTGATTTGACGTACACAATGAATCGACATTTTAATATCTTCAAAATTTTGGCAGGCCCCTTGTATTGCAACGATGTAGATTGAGCGGAGTTGGGATCTACGGTGGAGGATTTGTTTGCAGATTTAACCTGCACGGGTTAATTACACCTCCCGAATCTGCGAACTCGGTAGGGGCCACTCCTTCTGACGGCGAGAATGTGGGAGATATCTAGATCGATGGTCTGTAGCGTTTTCATGGATCCAAGGTGCAAGAAAAGCAACATGTGGAAAGATTGGAAGCCACGACAAGTTGTAGAGCTAAAGGGCGAGGGATATCTACGGCACAAAGTAGATCTCATAGATGGACGGTTTAAAAAACCTCTTTGTTGCAAAAGATGCAAGGATGATAGAAGAAAATAAATAATATAAAAATACATGTTGCACGGAGAACTAATACTATTCGTCCGGTGCATTGGAAAATGACAGATGACTGTGCAGAAGAAGCCAACTCAACCAGATTCTCAGCCCAACTGTCGATAACTAGGTAGGCCTTCTGCTCCATACTAATCTATTCAAATGGCTGAACTAATAGAACCCCCAGGTTTTGAACACCAGAGGATAAACGATTTGTTTGAGGATAAGGATGCCAAAATTTATGACACAGTGTTGATAAACAACTCCATAGAGACAGTTGAGGACAAGTTGAAGCTGATTAGGGAGAGGAATGTTGATCTGCATAAGGTTTACCAGACATTTTTCAATTTATTTGCAATCAACCAAACCCCAAACAGTCCCGAGTTTTTCGACTGGTGCGCCACCCATTACTCCTCCTCTACGAGGGTGATTATGGACGCATCCAACTCTAAGATCACGTGCTAAATCAATCCCCCCACTATTAGAAAGTCCCTATCAATCCCGGATGAGTTCTGACAAATGGACAAAGAATACAAAGAAGAAGCCCTAATTCAACATTTCAGACAAGCCCCATTCGACCTTATAAAGCAAAGTTTCTTCCATTGTAGCATCCATCCAAATGTCTCCTTCCAAAACCAACCTTTCCCTGGTGAAGTCAGTCCATTTATAGAAGATTCCAACTATGCCATCACCATGTTAGCCTAGTTCCCAGGTTTAAATAATGACATGTATATCACTGAGCCTTTCATAAGCCTATTGTTTGTCATGAGCACATGTCCTCTTGAGTTTGATGGCCCCAGTCAGTCCACCCAGTGTGCTTGTCTTAGGTTTGATGAGGCCCTAGCTGATTTTATCCATTCTCAGCTAGTGGAGTTCCCCAAGACTAGGGGCTTTAGGTTTCAGTCATATCTACTAAGGATGTTCATGTCCTTCAATGAATAGAATTTGCAGATGCCTGGGGGGCTATTCACATAGGAAATGTAGACAACCTACACCCAATTCATGAACAACCTCATGGCAGAGGTTTACCATGTTTTTTTTCAGAAGAAGCTACCTAGGGTATTAACAGAAATGAAAGAATTATTGCAGCCTTCTCCAGAGAAGAGGGTTGGTGACTGGTCCCTTTCAGAACACAACATTGCAATTACAGTTTATGGGTTTTCTCATGCACCTTATGTGCTTCCATATTTTCTAATCCCCAGACTATTTACACTGGAGTTCATCAGACAGAAGTTGAAGGTGGAGGTTGAGAATTTCCTAGATGACAAGAAGGCTTCAAATATCACCTTTCCATGGGTTGTAGGCTCATTCATTGTTAAAAATAAGGCTTCCCTTCCAACCATTGAAGGTATGATGAGAAATATTGGGTTCAGAGAAAAGGAAACCATAAATGATGAACCTCACCACATCATCTCAAATAGTAGAAAAGAAACTAACAGAAAGGACTTCATACATTTTGAAATTACAGGGCGGGCTGAGACTGCTAATCTGTTAGAGTATCCTAGAAAAAGTCAGATGGAGGTAGATTCACCTGATGACTCTACCTCCCTGGTATCAAAGGTCACTTCCCCACTACCAAGCTCCTCCATCCTGGTCCCAACAGTTGAAGATAGTTTACCCCTTTCCAGTGGCTCTGGGGAATCTAGCAAATTCGAAGGCACTGATCCCATGGATATTGAAAAAGACACAGAGAGAGATTCCAAAAGGTAGAAAATAGAAAAACCTGAGCAGCAATTAGTGATAGTGACAACAAGTCAGGCCAAAAAGAAGCAGGTGAAGATCCAAATACCTTCCTTTGAGGTCAAGGAATATGTATTCAACAAAGCATCCATTAAACTTGCTGCACCAAGAAAAAGTAGAGCTGAGCTACTGGATGAGTACAACGAGAGCATAGAGGCAGTCTCAGAGGAGTTTAAATTATATGCAGAGGTGAGGAAAATTTCCAATAAAGAGTTGTCTTTGGTGGCTAGCAGAAGCCATTCCCAAAACACCCTGAACTTGGCCTTGGCCACTAAAAACAAAGCAACTGAACTAAAGATGAACCCGGAAGACATCCCTGTACCCGATATGATAAATTTGCACAAGGAAACCGGGGAGGTTATCTATGCCAAGTTACTAAGGGTTGCACTGGAGCTATCCAAAGTGCAGGCCAGCAAGAACAAGGTTCAAAATCAGCTTTGACTGGAAAATAAGTCCTTAGAGGCACAAACCAAAAAGCTCCAGACTGCATTATTGGCTACTGAGAGCCAAGAAGACAAGAGAGCTAGCGTACAAAATTTTCTGGATGAGAAAGACCATGACATTCAGATATTGAAGAAGAACATAAAAATTCCCTCCACCCACCTGGTGGAAGCATCTGAGCTAGTGGAACGGGAAGAGAAAGAAAAACTACAAAATGAACTAACAGACTGCAAGGCCAGACTACTAAAATTTGAAGAGAAAGAGAAGCAATGGAAGGTAGATATAGCTCTTGTGGTAGAAAGTGAGAAGGATTTAAAGGCCAAGTCAAGTCTGAGGACCTTGAAAGGAAGTTGCAGGAGACGAGTCATGAATAGGAAAACATGGCCACACCCTGCTCCATAGAAGCTGGTGATTTCTCCCTTGTGGGAGCTATGGCTCAATCAAGTCTAAGAGACTTAGAAGTGGAGAGATTAAAGAAGCAAAACAAAATTCTTAAAACCCTGATGACAAAGGAAGAGTAGGAAAAGGAGGCTTGGGAAACCAAGTACCAGGAGATGTAGAAAAAAAATGAGGAATTGGTGAAGCAGGCCATAGGTTAGACCGCCCCGCAGGAAGAAAAGCAAGTCATTTGGGATGACATTATTGTAGAGGCAAAAAAGCTAAGGCCATATCTTGACTTCATTTTGGACAAGGAAGCTATAATCAATCTAGCTAAGCAAAGTGTTACAGCTGTAAATGAGAAATTGAATAAAAATCCTATGGAACATGCTAAGAATACCATAGAATTCTTGAATGGCTTGATTGAAGATAAAGTAAAGGAAGCATGCATAAAATATAGGTGTCCACCATCATTTGGGCCAAGAAAGTGATACATAAGCATTAGCGGGTGACTACCATTCAAGCAGGGATAGACATCTTAGCACATCAAGTAAAAATTTTCAGAGAGATGTTTGATCCACTATTCAAGAAGGGAATTCCCCTCTTTTTGGAGGAGGATGGCACCATGATCAAACAAGAAGAGTATCAGGGAAAGCAATGGGAATGCAGATTGGATCATGAAGGCTTTGCTTACATGAACCAACCCTTGTTAGGAAAAACAATGGTAGATAAATTGGTAAAGGAATTTGAACTGATTTTATCCTTCAAGGAAGTATGTGCACACACCATCATTTGGGCCAATAAAGTGATACAAAAGCATCAGCGGGTGACTACCATTCAAGCAGGGATAGACATCTTAGCACATCAAGTAAAAATTTTCAGAGAGATGTTTGATCCACTATTCAAGAAGGGACTTCCCCTCTTTTTGGAGGAGGATGGCACCATGATCACACAAGAAGAGTATCAGGGAAAGAAATGGGAATGCAGATTGGATCATTAAGGCTTTGCTTACATGAACTAGCCCTTGTTAGGAAAAACAATGGTAGATAAATTGGTAAAGGAATTTGAACTGATTTTAGCCTTCAAGGAAGTATGTGCACACCTTAATAATTGCTCATACAAGGAGCATACAGAGATGGGAGTATGGTTGAAAGAGGTGGCCACGTTAGAGCTGCAAACTGCTGATCAGTGGAAGCTTGTGGAGAAGTATTGGAAAGATAAACTAACACTACATCCATGAATATTCTAAAGGTCGTAGAGGCTACAACATGAAGAAATAGTTACTAAGGAATTTGGTTTATTTACCATAGTTGGTTATTAGATGGCAGATGCTTAGTGACACTTGTAGAAGGTTGTTTATACCATTTTTGTCAGCATCTGATTTTCTGTTGTAACTAATCCTCGAGAGGGATAGACCTAGCTGCATAGGTGTCAAGAATTTTGTAATAGTTTTTGTTAGGGTGATTCGAGCCTAGGGGCTGAGAGATATCTATATATACATATGTAATCAAGATGCAAAAGGTTGAAACCTGTTGGAACCTGTGAGGCTTTTGTGTTGTGTATTTTGAGATGTTCCTTTAATAAAATTGGCAGAGCAGGGCAAGCATTTTGAGCAGAGATTCTTGTGTTATTTATTTTGCAGTCTGTACCTTCTCTTCTCTATGTGAATGTTTCCTTGTTATCTACTTCATAATGTTTTCTTTCATGTTTGGATAAGTGTGTATTGAAGCATAATTCATATGTTTATGGTATGTTTCTTTGATTCCAAGCATCCACAAACCAGTTTCTACTAAAGTTAATGCATAATTCATTTAATAATGCTCTGTGTTGATGGACTGTTCTTATTTTCTTCCTTATCACCAGAAAAACAACTCTTTGACTGTAAAGGAGTAGCTACCCTGCCTCTTTTATGAATTATTTGCAAAGCAATGCCACTTTATCGGCATAAGTGTCTTTGACTTCATTGCCCAATGAATATTCACCCTGTTTCAACCAACAAACAAATCTGATTTTAATTGTAATTCATATATGTGGCCTTGTTAAACAATTGGTGAGAGATCCCTCTCTGGAAAGGAAGAAGCCAACTCCCTTTCCTAAAGTGGTTATGTGGTTACCTCGAAGTGTCCTTTCTGCAACCTTAAGGCACATTTGGAGTGATAACATATTAGCGTTGTTTCCAGGGAATAAGAGTCTTATTGTCCCTGGGAAGAATGAGAGAGAGTTCCATGTTTTCATTGTAAGAAGAGATTTCTGTGGGCAAATAGAAATTTCTACATTTAAAGAAGGTTGTACATTTTCCCTGGCAACTCCACTCATCAGGATTTTCACTTAAAGGCAACTCCATTGGGGAGATTGGAGACTCCACATTGGTTTCCAAAGAAGGTTTTAGAAGGCATCCTGGCCCCTAGAAGGATCCATACAAGAGGTAACCCCATTTCTGAAATTTTACTATGTGTGGAAAACCCAAAAATTCTACTTAGGCATAGAAGTGGAAAAGAGAAAGCTAGCACTTCTAATACTGAAAGATCTATGTCTAAAAAATCGTTGTATGGTTTTCATGAATTGAATTGAGAAGTAAACATTGGAAAGTATTTATTAAGGTCGAAATCAGAATCAGACCTAGAGAAAACAAGAGTAAATCTAAATAACTTTGATTCATAGTTGCTAGATCCTGTGTGGTATAATTTGCAAAACCCTATAAAACTGAAGAAAGCAACCCTCATCTTCAAACTTCCCAGCCTCATAGTACCACCCTTGTTAACAATCCTTTTCTAAACCCTAGTTTACCACAAAATCCACCTGTTGTACCACCAAATCCACCCATACCAATGGCAGCTAGGTTTGCACCCTTAGCTTTACCTTTTGTTTTGCATGATCTCCCTCAATATTACTCACAGAGAATTTCTTTATATGGTGGGGATGGAAAATTTACAATAAGGAAACATATGGATAGGTTTGAATATTTTATTGACCTGGAAGAAGTAGACTATGATGATGCAAAGATGAGGTTGTTTGCACAGAGTTTGTCCGGGGAAGCCAAGAGATGGTTTAAAGATCTACCAGCAGCATCTATCCCTACCTTTGAAGCTTTTCAAACATTGTTTTTAGATAGATGGGAAGCAAAGAAGAGACCTTTCATTGCAAAGATTATCTCAGTATCACCATTTGAAGAAGGGAAACTTTGAGTTTGTCCATGAGTTTTCTAGCAGATTTATGAGGGTGTACAACTCAATCCCAGCTGATATTAAACCTTTGGTAGGTGCTTCCAAGCTTCATTATGCAGATGCCTTTGATGGATATTTTTCATGCATGTTGAGGGAGAGGAACTCACCTACCTTTTCAACTATCTTAAAGGATTCCCTAGACGTGGAGGCAAATATGATGGCTTCAGTGAAGTTGAAAAGTAAAATAGAAGTAGATAAGAAGAGACAAGAAGCCCAACCATCCACTTCTACTTCCTCCTCTGCTAGTGATTTCAAGTTTGAGATGATGATGAAGACAATGGAAAAGTTGATGGAGAGGTTGACCTTAGACAATAGACCTCCCAATAGAGAGAAACCTGAAAATCAAGTGAGGAATCCAAATTTCAGAAGGCCCTTTCCTCAAAGAAACCAAAGGAACATTGAAGATCGACAAATCAGACCACCTTTCCCTGAAAATTTGATTGATGAGGAAGGACAAGAAGATCCAATGGATAGCCAGATCCACCACTTTGATGACATTGACCTTGAAATATATTTGACTGAAAAAGAACATGATTTCTTCACCCAAGAAAATGCTAGTCCTATTCCAGAGCTAGACTCAGAACAATATCAGATAGGATATCAAAATGGCCTTAATGATTTTCAAAGAAAACTAAAACTGAGAAATCGGGAGATAATAACAAATAAAGGAAAGTCCAGTCAAAATAAGCTTTCCAACGCCCAACTGAATTTAGAAAAACAAAAAGGAAAGCAGAAGGAGACTGTTGTAGAAGAGAACCTAGAAAATAAAGAGCAATAGCCAAAGGAAATTAAACAGTCAAGGCCAATTGATGTGGATGAACCAATTTCATCGTTCAGTTTGAAAACAGAGTTGTCAAAGGTTAAAATTTATATCCCCTTTAATGAGTTGTTGAATAATAATGAATATAGGGAAGAAATCACTAAAATGGTAAAAAACCAAGGTGAATGTCAACCAAATATTTTAGAACTGATAGATGATGCTCCCACTATTGTTTTTCGACCCAAAATTGAAGATACAAATGATGAAGAATTTTTTCCTTTTTATTTAAGTCTAAATATCCATGATATGATTATGCACAATGCTATAATAGATTTTGGTGCCTCTCATAATCCGATGCCAAAGACATTGGTAGAAAGTATGGGTTTAGAGGTTACTAGGCCCTACAAAGACCTATATTCCTTTGATTCTAGAAAATTCAAGTGTTTGGGATTGATAGAAGACATGGTAGTAACCCTTGCACAACTTCTAGCCAAGAGCATTGTGATGGATGTGGTAGTAGTTGACATTCCTGCCAAGTTTGGCATGTTGTTTTCAAGGTCTTGGGAATCAAAGTTGAAGGGAACTCTGCAAATGGATATTTCATATGCCACTATACCTTTGTTTGGAGGCAACAGAAGATTATATAGAGAAAAGAGATTGGCCCATGTGGTCAACAGTTAGGATAAGCTTGATAATCATCCCATTTATGCTGTTGATACTGACTTGGGGTCTTCTATATTCTTCAATGAGGTACCACACACTGATCCATAGGTTCCTACAGATTGAAGTTGAGGAGGATGAGGAGTTTGCAAGAAGATAACAGGCCTTGGAGAAGAAACAGAATGAGGAAGGGTTATGGACTATGTATTTTGATGGGTCTTTGAGTAAGAGTGGGGTTGGAGCCGGTGTTTAGATCATATCCCCAGGCAGATAATTTAAAGCTTTGTCTTATAAACTGACCTTTGAATGTACTAACAATGTAGCTAAGTATGAAGCTTTGTTGCTGGGTTTGTAGGCTTTGAAAGATATGGGATGAAAGAGAATAGAAGTGTTTGGGGATTCAGAGCTTGTGATAAACCAAGTGAATGACAGTTACCAGAAAAAACATCCCAGAATGAGGGCCTACAGAAATGATGTTTGGGACATGTTTGGTAATTATTTTACAGAGCATAAAATCAGGGTGGTACCCAGGATTGAAAATCAAGTAGTAGACTCTTTGGCTACGACTGTTGGAGGTTTCAAGACTCCCATTTACTCCCAAAAGAAATATGAAGTTGAAGTTGTGAATAGACCCTCTATACAAGACAACTCCAAGTACTGGCAAGTTTTTGATGATGATATGCAAATAAAGAGATTCTTAGAGCTATCTGATGAATTTGTAAACACTCAGATTGACTCAGAAAATGAAAATTTAGAGTGTTTTCAAGGTGATGGGTCGACTGAAGATGAAGAAGCTGGAAGCAAAGGTTGGAAGAATACGTTGGGAGGAATGGATATTATTCAATTGAAGAGTAATTTTATCCCAAGAGGCCTGATTCCCCTGGAGAACTTGTTTGATCAGAATGATGTGGCCAAATACTCTAAAATGAAACCTGTTGATGATGTCGTCGAAGAGCAGAACCTAGGGAATGAAGAAGAGCCGTGAGTTGTAAGGTTGTCCAAGAAGTTGCTTGCAAAAGAGAAAGCATAATACATAAATTTGCTGAAGAAATATATAGATGTTTTTGCCTAGAGCTATGAATACTTGAAAGAATATGATACCTCCATCATCCAGCACACCAATCCAATTAAGCCTGGGGAGAATCCTTTCAGACAGAAATTAAGAAGAGTAAACCCCAAGCTATTTCCTATAATAGAAAAATAGATCAAGAAGCTGTTCAATGCTAAGATCATTGTGACTTTGAGGTTTTCAAAGTGGGTAGTTAACCTATTTCATGTCAGAAATAAGAATGGTGAAATTAGGCTCTGCATTAATTTCAGAAAGCTCAAAATGGTTTCATTAAAGGACAATTATCCACTACCTAAGATGGAGCACACTCTGCAAAGAGTGGTGGGGTCTGAAAGAATTTCTACTGTGGATGGTTTCTTCGGTTATAACCAGGTCAAAGTGCTCCCAAAAGACCAAGAAAAAACTACTTTTACTACACCTTGGGGCACATTCATGTATGCTAAAATGCCCTTTGGGCTGATGAATGCAGGAGCCACATTTCAACGTGCTATGGACATTGCTTTTGGAGAGGAGAAGGACAAGTTTGTGGTTGTTTACATGGATGATGTCACTGTGTATTCCAGGTTTGACAGGGAACATATCAAGCACCTGGAGAAGGTATTTTTGAAGTGCACAGGAAGTATGGTATTTCAATGAACCCCCAAAAGTCTAATTTTGCACTAGAAGAACCTAAATTGCTGGGGCATATTATTTCTAGGGATGATATTAAGATTGATCCAGAAAGGGTTGGGAAATTTTGAAGGTGGAAGAGCCTAGAAGAAAGAAGGAGGTGCAATCCCTTATTGGACAAGTAGGTTTCCCGAAAAGATTCATTTCCATCTTTGCAGAGATAATGAGAAATATTACTAACATGCTGAGGAAAGAAAATCAGATAAAATGGACAGAAAATGCTAGAGAATCATTCATGGGTATTAAAAGGGCCATCACTAAGGCTCCAATCCTAGCAAGTCCAGATTTTACCAAATATTTCCTAATTTTTTCTTATGCGCCTGAGCATACTGTGGCTGGAGTCCTATTGCAAAAGAATATCCAAAATGTGAGCAACCTATTGCATTCTTCAGCAGGGTATTGAGAGAGGGGGAGTTGAAGTATGACATAATGGAATAGCAGGCATATGCTTTGGTGAAATCATTGAAATATTTCAAGGTATACATCCTCCATTCACACGTTGTTTCCCATGTTCTCAATAATGCAATAAAAATCATTCTTACCCAACCAGATCCAGAACGTAAGAGGGAAAAATGTATTATTGTTTTGTTGGAATATGATCTTGAGATCAAGCCTACTAAACTGATTAAGGGACAAGGGCTAGCCAAAATGACGACAGGGGCTAATTGTGAATCAGTGCAGCTTAACTTCTTGACCAGCCATTCAAATTAGCTAGACATAGGAATGCAGGTAATGCCATAATTTTCTATGTCTCCTTGGTACTGATATTGTGTATGTATTGCAGAATTTACAAGCTCTTGCAAGACTAAGTAAAACAAGGGCTAGATCTGTAAAGCTTAAGGCTACAAAGTTCTGCATCATGAACCAATGCTTATATTGGAAAGAACCTGGTGGTGTATTGCTAAATTGCTTGCTGGAAAATGAATCCCAACAGACCATGAAGGATTTTCATAAAGGAGATTGTCAAGGGCACCACTCATGGAAGGTAGCAGCAAATAAAATTCTAAGAGCTGGTTTTTATTGACCTACTATGTTTTATGATGTGTACAAAGAGACTACCACATGTCATCAGTGTCAGATCTTTGATGGTAAGAGGAAATTGGTTTCGATTCCTCTTAACACAATTTCAATAGAGGCACCTTTCTAGCAGTGGGGGTTAGACTTCATTGGGAAAATCAACCCTAATTCTTCAGGAAGCACAGATGGATCCTAAAACCAACAGTTTATTTCACAAAATGGATTGAAGCCATACCGACTAGGAGAGCCACTGATGCTGTGATCATGGAATTTCTAGAGAATAACATTTTGGCTAGGTTTGGATTCCCTAGAAGAATTGTGACAGATAATGCAGTTGCCTTCAAGTCCAAGAAGATGATAACTTTCTGCCAAAAGTACCACATAAACCTGAACCATTCTATTGCCTATTATCCACAAGGAAATGGATTGGTTGAGTGTTCTAACAAGATCCTGGTAAGGATAATTAATAAGTTGTTAGAAGAGAACAAAAGAGATTGGCATACAAAGCTGAAATATGCTTTGTGGACTGACAGGATTAGCACAAAGAGAGCAATTGGGATGTCACCTTTCCAGTTGGTATATGGAGATGAAGTTGCCTTTCCAACTTCTTTAGGATTGCCAATCATGAAGCTGTTACAGGGGCATGAAGATGAACCAAACCATATGCAAAGGAGGATAAATCAAATAATAGAGTTGAATGAAGTAAGAGAAAATGCCTATGACAGAGCGTAAGTGCACCAAGAGAAAATGAAGAATACTTTTGATAGGAAGGTGAAAGAAGAACAATTCCAGATTGATGATTTGGTCCTGAAGTGAGATGCTCCAAGAGAAGACAAGCATGGGAAGTTTAACCATATGTGGGTAGGTCCATACATTATTGCAGCAAACAGAGGTGTCAACTCTTTCATGCTGGAGCATCAAGATGGGTCTCCACTGACAGTAGGTCCAGTGAATGGCAGGTTTCTAAAGCATTACTTGTCCTAAGGCTGGCAGGTAACCTTTATATCATATTTTGTATATATTGCTTTACATTTGCATTAGTACATGTGGTGAACCAAAGGATTTGAAGCCTGAAGTGAATGCCCTGAAATATGGAGGGACAACCATTTCTTTTGTTTTGATTTTTGCATACAGAAAAGCCGGAGCAGTGTTTTGAAGTTTTGAAGAACAACCCAATGGATCAGGCACTGGTCTGCGGGGTTCTTTTCTACCTCACAGGGAGGATAACATCCCCAATTGGAGACGGTTGTTGGCGCTGGTTTTGTCCTGGAACGATTGAAGGGGTTCAGACCCATGAAAGAATTAAGCAAGGCCTTGGTTTTAAGCCATATGACCCATAGGGATGCTAATCGGGTCTCTAAAGGGTTTATTCCTAAAATAAGAGTGAAATAATCAAGAAATACTAAGTTTTAACCTAGCAGATGAAGGTGAAGGAAAAAATCCGCCCGCAATTAAATGGTGGCCCTAGTGAAGGGCGCAGATCTATGGCAATAATGATCAATGGCTGAGAAGAAGCTTCGCCAAAGAAGTAGGGTGTGTTTTAAAGTGGAGGAGGAGTGTTTATCCTGCGAGTAAACTGGAAAGTTGATCGACGGAAAGAAAGATAGATCTATGGACAACAATTACTTCAGTGATTTGACGTGCGTAGGGAATCGACATTTTCATATCTACGAACTTTTGGTAGGCTCCACGTATTGCAACGGTGTAGATTGGGCAGAGTTGAGATCTATGGTGGAGGATTTGTTCGGAGATTTAACTTGCATGGGTTAATTACATCTCCCAAATCTACGAACCCGGTAGGGGCCACTCCTTTTGACGGCCAGGATGTGGGTGAGATCTAGATGGACGATCGGTAGCATTTTCATGGATCCAAGGTGCACGAAAGGAAACATGTGGAAAGATTGAAAGCCATGAAGAGTTGTAGAGTTAAAGGGTGAGGGAGATCTACGACCCAGAGTAGATCTCACAGGTGGAAGGTTTAAAAAACCTCTTTGCTGCAGGAGATGCAAGGATGATAGAAGAACAAAAATAATATAAAAATACATGTTGCACGAGGAACTAATACTATTCATCCGGTGCATTGGAAAATGATAGATGATTGTGTAGAAGAAGCCAACTCAGCCAGATTCTCAGCCAAACTTTCGATAACCAGGTAGGCGTTCTATTCCATACTAAACTATTTAAATGGCTGAACTAATAGAACCCCCAGGTTTTGAACACCAGACGATAAATGATTTCTTTGAGGATAAGGATGCCAAGATTTATGACACGGTGATGATAAACAAATCCATAGAAACAACCGAGGACAGGTTGAAGCTGATTAGGGAGGGGAATGTTGATGCGCATAAGGTTTACCAGATGTTTTTCAATTTATTTGCAATCAACCAAACTCCAAACTGTCTCGAGTTTGTCAACTGGTATGCCACCCATTAATCCTCCTCTGAGAGGGTGATTATGGATGCAACCAACTCTAAGATCCTGTGCCAAATCAATCACCTCGCTATTAGAAAGGCCATATCAATCCCGGATGAGTTCTGTCAAAAGGCCAAAGTATACAGAGAAGAATCCCTAATTCAACATTTCAAATAGGCCCCAGTCGACCTTAAGCAAAGTTTCTTCCATTGTAGCCTGCAACGAAATGTATCCTTCTAGAACCAACCTTTCCCTGGTGAAGTCAGTCCATTTACAAAAGACTCCAAGTGTGTCATCACCATGTTAGCCCAGTTCCTAGGTTTAGATAATGACATGTATATCACTGAGCCTTTAATAGGCCTGTTGTTTGTCATGAGCACATGTCCTCTTGAGTCTGTTGGCCCCAGTCAGTCCACCAAGTGTGCTTGTCTTAGGTTTGATGAGGCCCTAGCTGAGAATATCCATTCTCAGCTAGTGGAGTTCCCCGAGACTAGGAGATTTAGGTTCCAGTCATATCTACTGAGGATGTTCCTGTCATTCCATGAAGAGAATTTGCAGATGCCTGGGGGGATACTTACATAGGAAATGTACATAAGCTGCACCCAATTCATGAACAACCTCATGTCAGAGGTTTACCATGTTTTCTTTCAGAAGAAGCTGCCTAAGGTATTAACAGAAATAAAAGAATTCTTGCAACCTTCTCTAGAGAAGAGGATTGCGGACTAGTTCCTTTCAGAACAGAGCACTGCATATAGAGTTTATGGGTTTTCCCATCCACCTTATGTGGCCATATTTTCTAACCCCCAAACTATTTACACTGGATTTCATCAGACATAAGCTGAAGGTGGAGGTTGAGCATTTCCTGGATGATAAGAAGGCTTCAGATATCACCTTTGCACGGGCTGTAGGCCCATTCATTATTAAAAACAAGGCTGCCTTCCAATCATTAATGGTATATGAGAAATATGGGGTTCAGAGCAAAGGAATCCATAAATTATGACCCTCACCACATCATCTAAGACAAAAGAAAAGAAACTAACAGAAAGGATTTCGTACATTTTGAAATTATAGGGCTGGTTGAGACTACTAATCTGTTAGAGTATCCTGGAAAAAGTCAGATGGAGGTAGATTCACCTGATGACTCCACCTCCCTGGTATCAAAGGTCACTTCCCCACCAGGGTAATTTTTAAGGGGGAAATTTCGCCAATTGGCTATTTTTTCGGGCTTTTTTTCAAAAAATAAATTTGCTATTTGGTCATTTTTAGTCTCTAATATCGCCTATATTTACACAAAATATGTTTTTTTATCATATTATTCCCCAAAATTTACATATTTTAGTAGTAAATTGCATGTTTCATATTTAATATTCGCCTACCTATCCATATACATGTTTTTTTCAATACAAAATAATCGCCTACAATACTATACTTCAGAATGATATTAGAATGCCCGCTACCTAGCTCCTCCATCCTAGTCCCAACAGTTGAAGATATTGTACTCCTTGCTAGTGGCTCTAGGGAATCCAACAAATTGGAAGGCATTTATCCCATGGATATTGACAAAGACATAGAGAGAGATTCCTAAAGGAAGAAAATAGAAAAAACTGAGTAGTAATTGGTGACAGTGACAACAGGTTAGGCCAAAAACAAGTAGGTGAAGATCCAGATACGTGCCTTTGACGTCAGAGAATATGTATTCAACCAAGCATCCACTGAACCTACTGCACCAAGCAAAAGTCGAGCTAAGATACTGGATGAGTACAAAGAGAGCACATAGGTAGTCTCAAAGGAGTCTAAACTATATGTAGAGGTGAGGAAAATTTCCAATAAAGAGGTGTCTTTGGTGGCTAGCAGAAGCCATGCCCAAAACACCCTGAACTTGGTATTGGCCACTAAAAACAAAGCAACTGAACTAAAGATGAACCTGGAAGACATCCCTGTACCCGATATGATAAATTTGCACAAGGAAACCGGGGAGTTTATCTATGCCAAGTTACTAAGGGTTGCATTGGAGCTGTCCAAAGTGCAGGCTAGCAAGAACAAGGTTCAAAATCAGCTTAGACTGGAAAAAGTGGAAAATAAGTCACTGAAGGCACAAACCAAAAATATCCATACTGCATTATTGGCTACTGAGAGCTAAGAATACAAGAGAGCTAGCATACAAAAGTTGCTAGATGAGAAATACCATGACATTCAGACCTTGAAGAAGAAGTTAAAAATTCCCTCCACCCAGCTGGTGGAAGCATCTGAGCTAGCGGAGCTGGAAGAGAATAGAGAAAAACTACAAAATGAACTAACAGACTGCAAGGCCAAACTAATAAAATTTGAAAAGAAAGAGAAGCAGTGGCAGGTAGATATAGCTCTTGTGGTAGAAAGTGAGAAGGCTTTAAAGTCCAAGTCTAAGGACCCTGAAAGGAAGTTGCAAGAGAAGAGTCAGGAATTGGAAAACATGGCCACACCCTCCTCCATAGAAGCTGGTGATTTATCCCTTGTGGGAGCTATGGCTCAAGCAATTCCATGGGACTTAGAAGTGGATAGATTAAAGAAGCAAAACACAAATCTGAAAACCCTGATGACAAAGGCAGAGCAGGAAAAGGAGGCTTGGGAAACCAAGTACCAGGAGATGCAGGTCAAAAAAGAGGAATTAGTGAAGCAGGCCACAAGATAGACCTCCTTGCAAGAAGCAAAGCAAGTCATTTGGGATGACATTATTACAGAGGCAGAAAAGCCAAGGCCATATCTGGACTTCATTTTGGACAAGGAAGCTGTAATCAAGCTAGCCAAGCAAAGTGTTACAGATGCAAATGAGAAATTGAATAAAAAGCCTATGGAACACGCTAAGAATGCCATAGAATTCTTGAATGGCCTGACTGAAGATGAAGTAAAGGTAGCATGCATAAAAGATAGGTTGTCCACCATCATTTGGGCGAAGAAAGTGATACATAGGCATCAGCAGGTGAATACCATTCAATCAGGGATAGACATCTTAGCACATCAGGTAAAACTTTTCAGAGAGATGTTTGATTCACTATTCAAGAAGGGATATCCCCTCTTTTGGGAGGAGGATGGCACCATGAACACACAAGAAGAGTATCAGGGAAAGCTATGGGAATGTAGATTGGATCATGAAGGCTTTGCTAACATGAACCAGCCATTGTCAGGCAAAACAGTGGTAGATAAATTGGTAAAGGAATTTGAACTTATTTTAGCCTTCAAGGAAGTATGTGCACACATTAAGAACTGCTCATACAAGGAGCATACAAAGATGTGAGTATGGTTGAAAGAGGTGGTCGTGTCAGAGCTGTCAGCTGCTGATCAGTGGAAGCTCTTGGAGAAGTATGGGAAAGATAAACTGACACTACATCCATGAATATTTTTAAGGGCGTAGAGGTTACAACATGAAGAAATAGTTACTAAGGAATTTTGTTTATTTACCATAGTTGGTTATTAGCTGACAGATGCTTAGTGACACTTGTAAAAGGCTATTTAACCTATTTTTGTCAGCATCTGATTTTTTGTTGTAACTAATCCTCGAGAGGGATAGACCTAGTTGCATAGGTGTCAATAATTTTGTAACAATTTCTGTTAGGGTGATTCAGGCCTAAGGGCTAAGAGATATCTATATATACATATGTATTCGAGATGCAAAAGGTTGAAACATGTTGGAACCCGTGAGGCTTTTGTGTTGTGTATTTTGAGATGTTCCTTTAATAAAATTGGCAGAGCCAAGCAAGCATTTTGAGCAGAGATTCTTGTGTTATTTAGTTTGTAGTCTGTACCTTCTCTTCTCTATTTGAATGTTTCCTTGTTATCTACTTCATAATGTTTTCTTTCATGTTTGGATAAGTGTGTATTGAAGTAGAATTCATATGTTTATGGTGTGTTTCTTTGATGCCAAGCATCCACAAACCAGTTTCTACTAAAGTTAATGCATAATTCATTTAATAATGCTCTATGTTGATGGGCTATTCCTATTTTCTTCCTTATCACCAGACAAACAAATCTTTGATTGTAAATGAGTAGCTACCCTGCCTCTGTTATGAATTATTTGCAAAGCATTGCCACTTTATCAGCATAAGTGTTTTTTACTCCATTGCCCAATGAATACTCACCCTGTTTCAACCAACCAACAAATCTGATTTTAATTCTAATTCATGTATCTGGCCTTGTTAAAAAATTGGTGAGAGATCCCTCTTTGGAAATGAAGAAGCCAGCTCCCTTTCCTAAAGTGGTTTTGTGGTTACCTCAAAGTGTCCTTTCTGCAACCTAGACACATTTAGAGTGATAACACATCTTTTAAATGAAATGGAAATTTCGGTGGGACACTCAGAATATCTTGGTTATTCTCATTAAGAAAACCAAACCATCGTTTAAATGAAATGGGAATTGTGGCGGGACCTTTGGTTTAAATGCGAAAATTTGGAATAGATTTATGCATTGGTTTAAACAAAATGAGAATTGCGGTGGGAACTTTGGTTTAAATGCAAAAAATTGGAATACATTTGTTAAGAATCGACTTTGGATACTAACTATCGAAACACTTAGATGAATTCATAGCATATAGACAAACTTAAAAAACCATGAACCTCGTCTCCAAAACCTCTAAGATGTACGACAATTGTTTTCTTGGTTCAACTTCATCGATGGACGATTTTGTTTTAAAGTCAACGAGTTAAAAGGTCGAACTTCTTAATGAATATGGAGCGTTTGGGATTAGAAATATTTATTTATGTCAAAGTATTTAAACTAACCAGAAACGTAGCTCATACTCATAATTTTGATAAAAACTCTATGATGTGAATAATACTAGTGGGGTGGTAGATGAGGTGGAAAATATGTAAATGAAGTTTTCAAAGAGTTGAAGACTAAATTTTTTTACAAAGACATTTTGAGTTACAACATATGGCTCCACTGAGGGGATGGTGTCTTCACGTGAGGCACCAATAATTGTAGATTTGTGTCTTCATTCTTTGGGCATGGAGTCATTCCTTTTCTGAAACCAATTTTTGTCAATCTCTGTATTTTCTTGAAACCATATTTGTATGTAACTTTTAAATGCATAAACCTTCTCTATAACCACCATCTTGAAACCATCTTTTTTACTCCCAATCCTTGGCTATCACTGAAAGCAAACTGCCACCTGGGAAAATTTTAGGGGCGAAATTTAGCCCATGGGATAATTTTTCGAGTTTTTTTTCCAAAAAAATATTTGTCATTTTCCATTTTTTTTATAATATGATTTGCCCAAATTCCCTACGATTAAATTGTTTTGCTCCAAAAAATGCCAATATTGTCCAGAAACTATATAAAATCCTATAAATTTGAATATTTTTTAAAATATCACCAAACATTGTATGGTTAGAAATTTGATAATTAGTAAAATTCGCCAAGATATTTACTCTTTCAGAAAATTATGGATCCTTAAAATTTTCCCGAGTACCACTATGAAAACCAACAAAAACTACTTATGCAAAACTAAACTAGAAGCTCAATTAAAGCTTTATTTATATAAAATTTCCTACTCTAATAAGTAAAACCTATTTGCTCAGGTATAATCACATTCCAATGAAACCAATAAAGCATTTGAGAGAATGAATATGCCCTATTCACACTCTTGGTTATCAATAGAAATAGTAATATGAATAACTATGACCCAACAAGAAAACAAGATCCATACTAGTTAGTGTAAGAATTGTGCAAAGCTTGCCCACGGGTGGTAGAACAATTGGTAATGAGTAAATGAGATGAGATGTTGTAAATAGAAGGTCACAAGTTCAAATCCCCATGGGTACTAGCTTACAAAAAAAAAAATTGTGCAAGGCTTAAACCACTTGAAAATTCCAACTAGGTTATTTCCTTGCTTCACTAACACTGATGAAAACTTTTCGGGAAAGGAAAGCTTATTCCCCTTCAAGATTCTTCGATTTTTGTATTCTTGAGTACTAAGTCCATCATGATGATCTAGTTCAACAACTTCTTCAACTCTATCATAGCATAAATTGAAACGTGTTGTAAAAGACAAAAACTTTGCCTTTGCATATTCATACTTATCATAGACTAGTTCATTGTTTACAATTTTTATGGATGTTACTTAAGGAATTTGCTCTTCCCCTTTGATTAAGTTAGTAAAATGATTCTTCATTTATTTATCATTAACAATCTCTTGAATGTCAAAGTTATTCATAACCCATTTCCACTGCAATATCATGTTGAATTCGTTGTTATTTTCCCTAGACAATAGTTTATTAACAATGCTTAAAAACAACGTCATCTTGATTAGAATATTGCTTAAAATATAGACATAATAACATTGATTATAACATTGATTCTTGAAAATTAGAATCAAAATCATCTAATCAGAAAAAAGTTTAATGTTAATTAATTATACTCTTGAGTTTGCTTTATTTTGTTACTAGTATAAAACTCAAAATCATATATCAACTCTTCAACATTGCCCTTTTATGTATTAAAAGAACAACTTAGCTTTGAAGAAATGCTATATTAGATCTCTTAATTTGATGCTCATGATCTTCCAAGCCATTTTTTTTCACATAATTTCGCATCCTTGTATTTGCAACACAATTCTGCATCCCTGTATTTGCAACATATTTCGCTACTAAGTCTTATTTATCGATTTAAAATAGTATAAGTTGATTGAGTGGAATTTTCCACGCTGGATCAAATTAATCTGAAGTATATTTAGATTTTTATAATAAAGAGATTTTAGAAAGGTTGTTTTAAATATTTAAAAACAGTCAAAGTGAAGGTTTTTATATTAAGACAAGAGAAATAGCTGCAAAGTAGTTAGTCCCTGCTTTAGAATTATGTTTAGTTTGTTTAATTAATTAAAAAATTAAATTATTTTATTACAAAAAATTTGTTTTAGAATTATGTTTAATTTATTTAATTAATTAAAAATTATTTTATTTTATTACAAAAAATTTAGTTAAGTGTATATATAAATCTTGGCACATTATGGAGCCTTTAGCAAAATTCCAATGAAAAGAAAGAGTTCTTAACGAAATTGAATTTATTACAAACATTCTTTATCTCTACTCTACTCTGCTATAAAGAGTACTCTACTATAAATAGCAAACCTAGTCACAACAATAGGAGTGTTTCCAGCTCTGTAATGAGCTTCATCTTCTGAGCAGATTTAATCCTCGATCCCTATACAACATGATTCCTTGGAACGACACCATGCTTGTAGGGTTTGAGGGTTAGATTGCTCAAGAAGTTGAAGTTGGACTTTGCTTGCACGGTTTTATTTCGACCAGATAAATTTCTTGATATATTGGACGAAACGTGTATTCTATTGGAACGAATGTGTGGTAAGAGGAACATAGATGGTTTTACATATAATGACTGCATGCATTTTGGTTTTCAATTCATATACATATTTCTACGATGCATATAAAGACACCATATACCCAAGGTTCAAAGATTGGAGGGGAGGGTTTTGAATAGAGTAAAATCTGTATGCTTAAGTTTTCTCCATCACATGAAACTCAAATATTTGAAGTTTGCAAGGGAGAGGATGCGAACATTCTGTGAGCTTTGGCTGACGTTGTTGTACCCACTGCATTGGAACACAAGTCTTCATAATCCTTAATAATCAACCTTCTAGTTCACTATAGATAACAGTCGTATTGGAACATAATTTCTTCCACCCACAGCTTTTAATGTATTTAATGTTGTTATTGAAGAATGCTCTCGAAGAGCTTCATCTTGAGAGTTTAGGTGAAGAGTCATTAGGATAGTGGATAAATAAATTAATATGTTAGTTGAGAGAACTCTCTAGATGTATCGAGAGAGAGATCGATTCTTCATGTTTCATATGTGAATTACGGTTGAATATCTTCGACATAAGATGGGTGTGGGGCATGTTGGAAGTAAATCTCATCTCTGCTGGTGGTAGTTGGAGATGTCCACAAACCAATACGTATTCAGGCATTAAATCAATTCTGGTACTTACATAGCTAGAGCATCAACATACAAGAAGACATTATCAACTATATGTGCCTAGAAACAAACGTTGTTGCAAAGCTATAGCGAATAGTCCACGTGAAAAACACATAATCGGGTTTTTTTATATCTCAAAGAATTATAGCTTGAGTCCAAAACACTCATTCACACAACAAAAGAAGCTCTTCTATCAAGAATCACGTGAAAGATGTAAGCTATTAATGAAAAGCTCCATCGACCATTTTTGTTTCAAGAACTCAATTTCGGATGCTAAATCAAAGTATATTGATATCCAACATCATTTTGTGGGGTAAAGTTGAGGTCAAAGTCTAATGACCCGCGGTCTTTTCCAGATTACCATTTTCAGAAGAGATCTAAGAAAGCAGATCGAGAGGAGGGTACTTTTTTGGATTTTGTGAATGTTCAGAATTTTCATCAATTATTTTGGATATTGCTTACAACAGTCCAGTGACTTTACAAATCACCTTCCAAGAACGATCCAAAAAAGCAGCTAGAGGAACCGTCTAAGCTTTGTTCAACAAAAATCAATGACAATTCAAAAAAGATGTTGGATAGACTGTGTTGTATGCAATTTTCTGGCCTATGGCTTATGGAGAATTCCTCCCATTAGCATTGACCATGCAACTAAACTGTACAGAAGTAAATTGATCAAGATAATATACATTTTAATTAATGACATGTTCTGCTTTTCTTTATTCCATTTTTTTGTCCCTGTTATGTAATTCCAAAGCTTGCCAGCGAGTTGGTAATTCTCCTTTGACAAATGCAAGTTTTAAAGTAGAAGTTGGAATATATTATGATTCCTAATTATAATCCAGGAATACTAGACAGTGTTAGAGATGCCATGTAAGATATTACTTTTGAAATTATTTGAGTTGGAACACCTTTTTACAGATATCTTATAGTGGCTTTGCTGAGAGAATCCAAGATATCAAATGGACTTCGAATACAAGCCCATAAGTCACTGCATGATTAAAGTTAAGCTATTTCACTAGCTTGGTCGAGATATCTAGCGGACACCTTTTTTTTCAGCGGAATCTAGGGAACACGCTCATTTTCCTATTCCTCATAGTCCACTCAATCTCTCTTAAGGCTATATAGTCTCAACTAACCCTGCAAACCACTCAAAAATTAAAAAAATATCCATGTAACACGGCATAAAGAAAGTTATTTTCTCCACTCATTAAAATATTAAAACAAGAACTGAGCCTTGCATGCATGCAGGCTGCATGTGGGCGACATGTATACATCTGGGCGACTCGTTAAAATATTAAAACGAACGAGAACTGAGTCTTGCATGCACGCAGGCTGCATGTGGGCGATGTGTATACATCTGGGCGACTCGTTAAAATATTAAAACTAACGAGAACTGAGCCTTGCATGCAGGCAGGCTGCATGTGGGCGAAATGTATACATCTGGGAAACTCATTAAAATATTAAAACGAACGAGAACTGAGCCTTGCATGCACGCAGGTTGCATGTGGGCAACGTTTATACATCTGGGCAAAGAGGGAATTGTGAATAGGTCTCAAATCCTAGAAAATTTCATTCCTGCATTTCCAGTAGTCTTCGAGAGACTGTTTTTATTTGCTCGGTGTATCTGCAGGTCATCCTCAAACTCCATGGAATCCCCCTCTATAAGAATTTTACTGAGCCTCTCTTCCATTGAATTCAACCGCTTGTAAAACAACAGGGTAACCTCCCTTAGATCGCACAAATGCTGGGGAAGATTGGTCAGCTCTGTTGGTCTCTCAGGGAGCATAGAGACGATCTTCTGGACAAAGTCTGCAAGGATTTCTTGATGGGTTGGCAATTTTTTTTACCCGCCATAAAGTCAAGAACCCTAACGGAAGTGGGTTGGTTCTAGTGGTGGTTACTCGATTCGTATGGGAGGGAGGGCACGAAACTGGTTATTCTATCACAATAACTGTGTTTTATATAATACCTTAGTCATATTTCTGCTTTGCATAGAGGCTTCTATCTATGCTAATAGCCATGGATTGTTATGGCTATCGTAGGATTTAATGCTCAGCTAACTGATTGCTCTTTTTTTAAATTGGATTTGTCTTATTGTTTACAGCTTGGTGGTATTCATTTTCAGGCTTTTGCATTAGGCATTTCAGCCATGGTTTCCAACGACTGTATTTTAGCTTCTTATGCCTTATTTTTTTGCTTATGGCAGGGCTTGATGATTGCTCGGAGGAATGGCAATGCCTCGGAGGATAAAACTTATCAGTACCATATCAAAGCAACAATTGTAACCTTTCTAACAGTATGCATTATCATTGACGCGTTTTCGGTCTTCAACAAGCTCCAGTGCGTGGGTGAAGTGACAGATTCTTGTCTGCACAACCCCTCAATCTTCACCTAAATTGTAGGTACTTCCATAATCCTTATGTTTTGCATCCAAAATTTTGAGCAATGCCTATGTGTAACAAGAATTTTGGAGAGAAATGTTCAATTGTATAGTGTTTTGTATTTGCGTTCTTTCTTGCATTGCAGTGCGTCTAAATAGCATCCTAGTTAAACACACAGAAAATTAATTCTATAGATTGACAAAGACACCTTAACAGAGTTTGTCACTTAATTTCTTTACCTTTGATTATTATTGGTAAAATCCAAGCAGAGTTACATATAGAAAGGGAATAATGTATTTGTGTTCTCGCTTCTGTATTCTATCAAAATGTCTAGCAAAATGTCCAGAAAGTATTCTATCTTGCCACAACTATCCTCAGTTCTGCCCTCTCTTTTAGTCTGGAGGTGAGCCTCCACAGATCTAACCAGTAGCCCAAATACAATGCTTTCATCGCAGAAATGGAAAGTAATCAACCAGGTTAGGCTTTCCTCCTATTACCATCAATTTGGTGACCGTTTCCTTGAATTTTTTGGCGGCCTGAGAGTCTCTTCCGAACATGTTTTGAGAAAAAGAAAGTTTCCCAACATATTCAAGCTTGTAAGAAATACAGTGTGACCGATATTCACACCTTTGGCCTTGTAGAATCCTCAAAAATGGATTGAATGGTGGAAAAAACTTGATATCTTCTCAAATGCTGCAAAGCCTCCAGTCTCTTGATGTGAAGAGCTCGGTGTTGCAGAATCTTCGAAGCATATGCCAACGAGGCCCGCAGTTGCTTCATGCCAACGAAGAGTCACTCTGGTAGCAGGACTTGGACTTGGCTGCTTCTATGACGGTGGTCCAGAAAATACTTGGTCCAGAAGTCGGAAGATTATCCGAAAGCATTCAAAATTCTTGAGATGCTTCTTTAAGAAGCATCCATAAATGTCGAGCTGTTTCTCTGTCAATTTAGGCCAGTAATGCTCTTAATTGTAACCAAACACGGAACTACATATATGACAGATTAATTATTGCATCAATTTAATGGTTGGTCATATCAGTCACAATTTTCAAAGATCAATTAATTGTAATCCATACGTGGTATGCTCTCATTTTTCATTTAATTTTTTAATTTTTTATTATTTTTATAATTGGATTATTATTTTGCACACTAGGGGTAATTAGTCAAATCTTGATAATGCACCAATCAAAAAATAGATAATCTTTAAAAGAATTTTTTTTTTTTTTTTTAATTTAGAGAAATCATTTTAATACCAAAAATCCAGAAAACTTTAGAAAGCTTTATTTAACATTAGATTAAAAAAAATAAAACAAGCCAGTCAACAGAGCATGGCGACCTATCGATAGCTATAATCCCTGCGGAGCAGGGACTAAAAATAACCCCAATCAAGTGCCTTATGCGAATTTTGTATTTAAGTTGTGGTGTCTTTTTAAAACGTATGCATGTTTATGTTCTTAAATTTTAATTGTGATGACAATTAGAGAGGGTGTGTTTCTGGAGTGAAATTTAGCCTATGGGTTAATTTTTATGTTTTTTTCAAAAAAAATATTCATCAATTTCTTTTTTTAAATGATTTGCCCAGATTTCATAAGATAGTTTTGTTTTTCCTAAACATCACTAAAATGGTCCAAAAACTATATAAAACCCTTAAAAAATTGGACATTTTTATAAAAAAAATCCAAAATTTTTGTACTTTCGAAAAAATTAATGATCCTTAAAATTCCTTAATTTTCTTTGTATTAGAATGTGTATTATAAATGTTTAAACATTTTTAGGTTTATATCACAATAATATGCTTTGCATCACTTTCGATGTTGACATTAGGGATGTAAAAAGTAACTTGTGTACCTAAGCCACACATTGGCATTGTAGGCATGTTAATAATGTTCCATCCAACATGATGAATCTAAGAGATGGATGTAGGATGAGGAAAGTGCTCCAAGAAGTACAAAGCCTTAACGGACACTCTTTTTCCAATTGAAGGTCTTTGGTTTTACGCTTTCGATCAGCTTGAGCTTCAGCGGGATGGTAATATCATAGGGGAGGGTCCCTTCCCCTCCTCCACTGAAAGATGTTGTGCAACAGCAGGTTGTTTCTCTAGTGAACGTTCAGGCGGAGGGAATAAGAGGAGAGGGATGTAATCCTCTTATGTCTAACACTGAATCTGTGCAAGGAACAATGGGATAGGGGTCTTGTATTCCCAAATCTCTCAGTACTCCAACTATTCCAGTAAACCCAACATGGGTGAAGGAGCACATACAACACATGACGGACCATGCTTTGATTGGTAAATTTATTGGTATCTAGCCTTTAGAGAAAGCTCTCACTTGGTGGATAAACTCCACTTGGAAACCAAAAGGTCACTTCGACCTCTTACTGGGATCCAAAGTATTCTTTACTGTGGTATTCTTAAATGTGGAAGACAATGATCAGATCCTTGAGGGAGGACCTTATTTATATTACTCGACCGGGTTATACCTAAGAATGTGGAAGGATCATTTTAATCCTGATAAGGAGGACCTATCAATAGCTCCAGTGTGGATCGGACTGTACTCTTTACAAACTGAATACTGGGATCTTTAAATTCTGAAGGCCATCGGAGGTGCTCTGGGACATTTTGTGAAAATCTCAGACCTAACTAAGCAAGAAAGGTATGTTTCTTATGCTCGTCTTTGTGTGTATATGAATATTTCCAAAACCCTCCCGGAGGGGATCACCTTGACTTGGGAAGACTCAAAATGGTTTCAAACCCTGGATTACGAGCACATACCTTTTCGGTGTCGATGATGTCATACCCATGAACATTTGGCCCGAGATTGTCATATGAACCTCCCAAATGAGCTCCCAAGTGGCAATTCTCAGGAGAATCGAGATTCTGAAGGGTTTATTAAAGTACCTAATAGGAAACGAACGGGTAGGAAGCACAATGGCCCTAATATGAGGAAAAAGGAAATTAATCTGAATCATTTTGCTGCCTTGGATCCTGACCTGTTAGGGACCCCAAAACCTTCGGTGGCTCCTGAAACACAACATCAAGAAGTTGGAACTATAACTGTGGTAACAAGGATTAGTAATCTGAACAACTCGACCAAAAAAAACCCTCATGAAGTAGACCGAATGGATGACGAACTTGATGAAATGGAATTGCGGGACCAGGATCTTGATAGCATCGAAGAGGCCTGCAAGAACATACAGATTCATTCCATATTTGGTAATCAACTGCAACTCTTGAAGGAATCCATCTTCAAAACGAAAACTACTCCTAGCCTGGGGATCAAACCCTTAAAACTAAAGGAGAACAAAAGAAAGTTTAAAGAAGGAGGGTCGAAATGAGGCAGGAGGTCGAATAGGGAGAGAATTGGGGAAATTGGGGCAGGACTGGTAGACTCTAGTCAATACCCTACTATACGGGAACCTGTCCTTGCAGCTAGATATAGTGCTTGATGAAAATACTATCTTGGATTATTAGAGGGACCAACGGTCCTCAAAAAATTAAAACTCTGAAAAACAAGATCATGAAGGAAAATCCGACTGTAGTCTTTCTACAGGAAACAAAGTGTTATGGATCTCAACTTGAAACCAATGCTAGAAGTATATGGAAACAATGCAAGAGTATGGCGCTTGATGCTGCCAGTCATGCTAGAGGAGTGGCCATTATATGGGACCCTAGGAGGGTTGTCCTTTCCAACTTCCTCTCTACAACTTTTAGTCTCTCTGCTGAATTTCATGTTTTGGGCACTAATGCGAGAGGAATTGTTACTAATCTGTATGGGCCCAGTAGCTACCCTGAAAAATCAAACTTCATCACAAGTTTGATTAACCCGAGGAGGACGTTTGAAGGGGCTCATTGGATCTTAGGAGGGGACTTCAATATGATCAGATCTCTATCTGAGAAAAAAGCACAAAGAGTCCTTACCGCTGAAAATACCATGTTTGAGGAATTTATTGAGTCAAGTACCTGATTGACGTAGATCTGGGGAGCAATGTGTATACCTGGAATAACCTAAGAGGAGGGGATCATCTGGTGGCTTCCAGGCTTGATAGATTTCTTATCTATGAAAGTATTATGCTGTTGGGAGGTACTCTAACTTCTCGACCTATTGCCTTAGCTGGTTCAGACCACTAGCATGTTACCCTTAAGTGGAGTAATATTGGAACTAAAATGACACAACCCTTTAGGTTTGAGAAATTATGGCTAACTCACCAAGATTTCCCAACCCAAGTGGATAAATGGTGGATTACTATCATTTCCCCTTAAGGTACTAAGATGTACCAGTTTCAACAGAAACTGAAATTTCTCAAGCAGAAACTCAAGATATGGAATAAAAAAGTCTTTGGAAACATACTGCTGGAAAAATCTAAGCTAGAAGTTCAGATGGAACGAATCCAAGAAAACATAACGCAGAGGGGGTTGACTACTTAACTAGCGTTGGAGGAAAAATGACTTTCTGATCAAATCCATCAACGACAGACACAAGAAGAACTCCTATGGAAGCAAAAATCCCGGAACCAGTGGTTGAAAGATGGGGATAAGAATACACAGTTTTTCCACAAAGTTACTATTCAACATAGGCATCAAAACCAGATCAGCAACCTTCGAACCTCCAATGGTAAGATAGTTGAATCCCATGAAGATATGGAACATGAACTGATCCACCATTTCAAGACTGTTGTTACTGAACCACTGATGGATCGGACTGAGGCCTGCAGAGAAATAAAAAGTGTCATACCTAGGATTATTACTGATGAGCCAAATGAGATGCTTGCTCGACCTATTGATTTCCAAGAAGTGGAGACTGCTATAAACCAAATGGAGGATGGAAAATCTCCTGGGCTAGATGGTTTTACTGCAAAATGCTTTCACCATTTTTGGGACTTAATTAAAAATGATGTTTGGAAGGTGGTGGAAGAATCAAGGATAATGAGGGTGGTTCTCCCAGCTCTGAAATATCCCTTTCTCACCTTGATCCCCAAAGCCTCGATGGTGGAGAGATTGGAAATGTTTCGACTGATCGCCTTATGCAACATCATTTATAAAATTATCATGAAAGTTCTGGCTAATCGTCTCAAACCTCTCCTCCCTTCCTTGATATCTTTGGAACAATCTTGTTTTGTGGAAGGTAGACAAATTCTCGATGGTATCATATTATCCTAGGAGGTTCTTCACTGCTTGAAGGTCACTAAAAAAGATGGGATGATGTTGAAGTTGGATTTATCTAAAGATTATGACAAGCTGAACTGGACCTATATGAAAGAAATTATGAGATACTTTGGTTTCAATGATGTGTGGATTAAATGGATAGCTAATCTTACCTCCTCAGCCTTTTTCTCTATTTTGATCAATGGTCATCCTTCAACGGTATTCAAACCTTCCAGGGGAATCTAGGAGGGAGATCCTCTCTCTCCCTTTCTCTTTGTTATTATGACTGAAGGATTGGGAAGGCTCATCTCTCATTTAGTGGAACAAGGGAGCCTCAAAGGTCTTAGATTTCCACCCCATGAGAAATCTCTAACTCACTAACAGTTTGTAGATGACACTCTCCTCATGGGTCACTCCTTTGTTCATGAAAAAATATAAATCAAGAGAGCTTTGAATATGTTCCTCAAAGCCTCTGGGATCACTATCAATATGGAAAAGTCTCTGGTTGTCTTCTTTGGATACTCCTCCTATTAGTCAAAGGAATATTCTAAGGATTTTAGGATTCAAGAAGAGCTCCCTTCCAACCAAATACCTCAGTGCTCCTTTATATGATGTTGTTCTGAAGAAGGTTTCATGGGAAGAACTATTAAGTAGAATGAAGGATAAAATCTCAAGCTGCATGCTGAGAGATTTGAACTTCCCTGGCTGAGTTGTTCTTGTGAAAGTTGTTCTGCAAGCGATGCCTTTGTATCTGTTCTTTGTTTTTGTTGCCCCTAAATCTGTGATGAAGGACATTTGTAGCATCCAAAGAGCCTTTCTTTGGGGTGGCACTGTTGATCATCGTAAATGGCCCCTGTTTGAGTGGGAGAATCTCTGTAAATCGAAGCCTGAGGTGGGTTTAGGACTGAGAGATCCTAAAAATCTTACCATAGTCTGTGGGGCAAAACTTTGGTGGCATTGGCTCACTCATACAAATGAGCAATGGGCTAGCTTTTAGGGCAGGAAGTATGTACCGTTAACTGAACAACAAGACTACATTCAGATAGATGGACCTGAGAAAGGCTCACACATATGGAATATGGCAAGGGCTGGAAGTGATTTGATTAAGAAGCATAGCTTCTGGGAGATATGACAGGGATCCTCAACAAACCTTTGGTCTGATTGTTGGAAACAAGAGCCTACTCTTCAAACTATGGTGTCGAATATCCCCCATGATTCCCCTGCTCTCAACCATAATTGGCAAACTGTTAAGCATTATTGGTATGGGGAATAGAATGATCGTGGGTTTCGTGTTTGGAAACCACTAAATTGGTGGACAACTAATTATGGGGCTGAGGTCGGGAATTAGATCCATGAAATCTTAAATCAAAGATAGATAAAAATCCAAGAGGGTCTGGATTTACTCTGATGGGGTTATCTTCCTAATGGAATGTTTAACATCAACGAAGCATACTCTCTTCAGACGACCTCTGCAGGACAACCAACAGAACAGGAATGGAAACGTCTCTGGGGAGCGAAATTATGGGCCAAAATTACTCTGTTCCTATGACTGTTGTTGAAAGGGAGAATCCTTACCTAGGATAATATCATCAAGAGGGGTTTTGAGGGACCGTGATTTTTTGTCCTATGTGGAGTTCAAGGCGAAACATTAGCTCATCTCCTTGATGGATGTAGCTTCACCTCGGCCTTATGGGATGAAGGAACCATGGTTTTTTGTTTGACGGATAGAGTTAAGATAGAACCTATAGCCTCAATGAAATGGTGGTGATATGATCCCTTCCATGGAGGACTGTTGAATCGGATTTGGAAGCTTTTCCCAGGGTTTCTCCTATGGGAGGTTTGGAAAGAACGCAACAAACGTATCTTCACGGGTAAAATGCAGACATGCAAGCTAGTGTGGGGGCATATTCAAAGAGGTATCATTGAAACTCTTCAGTTAACATCGTAGATGGAACAAGACATGATTATTCCTGCTAATGAGATGAATATTTTGCATACCTGGGGAATTTGGATACTCCCAAGCCATATTAAAAGCCTTCAACATCATCCGAATTCTCCATATAGTCCTGTGGTCTGGTTGCCACCCATGACAAGTTGTCTCAAGCTAAATTTCGATGGGGCATCTAAAGGAAATTTGAGCATAGTAGGGTATGGAGGATTTTTTCACGATGACCAGGGTCGGGTGACAGATAACTACTACGGATCTCTGGGCAGGGACACCAACAACGTGGTAGAGTGTGAAGGCAAGCTGTAGGGTCTTTGCATGGCGGGGAGATGTGGTTATAATTGCCTTTACATGGAAGGTGACTCCAAGATTATTATTAAGCTCGCGATTAATATGTGTAATAGGTCCCGCGCAGCTAAGCTGGCATGATCGTGGAGGCTTTCCTGGCATCTTCATTGTATGGGTGAAATCATTGCAATGATGAACACTGTCACATTTCACCATGTTCGACGGAGTGGTAACTGTTTGGCTGATTGCCTGGCAAATCAAGGCGCTACTTGTCAGAGAGGTGGATGGGAAGGGGTGGCCCTTGACATGCCCCTGGGTGTAAAATTAGTCACAGTAGATCTAATGAACAAGTAAATCAATCACAACAGATGAATATAGAAAATATGGTGTAAAACTGTGCAAAACATGCATCAGTGCTCAATATCCCAGTAAGGGTGAATGATTACAATAGAATACAGTAACAATGACCGAGCAATTCGAATTGCCTAAGGAGGTCATTCGAATCACTGAATGGAGTAGCTTGACTCCAACTAGGAGTCCTCATCATCAATCGGTGGTGGTCATCAATGCATAAGAACCAGTCATCCAGGTGTCAATTTGAGTCTAACTGAGTGTAACAAGTGTAACTGAAGTGTGTAGCACTGATTAAGGCAAGGAGGTTCAGTGGAGGGCGCATGGGAGGCTAACTGAAGTCAGAACAAGTCATCTAGTCAATCTGGAGGTCCAACGGAAGTGAAACAGTCAGTCGAGAGTGAAACTAGCCTCAAATCAGGGAGAATCGGAGCTAACTGAGTGTAACTGAAGTGGAACTGCATTGGTAGGTGAAGAAGTGTGCCCTTCTCTGGCAGTAGGTGAGAAGTGGGCGCCTTACAGACTAGGAGGGATAAAACTCTGAAGTAAGTGGCTCCCGGGTGCTAGAATAAGGTGGCTAAGGTGCTGGAGGCATCAACCTGGTGACTGGGATGCATGCAAAGTGCATGCAAACCCTAGAATTTGCATGCAAACCCTAATTGCATGCAAGATCCTGAAAAAGATGATGTGGATATCCGAACACCCCCACTCAAGTGAGACTATGATGTGCAAAAGAAAATAATGTGGGGCCTTGGTAACTAAGACCAAAGGTCACCCCAATACAATAATCCAAAAAATGTTGAAAATAAACTAAGTGAGGAAAGAGGGAAAACCCAGTGGGAAGAAAGCCCCCCCTCAAGCTAAAGCATAATAATGGATCAATTTGTCTCCACCATGATGGAACTCACCCCCAACAATGAACGGAGGTAAGAGAACTTCTTCTCAGTGAAGCTCTTGGTGAAGATGTCTACAATTTGCTCATCAGTAGGGCAATATTGCAGAATGATGGTGCGATCATGCACCAACTGTTGAATGTAATGCATATGAATCTCAATGTGTTTGGTCCTCTTCCACTGAACTGGATCTGTGGAGATCTTGATAGCACTTTGATTGTCACAAAATAGGATAGTTGAAGTAGTGCCACCAAAACCAAACTCGAAAAGAATACCCTGCAACCAAACTGCCTGAATGCAGGCATTGACTTCCCCTCGATACTCTGCCTCTGCTGAAGAAAGTGCAATGGTTGCTTGATTTTTTCTGGACCAGCAAATAGCACCATGACCAATCATGAAAACATAACTGGAAGTGGACTTCCGATCAATGCTATCACCTGCCCAATCTGAATCAGTAAAACCAATGAAATCAAGCTCAGAATCTGCAGCATAATGTATGCCAAACTGTCTCGTACCTTACACATACTACAAGATCTGCTTGGCTGCTCGCCAATGAAGCTCATGTGGCTGCTGCATATACCTTGACACGGCACTCACGGCATATGAAATATCAGTCCTTGAGTGTGTCAAATAAAGTAGTGAACCAATCAACTGTCGATACATACTGCAATCTGCAAGCGGTGTAGAATCTCCCTCCTCAAGACTGATTCCTGAGAGGAATGGGAATGGGGATGCCTTACATTCAGCCATATTAAATTTCAATAACAGGTCGGAAGCATATTTTTGCTGAGATATAGTGATCCCATCAAAATTTTGAGCTATCTCCAAGCCCAAAAAGTGACTCAGCAAGCCCAAATTGCTCATGTCAAAAGTTAGATTTAAGGCAGTTTTTAGCTTGTTTATTGAAGTAAGAGTGCTACCAGTAATGAGAAGATCATCAACATAAAGTACAATAACCAAAAAATTACCTTTAACTCATTGAAGATACACATTCGGATCAAATTTGCATCTTTGGAAATTCTGAGAAAGAAGGAAGGAGTCCATCTTTGCGTACCAAGCTCTTGGGGCTGTTTTAACCCATAAAAAGATTTCTTCAATCTGCAAACTAATGATGGATCTGATGTGTAACCCTCTGGCTACTGCATATATACCTCTTCAGCAAGGTCTCCATGTATAAATGCACTCTTCACATCCATGTGGTGTACTTCCCAGTGCTTGGATGCGGAAATAGCCAAAACAAGGCGGAAGGAATCCATCTTTACAACCGGTGCAAAGGTCTCAGTGTAGTCCACTCCTTGGAATTGGGAGAAACCTTTTGCCACCAACCTTGCTTTGTATTTGCTGATAGAGCCATCAGCAGCAACTTTCGTGCGGTAGAACCATTTACACTTCACTAATTTTCTTCCAGGTGGAAGAGAAACTAGCTCCCATGTGTTGTTCTTTTGAAGAGAACTGTACTCTTCATCCATGGCACTTTGCCATCTCGGATCTGGGTGGGAAGAATAGTATGATGTGGGATATGAACCAGCCACCAAATAAAAAATCTCAGGAAGTAATGGATCAGCAATAGAAAGAGCCATACCTGCTCTTTGAAAGTCTGCTCTTGTTCGTCTCGGATTAGCAGGATTTCCAAGGTTCGAACCAGCAGATTGAAGAGTGTTTTGGGCCCACTTTGGTAACTGAGGAGGATCATAATGGTTGGATTCCAAACCTGATATGTCATGATAATCATATGCTGCTACAATATCAGAAATATCAGAACTCATACCTTCATTATCGCTGCACGGATCTTCTTCTGGTGAAGGCGGTGAATCGACAGTCTCTTCCTCGACTAGTTGCAATTCGTGAAGCGATTCTTCAAATTGCACACTGCGCTCTATGAATATATTTTTAGATATGATATCCATGAGTTTATATGATTTTGATTCTTCCCCATATCCTATCAGTATGCACTCAATACTTTGTGGATCCAAAGCTCGTCTCTTCTTGGAAGGAATTCTAGCCCATGCAGTGGAGCCAAAAACTCTCAAATTTGACACATCCGGTTTGTGACCAAAGAATGCTTCAAAAGGAGTCATACCTTTCACAAATGAATGTGGAACACGGTTCTGTATGTATGCATTAACATTGATTTCTTCAGCCCAAATATTTGCAGCCAAACCTTTTGATTCAATCATGCATGTAGCCATCTCTTTCAGTGACCGATTTTTCCTTTCCGCTACACCGTTCTGCTGGGGTGTGTAGGGAACTGTATGTTGGATCTGAATTTCGCTTTGGGCACAAAGTTGCAGCAACTTGGACTTGATATATTCTCCACCATTATCAGATCTAAGAGCTTTGATCTTGCTCTCAGTGGCGGTCTCAATAGAAGCCTTAAAATCCTTGAATTTTCCAAGCACTTCTGACTTGTTTTTGAGAAAGAATACCCATGTAAAGTGGGAAAAATCATCAATAAATGTCAAAACATACCTTGAACCATTTAATGACGTATGGGGCAGCAGACCACTGATATCAGAATGTATCAACCCCAAAACTGTAGAAGCTCTGCTAGCTTTTCCGCGGTCGAATCTGTGCTCGGGGTGCTTCCTAATAATGCAACCAGTGCATATTCCCTTCGAGGAACGGAGTTGTGGAAGACCATCTACCATGGATTTGTTTGATAGCAGCAGAAAATACTTATAATTGAGATGTCCAAATATTTCATGCCAAATCCTACTAACCTCATTACCATGTGTGCGAAGAGCAGTGGGCTTTCTAAGCGGAATAAAGTGTGAAAACTCATAGCATTTTTCAGTGTGGTTTGCCTTTCCGACTGCAACAAGTCTTCCACTTTTGATATCAGAAATTTCAACTGTATTAGGGCTGAATGTAACTTGCTTCGGTTCACCAGTGTGTGTCATTTGATACACAGAAAGAATATTTGAAGCCAAGGAAGGCACATAGAGAACATTCTGAAAGCTTCCATGATCTACATGAATCGTACCTTTTCCCTTTGAAGAAATTTTTGAGTCATCTCCCAAATGGATGGGGATGGAGTTGTTTGGATCGAATGAAGAAAAATAATCAATATTTCCAGCCATATGATTCGATGCACCCGAATCTATCAAGAGAGTAGTGGGATTTGAAATAGTTGCCATGAGTGCTTGTCCTCTTTCATGATCATCATTCCTATCCTTCTTCCTTGCACCCTCGGGAAGAGTTATGTTGTTCTTTTCCAAAAGGAGGGCCATTTGATCTATAGTCTTCTTCATACATGAACTTTCGGGATGAAATCCACGGTTGCAATAAGTACATTTAGACTTTTGGTTACCTTCTTTTCCCTTTTGCTTGAACTTTGAACTGGATGGTGCATCCGTCTGTTTGCCTTTCTCTCTTTGCTTGTGAGGCTCGAATTTCGGCTTCTCCTTCTTTTGCTTTCATTTACCATTCGAGATATTAGGTCCTTAACATATAGGGCTAAATATTTGGAGCTTATGGACCCCATTTGAATCAACTTGTCATGCTCTTTTGTGACGGACTCAATGAAGGCATTCAAGGTAGGCATCTTCCAATTTGGGGTAGTTAGCCGACCGGAATTGAAAGTAGAGACAAATACCGAATAATCTTTACCAAGATTGCTGAGAATGGAGAGGATCAATTGTTTATCCTCTTTGATAACTCCACTGTTCTTCAACTGCAAGTTCAAGTTCTTGAATTTTGTGAAGAATTCATTAATGGTCTCGAAATTCTCAGGACTAAGGGCAATCAATTCATTCTCTAATTGAAAAGCCCTAAGCTCGTCCTGCTTGCCAAATAGTGTTTCAAGTTGCTCCCATATATCTTTTGGGGTCTTCAATCCGCTGAGATGGAAGTGAAGATATTTGGAGATGGAGAGACAAAGTAGACCATAAGCTTCATCAAGCTTGTTGTAGTGTTTGGTTCTATTTGACAAGTTGTTTGGCTCCAATTCAAGACCAAGAGTGACTCGGTAGTAACCTTTTGAACGTAATATGATCTCCATATCATCTTTCCAATCAAAATAATTGAATGGGGTGAGGATAGGCTTTGAAGAAGAGTATTCCATTGCTAGGAGCGAGTGCACACTGATGTAGAGGAGCTTGCAAGGGTAGAGTAGCGAATGCAAGTGATGGAGACAATAACCTGCAAATCACAATAAACCAAGAACAATGAGGTCGAACAATCCACCCTTTTAGAGTTGCATCACACCTGGGATTGGAGATCAAACAATGTTGAATGGGTCCAATGTATCAGATCCAGGAATTATGTGGAAACTCAAGCTTCTCGAGTGGTATTGGATGTATTTTCAAGCTTTGCATGCACAGGAGCGAATGCCCTTGAGATCTTTCATGCCAAAACTTTTTGCAATTTTTGAACAATTCACTCAAATATTCTTGTAGAAACACTTGTAGAAAAGAGATCTTGTCCCTGCAATGGCTCTGATACCATGTAAAATTAGTCACAACAGATCTAATGAACAAGTAAATCAATCACAACAGATGAATATAGAAAATATGGTGTAAAATTGTGCAAAACATGCATCGGTGCTCAATATCCCAGGAAGGGTGAATGATTACAATAGAATACAGTAACAATGACTAAGCAATTCGAATTTCCTAAGGAGGTCATTTGAATCACTGAATGGAGTAGCTTGACTCCAACTAGGAGTCCTCATCATCAATCGGTGGTGGTCATCAATGCACAAGAACCAGTCATCCAGGTGTCAATCTGAGTCTGACTGAGTGTAACAAGTGTAACTGAAGTGTGTAGCACTGATTAAGGGAAGGAGGCTCAGTGGAGGGCGCATGGGAGGCTAACTGAAGTCAGAACAAGTCATCTAGTCAATCTGGAGGTCCAACAGAAGTGAAACAGTCAGTCGGGAGTGAAACTAGCCTCAAATCAGGGAGAATCGGAGCTAATTGAGTGTAACTGAAGTGGAACTGCAGTGGTAGGTGAAGAAGTGCGCCCTTCTCTGGCAGTAGGTGAGAAGTGGGCGCCTTCCTGACTAGGAGGGCTAAAACTTTGAAGTAAGTGGCTCCCGGGTGCTAGAATAAGGTGGCTAAGGTGCTGGAGGCATCAGCCTGGTGACTGGGATGCATGCAAACCCTAATTACATGAAAGATCCTGAAAAAGATGATGTGGATATCTGAACACTGGGCATGTGCCGTATTAAGTGCCTCCAAATCGTTGACGCATATAGATGTGCTCTAGATCCCCCATCTGGTGTAATAGATGTCAAGTAGGATGATGTGATAAATAACAGGAGTACTCCACATTGTTGAGTTGACAGGGGGCTCATTGTTATTCAAAGGAATAGTTAATTCGCTCGATCCTCCTTCCTTCATTCTGTGTCATGATAATAATTTTCGAAGATCCAGAGTGTGAGACGATGATGGTCGCTCAGCCTCTCACGCTTAGGGTGCATGTAATCAGTAAGGTGTATGAAGGATGATGCATGCCAAGGACGAAGAGAATTATTACAGAGCCAGGATCGTTATGGTAGTTTTAATAGCGCATATTGGGTTCATCCCTTTAAATTCCCCTACTCTGGTCGGAAGAAGACATCTCTACTATAGTGTTAGTGAAGCTCTTGCCTATCTACTGTTGCTTGTGTTACGTCTCTGGGTGGGAACTGTGAGTGAAGGAGAAGTGAGAATTCCTATTCGTGGGAGATCTGCTAGATGGGGTCGTCCTATCTAGGGAGAGTCGAGCAATGAGAGAAGGGGGAATTCGGCTCAAGGTGGGCCGAGCAGAGATTAGTGGAGTGTTACTGCCACTGTTGTTTTCTTTCGTCATTTGTTTATTCAGGAGTTACATCGCGACTTGCAGGAGCTTGAGGTGAACCTATGGCACAACGTCGGGGAGCAAGAGATGCCATCGAAAGTCGTGGCTATGGCTGATTGGATTCAGGACCTCGATAATACTCGGGGTGGGATGGCTCTATACAATCGAGTTGTGGTAATGTTTTGGGTGACAAAAACGCTTATTGCTCAAACTCTGGAGGCACGGGTGTATGTTCTGACAGGGTCTCAAAGGTTCAAAAAGATGGAAGAACGGTGCTATGACCACACTAAGGAAACCAGTTTCATACATATGAATATTGACGCTATGGCGGCAGACATGGTTATCTCCTTCCTGATGAAACCTAAACTGTGTTAACACCCAAAAAGTGTTCACTAGCTCATTTCCCTATTCGCATGACCCATTTGTCCACTTTTTCACCATTTGAGCCTCTGAAGCCAACAAAAGGTCACCAAAAGGCCTTAGTACACCCCTTTTCCCACTCAAAAAGATTATTTTTCCTAAAAAAGTATAAAAAACCCTAAAAAATGGTCTAAATTCCCCAAAATATTAAAAAGGGAATAAAAATATTAATTTTATTCAAAAAAGGAAAAAAGGAGGGAAAAGTACCTAAACCATGTTGGTCAATACCATTGGTTTCCACAAAACCACAAATGGTATTCCCCACCATCAAAACCTATAAATAGGTGGTAGGGGCTCCTCATTTCACATCCATCCATATTCCTATCCTCATGCTGCCAAAATCTCCCTTGAGGATTTGGCCATTGTAGCAACCTTGGAGAAAGGACCCATTGGAGTTTGGAGCTGCTCATCCTTGGAGCTTCTCAACTATCTTCATCACTTGGAGGTATTATCGCAAGCACTTGCTTGCCCCCATTTTCAATACAAATTTATTTTCTACATTTCTTGTTCTTGTTCTTGTTTTTAATTAAAAAATGAACATGTTAGTTTAGATTTAGTTTACATTGTTTTTGCTTAATATTGAAACTGCTGCTACTAGTTAGCAGGTGCCCATAGCACTAAGCTTGGTTGCAAAACCAAGCCAACAGTTTTTGGCGACTCCGCTGTTTTTTGAATCTTTAGATCTCACTTTTGCTTTAAATCTTACTTTTTGATAGTATTTGTTAGTTTAATTCATAGATATGCCACCCTAGAAAGCAGATCCATTGCTGTTCTAGATCTTGGCCCATTTTTTAGCCATTAACAGCCCGAAATTCTCAATTTTCGAGTTCATTTTTCATCTTTCGCCTCGCGGCTTTTTGCCCAACAGTCGCACGGCTCATCACGACTGCGCGGCTTTTTTCCGCGCGGTTCACCGCGGCTTCGCAGCCATTAAGCGCGCTGCACATCGCGGCTTTGCGGACCTTTTCCGCGCTGCACATCGCGATTGTGTGACGAAATCCCGCGCCGCACATCGCGGCTTCGCGGTCAAAACCCGCGCTTCCCATCGCGATTGTGCGACAGAAACCCGCGCGGTCCATCGTGGCTTTTTTGTCAGAACCCACGATGCTAATTTTTTCATTTGACCGAATCGTTTAAAAAATTAATTTCCTACTGTACTTTCTGCCCACATAGCACATTTTCCAGTATTAGAAATCCTGCATATTTTATAGCCATAGAAAAATTTTACTATTTAGAATGCATGTGAAAAAGTCTTTTTAAATATTTTCAGAAATTGAAAGAAGCATTTGATTGCATTTTAGCTAGATTAAAATTTTTTACTGTTTACTTCTTTGATATTTTTGCCCATAGCATAATTTTAAAAGAAATCCATCTATTTCGCAAAGAAGTTTTATTATTTGCTTTCCTACTTCAAAAGATCCTTAGTTTTTTTTAATAGTCCTTGAAAAGCATTTAATTTCCATTTATTGAAAAAGTCATAGTATTTGCTTTTTTCAAAACATCCATTGTTTTTTGAATACTTAGCATTTACTTTTTCAATTTCAGTTAAAATATCACACGTGCACCCACTCAAACACTTAATTTAAACTGAGCCTTAAAACGAACCCTAACTTCAACACACTTTTAACCCCACTTGGGGAACACTAAAAGAACTTTGTAGCTAGGTAGTATTGATGGGATAGGTGTTCCAATAACACCCCTCAGTTATTACATCTGAGACATAGAAGTTGTCCATTAGGGAGCTAAAATCTCTTAGTATTTATTGGCGGGGTCACAACCAGTTTGTGGGAAGGCCTCTCCCCTAGGAGGGTTGAAGTCGCGAGGATGGTTCCGGAAGCCTGAGTGGAATACTGAAATCCATTCAGTAACCGAAGGGCTACCATTCGCAGTTCTCGGGATATCCCTGTATAGGGGTATTGCGATCAAGGACCAAACGATAGATTTACCTTTTCTCGACGCGTCATGAACGGAGTATCCTAGTTGCCATTCTTTAGGATTGATTACCCGGTGTCCCTCCTGGTAGGGGGATATCTAGCCGTTGTCTCAACACTCATATTGTCTGACTTGGATTTCATCACCTTGCAGAGAATATCGTTTGTTGATTCACAATACTTTTAGTTAGGTGTTTGCATGATTCAACCCACCTTTGGTCTAGTTACACCTATTTTTTCTAGAAGTTGTTTGCATGTTGGTACTTTGACCATTTTTTGCATCCCTCCACTTATTGTAGCACAGCTGCTAGAATAAGTGCCTTTTTTGAGGTTGATTTTTTTGGCCTGAGAGCCTTCATTTTCACTCCCCTTCTTGCACCCTTGGTTGCATAAGGGTTTTGAGTTTTTTATACATTACCATTTTACACATATAGATTTTTACACAAAAACTTATTTTCTCACCATTGAGAATTTTAGACGCTCTCGTCGTCTACAGGGAGAACTCCCAGAGTTCAGTCTACTTAGCTCGCCACGTCACCGACGCCGAGCCTTATCCCTTGACTCGACACATCGTCGGTCGAACAGATAGTCATCTGATTCTGACACGCCTCACTTCACCTCCGATTCTGAGGTAGAATCCGAAAACCCCACAGAGTTATTTCCGACCAACCTTATGGCTGGAACACCATTTAACCCACTCTTTACCAGCACCATAGGTGAGACATCCACAGATCCTTCTACTGCGGTGCCATCCATGGCAGCAACCACCCCCCTGGGTATGCCTAATATGGCAGACACTCCACATTTAGGAATGCCCAACACAGGGCCACCCCCTGTTATACGAATTCCCAACACAGGGCCACCACCTGTTATGGGTATGCCCAACATAGGGGTCACACCCCCTCTAGTTTCCACAAACCCTATCCCCGGAATCCCTACCTCTATTCCCAACCCAAGTGTAACCCATATTGCACTTGGAAGCCCTGGCCCATACCAGACCACACCTATTGGAGGACACATACCTTCAATACCTACAATACCTTTAGGTGCTACTGGACCCCTACATCATAACACCATGACTAGTCATGTCCCAGTCACTACGCCACATACATCTGCTACCTTACCTTACATGGCGAGTCTGAACTTACCAGACTTATCCAGGCTCACCAATGACCCCATCAGACACGATCCTGTGTGGCCTCTCATGCCCACCAAACTCCCCTCCGACATCCCTAAGTTTGAGGGCAAGGCAGGTGAGGACCCCCAGAACCATATCATGTCCTTCCATCTATGGTGTTCCTCCAACTCTATAGTGGACGACTCTGTCCACCTCCGTCTGTTACAGCGCACTTTCACTGGCTCTGCAACTAAGTGGTATATCGAGCAGCCCCATGGGACGCATGCCACCTTTACCTCCCTTGCCTCGACCTTCCTGCAGTTCTTATAGTTACCTGTCCGCTATGATGCGGGAGTTGAGATCCTACTGTCTTTCAGACAGAACACGGCCACCCACATCACTGACCACATTCATGAATGGCGTCGACGCCAAAGCCTCTGCAAAATCAAGTTAGATGACCGCATCTTCTTAGATTGGTTTCTAAAATCCCTCCTCCCTCTCATCGCGAAGGATGTGGCATCCGAACGACCCCAGTCTGAAGAAGAGGCCATCCTCAAAGCCCAACAGTTCGACCTCATTTACGCCCAGTCGGGTTATCTCTATACCATTATACCGGACGGACCTCGTGTTGATTCATCCCAACACGATGCGCCGGGGGCATCCCATGCCGCACATAACTGGTCGTATTACCCCGCATCCCCAACCCTTTTCCATTGCACATCCTAGCCATGGTCCCAACCTTTCCCGGGCTACATCTCAATCTGGAGCAACCAATTCATATGCTCCCATGGCACATCACCACCATATCCACGGACCTTCATGTCCACCTCAGTGCTTTGGTCATGCACCATCTGCATACACCCCCCCAGTCGCACCTCAACCTGCGTACTATCCACAGCTAGCTGTGACAGCTAACCCAACACCTCCAATAGCTCAGGGTTACGAACAACCCCAGCAGATAACTGGACCACCTCCAGCCCCACAGGCTTATTATCCACTGCAACCTGCTCCTGCACCTGCGGTGAACCAAAATCCTCCCACTGCTCAAGGGCAAGTGTACACACAGCACAACCAGCCCCAGAACCAAAACAACTAGCGCAACCCAGGTGCGCAATAGAACCGTGGTAGAGGACGTAACCGCAGTAATAACTGTTGGCCCGGTTTTGCAACCAGGCTTAGTGCTATGGGCACCTGCTAACTAGTAGCAGCAGTTTCAATAGAAATAAAAACAATAAACTAAATAAACAATACTATTCATGGATCTAAGCAAAGATATTAAGCAAATAATGTAAACATTTAAAAATCAAGAACAAGAAACATAAGAAATAATTTTTTGTATTGAAAAATGGGGGGCAAGCAAGTGCTTGCGATATTACCTTCAATGGTGAAGGTTGATGTTGAGCAACTCCCAAGATGAGTAGCTCCAAAATCCAAGAGGTCTCCTTCTCCAAGGTTGCTTCAATGGCTAAAAATGCTCAGGGGAGATTTCAGCAGCATAAGGATGAGATAATGGATGGATGTGAAATGAGGAGCCCCTACCACCTTTTTATAGGTTTTGGTGGTGGGAAATACCATTTGTGGTTTTGTGGAAACCAAATGGTATTGACCAACATGGTTTAGGTACTTTTCCCTCCTTTTTCCTTTTTTGAATAAAAATAATATTTTAATTCCCTTTTTAATATTTTTGGGAATTTGGACCCCTTTTGAGGGTTTTTTATGCTTTTCAGGAAAAATAATCTTTTTTAATGGAAAAAGGGGTGTACTAAGGTCTTTTGGTGACCTTTTGTTGGTTTCAGAGGCTCAGATGGTGGAAAAGTGGACAAATGGGTCATGTGAATAAGGGAATGAGCTAGTGAGCACTTTTTAGGTGTTAACAGATTGCCCCCTGATGTGTGAGGGCAGGAGCTCATCGTATGGCCGATAGACATCATAGTTCTTTTGTGCTTTTTCCTGGGTTTTAGGGGAGAGAAGAGACCGGTTGGAGACTGGAGCCACGGCCCTTGGAAGCTGCAAAAACAAAAAATATTACATGGCCTCAATATGAATGAGGTATAATCTCTGATAAAGGACGAGGCGGGCATTCCCATGCTCGTATCAAGACATATACAAAACAATTAGTCCCAAGAAGGGGGATCTAATACGTAAAGAAATATACTAGTACATCATAATGGTCCAGAGGGGACATTATTGTGGGATATACTCATGATCATGACTGATCTCAATAACTGATACGCTGGAATAACTGTTGAACTGCTGAAACTGAAGGTGTCCAACATCTGTATGGACTCAATGACTATGAGTCATCTCTGAGAAATAATGTAACTGTATACTCAAGGGAGTATGAAACTGGGGTAAACCTGAATACTGTCGCCATGCGCAACCCGGATCTCTATAGAAAAAGTGTAACTGGTGTTATCCATAGGAAGACTCTCAAATGTGGAGGAGTCAGGAGGTATCCGGGGTCTTCGACTAATAAGTGGAACGGACAAATACCCTGTGCGAGTCTCAACGATGCGATCTAGGTGTTGAAGTCGAGCATGTGAGAAACAACCATTTGGAGAGGCACTGAAGATTCCTCTCAAAATGATTCGTAGGGACTCATCATAAATGGTGATGAGTCCAAGACACAGGGGCCTCTAGGTCTATCCTCTGGAATCAATGTGGTTGTCGTCGACAGAGGGAGACCAGCAACTAACAAGGCAATGATGTTTCCTTGATAGGAGCACGAGGTGTAGAACTGAAGTGTTGTAGTACTGATGGTAGGACTGACATACTTGTGGGAATGGGAAATAACTGGGTCAAAAAATGGGTAGACTCAAACTTCCTTTGTTCAGAGCATGGTGACATGGTTGACTTGGCAGCGTAGGGAACTGACTTGTAGGTGCAGGGATCATAGCTTTTTTAGGGACTGAAGGGTATGTACTGACTCCGGGGGGGGGGTGAAGCTGATGGTAGCTGTCGAGGGAGTTTTAGAGTGACATATTGCAGAATACTCTGAACAAAGGCAACCAAAATGGGGGAGATGCTATGTGAGTAGACATGATCTGTTGTGGCGCTAAGAGGCACCATTGATTCCTTCTTCGTAGTTTTAATGAGCTCCAAGAAGGGATAAAAGTGTGCTCTGAAATGGTACGGTCCTGTGGATTTTGCGAGCCCAGGACGGCTCATGCTCATGGTTGCTTTCATGTTTAGAGAGTCTGAAAACGGTAAGTGGACTCTATTGGTGTTTCTTTTTCGTAGGTTTAGTCTCCCAGGCCCGAAAAAGCATAAAATGATGCGAATGGAGAACTCTTCTAGCCGATGTGACTAGAGTATACCTTTTTCGTAATTAGTCTACAAGGTCCGGAAAAGGGGTAAACTTATACCAGGTAGACACCCTTTCAGATACGTTTAGCGAGCATGAAAGGAAGCAAGATTGCTCGGCGATCTTTTCATTGTTTTAGGAGTTAGAAAAGAGCTTAACAGAAACTCCCTAAGTGCCTTTTTCGTAAAAAGGGGTTGCTCGGCCCGAAAAAGGGATAAAATTATACCGAACAAAAATGGATTGATGAGGGCGAGAAAAGGTCTCAAGCATCGTCATCAGTGCGGAAAACTGGATCCGGTGACATAAGGATTGTCGGAAACGGAGAACGGTCGATGTGGCACGCAAACCGAGGTAACAAGGGGCGTGGAAAAAATGCCTGAAAAATATAAAGGTGAGAGCGAGAAATGATATCAAGCATCATCACGAGCGCGGAAAACTGAATCCGGTGATATAAGGCACGTCTAAAACGGAGATCGGCCGATGTGGCACGCAAACCGAGGCGACGAGGGGGGCATGGGAAAAAATGCCCAAAAAATCTAAAGGTGAGAGCGAGAAATGATCTCAAGCATCATCACGGGCTCGAAAAAATGAATCCGATGATATCAAATATATCAAAAATGGAGAGCAGCCGAAGTGGTACGCAAACTGGGGCGACAAGGTGTCGGGACACAATGTTGATATTGGTCCTGGTGAGAGCGAGAAATGATCTCAAGCATCATCACGGGCACGGAAATATGAATCCGGCAGTGCAAATGGTGCAAAAAACGGAGGTCATAAGGACTCTGGAATGGTTAAAGGAAAGAACTAGGTTAAAAAATGGCTACAAATAAAGGTGATCCCACCAAGCGAAGGATGCAGTGGTGGGGAGAAATGATGACCCGTGGGGGCAAAATACTAGGTGTATCAAATCAACTGATATATACAAGTGACATGTGACCTCAAAAATGGTTGAGATCACGAATATGAAAAAGTGAGCAGGGTTAATGACTTGCCCCCATGCTATGTGCATGGGGTTTGTGATTGTGGATCACATATGTGTTGTTTTGAACGATGGGCTCATTGAGGTGTTGAGATGGGGAAGGTTCAAAATAATTGATCATGCCCCCTATCCCGGGGTCGAGGTAATCTATTATGCCCCCTAACTCAGAGGTGTCAATGTGGTGCAGATGTTGTCTCAGAGAGAGATCAATAGGGCATTGAGCAACTGCTGGCGGGGTGTTATACCATGAGGCTGTGGGTCGTGGTGGCATACTGAAGTGATGATATGATGATGGGGGATTCCCTTTGTGGGGTGGATGCCCCCAGTATCTCCGACGAGGATCACGATGATGATGAGTAGGCAAGGTTTTGGGCCTGCCCCCATGTTGTGGACATGTGGTTTCCTGGTCGATTTGAAAGGGTTGAACCTGTGTGTCAAAGGGATCAATGGAAGGGGCCGAGCGGACAGAGGGGTATCCAGTGGAGATCGTATAAATGGCAGGGTCAAGGCCAGGCATTTCGGAATCTGACCAAGGAAAGACATCAGTGAATTCTTGGAACAGTTGTTGGTATTCTCCGATCTCATGCTCACTGTGGGAGGTTCCTAATGTGATGGTATGAAGGGCACCAAGTGGGTCAGAGATGTCAATGTGGATGACGGGAGAAATATCGGCCATGGGATCCGTTAACCAGTCGATCTTGGTGGGTATGAAGTCTTTGGACTCGACCGATAGCTGGTTGGATGCGGTGGAGGTAGATGCTTCCGGGAGGAAGTATGAGCGATGATGCATATCATCCCAAGGGTAGTCGGGTGCAGTGAGTGTCTCCAAAATTTGCTCATCAGTATTGAAGTAGTCAGACCATAAATCAAGGGGTTCTGGTTTGAAAGTTGTTGAAATCATATATATCGTATTGACTTCTTCCGACGAGGATGATGGTGGGGGGTGTATCTCCTCGATGAGGGGAGGAGATATCTCTAAGTCGACGTTGTTTAACTCGTACAACGCTGCTCTATAGTCAGGTAGATCAGGACAATGGTGAGAATAGTGGCCGTAAACACTGCATATAGCACAAGGATGGTTGGTGCGCAGTGATTTGTCGCGAGGCTGTAGAGGTGGCTCTAATCTGACTACTGGGATGGTGATGTCATCGTCCAACATATTCATATGCTCTTGGAGTGCCGGTAAGTGTGGGCATTGATGAGTTGGATGGCCTATCTCATCGCATAATGAGCATTTGGGGGGAGCTCGAAACACTGGTGGGGGTTTAACTGCCTTAGGAGGTGGTATAGCAGTGTACGGTTTTGGACCTCTGCCCCCAGTGGGCTTAGCAAGGAGAGGGGGATTCGTTGACGTCGAAGCAATCATGAGACCAGGAGGAGGTTGGGTAGAAGTAACAATGGGTTGTACCGGTTGTAGGATGACATTTGGTGTCGGTGGAGGAACGGGAGGCGTAATATACCACACGGGTAATCCCAATGTTAACCCGGGGAGACTAAGGGTAGCCATAACCGGGGCGCTTACTACACCCGAAGGAGGAAATAGAAAGGGGATTGTGTGGATAGGTGTAACACCGATGTGACTAGGGACCAATGGTGGTTGACTACTGGGTGTTTGTGTATTCTGTGAAAGAGTACAGAGGTTTGCGACGTGGGTCTCCGGTGATGGTGGTGGAATGGCCTGGAATGTAGAGGTCATTGGTGTATCTGAGTAAAGTCCGGGTCCCACAGAAGACACAAAGGAGGTAGTTGCACTAGCAGCGGGTTGTTCAATCATGGGGAGAACATTTGCGGGTGCTGCAGGGGCATTGGGATCATAGTAGCTGAGTTGGTCAATTTTGACCACGCGTCCCTCATGGGGGAACTGCATGGTGCGAAATACGGATGAGGCAACAGCCCGCATGGCTTACATGTAGCTGCGACCAAGTAAAAGGTTATACTCTAGTTGGGCATTGATGACCTCAATGTCAATGAGCACGGTTTTACCCGCCAGCTGGACAGGGACATTGGCTAAAAGACCTTGGGGTTGAGCCGAATGGCCGTCGTAGGCTCGTAATGCAGTGGTGGACTGCTGGAGAGTAGGGGATCCCAACTTCTGCCAAACGAATGTGGACATGACGCATGTGGAGGCGCCCTCGTCAATGATGCATCGATGGATGACAAGATTCCGAATAGAAACGGAAACTTGGACTGCTATGGTAGAAGGCAGTCGTGGTTCAGACTGGTCTAAATCAAAGGTCATCAATTTGGAATCGTTTGGGTCAATCGCCCCAATGGCGGAAAGTAAAGTCTTGCGCTGCGTAGGACAGTTTTTTAGGACTTCTAACGCAGACATGGCTGCGGGAGATTGGGCTAAGTCATCTACAATGTTGTAATTGGACGCAGCCCATGCATTGGGGTTGTTGTTGATTCGGCGAAGGGGAAAGCGAGGTGCTTTAGAAGCGCCATCGAGTGGAATCTGAGGTATACGCAATGTCTGATCGGTGGGATTAGCATTAGTATCCTTTTCGGCGGGGGGGGCTTCGGAAGTCGGTCCGTATTGGTTCCGATGGGTCTGGATATTGACGTCGGCAGTGGACATCATCAATAAATGGTGGGTGCCTGAATCAAACATGGGTTGGTCAGGAGCTGCGTAAGTAATTTGTTGTGGTTGCACGTTTCCCTGTGGGGGGGCTAACGGCTGAGTGTTCACCACTCCTTGTGTTGGAAAAGGGTTTTGTAGTACCAAAGGTTGTTGTGGAGGTGGTGGGGGGTTGGGTGGCGGCTGAGGGGCCGCCTGCCCTTGACGATGGGCGTCATTTGTCCATAGTTGTCGAGCTCGCTCCAGATGTGGGCAAGCGTGGGTATAGTGGCCATAGACACCGCAAATGGAACAAGGATGGTTTGTTCGTAAATTAGCATTTTTGGCTTGCTTAGGTGGTCGATCAGGATTCTGCTGAGCAGGCGCCGCGTTATTGTTTTGCGGAGGATGGGTAGGTTGTGGAGCTTGGTTACGGTTCTGATTGTTTCCACGGTTGCGTCCTCTTCCGCGGTTTGGTTTCCCACCCTGATTGCGTTGGTTATTTTGGTATTGGGGCTGATGTTGTTGTGCGTACACATGCCCTTGAGCATTGGGGGGATTCTGAGGAGCCGCAGGTGCGGGAGCAGGTTGCGGTGGATAGTATGCAGGTGGAGCTGGAGGTGGTCCAGTTGCCTGCTGGGGTTGTTGGTACCCCTGAGCTGGTGGAGGTGTGAGGTTAGCTGGTGCAACCGGTTGTGGGTAATGCATGGGCTGTTGTGGGAACTGCATGGGGGTCTGTACCGTAGGTTGAGCATAGTATGTAGGAGGTACATATGCTGATGGCGCTTGGCCATAACAATGTTGTGGACAAGAGGGTCCATGAACGTGATGGGTCTGGTTTGTTGGAGCATAGGAAGTCGTCGCTCCGGAACTAGATGTAGCCCTAGAAAGGTCTGGGGCGGGCATGGTGGTCACCATACTGAAAGGTTTTGCTTGTGGTGTAATTTGGCCAATAATGCCATCAGCGGCATGTGATGCCCCCGGTGTGTCACCGCGTGCAGAGTCACCTCGTGGGGCGTCCGGTATGATCGTGTATAGGTAACCCGACTGGGCGTAGATGAGATCAAACTGTTGGGCCTTGAGGATGGCCTCTTCCTCAGACTGGGGTCTTTCAGATGCTACATCCTTCGCAATGAGAGGAAGGAGGGATTTAAGGAACCAGTCTAAAAAGATTCGGTCGTCTAATTTGATCTTGCATAGGCTTCGGCGCCGACGCCAATCATGGATATGGTCAGTGATATGCGTGGCCGTGTTCTGTCTGCAAGACAGTAGGATTTCGACGCCCGCATCATAGCGGACCGGTAGCTGAAAGAACTGTAGGAAGGTCGAGGCAAGGGAGGTAAATGTGGAATGTGTCCCATGGGGTTGCTCGATATACCATTTGGCTGCAGAGCCAGTGAAGGTGCGCTGTAATAAACGGAGGCGGACAGAGTCGTCCACTATGGAGTTGGAGGAACACCATAAATGGAAAGACATGATGTGGTTCTGGGGGTCTTCTCCTGCCTTACCCTCAAACTTAGGGATGTCAGAGGGGAGTTTGGTGGGCATTTGAGGCCACGCCGGATCATGTCTAATGGGGTCATTTGTGAGCCTAGCTAAATCTGGCAGGTTCAGACTTGCCATGTATGGTAAACTAGCAGATGTGGGGACTGGAACTCGGACATGCCTAGCCACTGTGGTATGGTGTAGGGGTCTAGTAACGCCTAAAGGTATGCTGGGTATGGAGGGTATGTGCCCTCCAATAGGTGTGGTATGGTATGGGTTAGTGCTCCCAAGTGCACCATGGGTTACATTTGGGTTAGGAACCGCACTAGGGATTCCTGGTATAGCACTCCCAAGTGCAACATGGGTTACACTCGGGTTGGGGATCGCACTAGGGATTCCTGGGATAGGGTTTGTGGAAACCGAAGGGGGTATAACCCCCGTGTTGGGTATACCCATGACAGGTGGTGGCCCTGTGTTAGGCATTCCTGAATGTGGAGTGTTACCCATATTGGGCATACCCAGGGGGGTGGTTGTTGACGTGGATGGTACTACAGCAGAAGGGTCTGCAGATGTCTGACCTATGGTAGATGTAAATAGTGGATCAAATGGTGTTCCAGACATAATTGGGGTTGGTGGTAACTCTGTGGGGTTTTCGGATTCTACCTCCAAATCAAAGGTGAAGTGGGGTATGTCAGAATCGGATGACTGTCTAATTGATTGACGATGTGTCGAATCAAGGGATAATGCTCTGCGTCCGTGACGTGGAGAGCCAAGTGGACTAGACTCTGGGAGTTCGCCCTGTAGACGACGGGAGCGTCTAAAATTCTCAATGGTGAGAATATGTTTGTATGTAAAAATTTGTTTAAGTATCAGGTGGTGATATATATATAAAAGACTCAAAACCCTTATGCAACCAAGGGTGCAAGAAGGGGAGTGAAAAAAGAAGGCTCACAGGCCAAAAAATCGATCCTCAAAAAATGCACTTATTCTAGCAGTTGTGCTACAATAAGTGGAGGAATGCAACAACTGGTCAGAATACCAACATGCAAGCGGCTCCTAGAAAAAATAGGTGTAACTAGACCACGGGTAGGTTGAAATCATGCAAACACCTAATCTAAAAGTATTGTGACTCAAACAGACGATATCCTCTGCAAGGTGATGAAATCCAAGTCAGACAATATGAATGTTGAGACAACGGCTAGATATCCCCCTACCGGGTGGGACACCGGGTAATCACTCCTAAAGACAGGCTACTAGGATACTCCGTTCATGACGCGTCGAGAAAAGGTAAATCTGCCGTTTGGTCCTTTGATCGCAATATCCCAATACAGGGATATCCCGAGAACTGCGAATGGTAGCCCTTCGGTTACTGAATGGGTTTCGGTATCCCACTCAGGCTTCCGGAACCATCCTCGCGACTTCAACCCTCCTAAGGGAGAGGCCTTCCCACAAACCGGTTGTGACCGCGCCAAAAAGTACTAAGAGATTTTAGCTCCCTAATTGGACAACTTCTATGTCTCAGATGTATGAACTGAGGGGTGTTATTGGAACACCTATCCCCCCAATACTACCTAGCTACAAGAATTCTTTTAGTGTTCCCCAAGTGGGGTTAAAAGTGTGTTCAAATTAGGGTACTTTTTAAGGCTTAGTTCAATTAAGTGATCGTGTGAGTGCACGTGAGGTGTTGTAAACTGAACTTGAAAAAATTAAATGCTTTATAGGAAATTTTCAAAAAATGAAGGATTTTTCGAAAAATAAAAAGCAAATATTTTTATGAATTTTTTTTACTAAAAGGAATTTAAATGCTTTTCACTAAATAACTCAAAAAACAAAGGATTTCTTGGATTTATGAAAGCAAATAATAGACTTCTTTTTTGAAAGAAATAAATGGATTTCTTCGTTTCAAGAAAAATTGCTAAGGGCAAGATTTTAAAGAAGTAAACAAGAAAAAATTTGAATCTAGATGAAAAATGCAAAATGAGTCTTTCTTTCACTTTCTTGAAAATTTTTAAAAAGATTTCTAGATATGCACTTTTTAAATAGTAAAAAAAATTTTCAAAGCTGTAAAAAATGCAGAATCTAATACTGTAAAAAATGTGCTATGGGCAGAAAGTACAGTAAATTTTTTTTTTCAAAATCGGGATGGCCGAATGAAAAATTCAGCTGCGCGGGTTTTGGTCACACAGCCGCGATGGACCGCGCGGGTTTTGGGCGCACAGTCGCGATGGACCGCGCGGGTTTTGGCCGCACAGTCGCGATGGACAGCGCGGGTTTTGGCCGCACAGTCGCGATGGACAGCGCGGGTTTTGGCCGCACAGTCGCGATGCGCAGCGCGGAAAAACGCAGAAAAGTCACGATGGACCGCGCGACTGTCTGGAAAAAAGCCACGATGGACCGCGCGGAAAAAGGCAGAAAAGTCGCGATGGACCGCGCGACTGTCTGGCAAAAAGCCGCGAGGCGGAAGCCGTGCACGGAAACCAAGAAACGAACCCGAAAATTGAAAATTTTGGGCTGTTTATGGGGCCAAAACTCAGAGCAGCAATGGATCTGCTGTCTAAGATGGCAGATCTACGGATCTAAAGGGTAAAAACTCATAAAAAACTAAGATTAAAGGCAAAACTGGAGATCTATAGTTCAAACCAAAGCGGAGTCGCCAAAAACTGTTGGCCCGGTTTTGCAACCAGGCTTAGTGCTATGGGCACCTGCTAACTAGTAGCAGCAGTTTCAATAGAAATAAAAACAATAAACTAAATAAACAATACTATTCATGGATCTAAGCAAAGATATTAAGCAAATAATGTAAACATTTAAAAATCAAGAACAAGAAACATAAGAAATAATTTTTTGTATTGAAAAATGGGGGGCAAGCAAGTGCTTGCGATATTACCTTCAATGGTGAAGGTTGATGTTGAGCAACTCCCAAGATGAGTAGCTCCAAACTCCAAGAGGTCTCCTTCTCCAAGGTTGCTTCAATGGCTAAAAATGCTCAGGGGAGATTTCAGCAGCATAAGGATGAGATAATGGATGGATGTGAAATGAGGAGCCCCTACCACCTTTTTATAGGTTTTGGTGGTGGGAAATACCATTTGTGGTTTTGTGGAAACCAAATGGTATTGACCAACATGGTTTAGGTACTTTTCCCTCCTTTTTCCTTTTTTGAATAAAAATAATATTTTAATTCCCTTTTTAATATTTTTGGGAATTTGGACCCCTTTTGAGGGTTTTTTATGCTTTTCAGGAAAAATAATCTTTTTTAATGGAAAAAGGGGTGTACTAAGGTCTTTTGGTGACCTTTTGTTGGTTTCAGAGGCTCAGATGGTGGAAAAGTGGACAAATGGGTCATGTGAATAAGGGAATGAGCTAGTGAGCACTTTTTAGGTGTTAACAATAACCAACAACATCAGCAAGGTCCTCCACCTCTCAATCCTCCGCAAAATAACAATGCTGCTCCTCCCAACTGCAATCCGGATCGGAATCCCAAGCAACCTAGAAATAATAACCTCAGAACAAACCACCCTTGTTCTATCTGCGGGGTCTATGGTCATTACACGCATTCTTGCCCACATTTGGAGCGAGCTCGACAACTTTGGACTGACGATGCCCATCGTCAAGGGCAAGCGGCTCCTCAGCCGCCACCCAACCCTCCACCACCTCAACATCAACCATTGGTGCTGCAAAACCCCTTTCCAAACTAGGGTGTAGTGAACACCCAACCGTTATCTCCCCCTCAGGACAACGCGCCACCACAACAGATCACTTATGCAGCCCCTGATCAACCCATGTTTGATTCAGGTACTCACCACTTGTTGATGATGTCAATTGCCGACGCCAACCTCCAAACGCGTCGGAACCAATATGGTTCCACCTCCGAAACCCCTACTGCCAACAAAAACACTAACGTTAATCCCACAGATCAAACGTTACGTATACCTCCGGCTCCACTTGATGGCGCTTCCAAAGCACCTCGCTTCCCACTTCGTCGTACCAACAATAATCCCAATGCTCGTGCTGCGTCGAATTACAACATCGTAGATGACTTAGCCCAGTCTCCTGCTGCCATGTCTGCTTTGGAAGTTTTAAAAAACTGTCCTTCGCAGCGCAAGACTTTGCTCTCTTCCATTGGCGCAATTGACCCCAACGATTCACAGCTGATCGCATTCGATTCAGACCAGTCTGAACCACGCCTGCCTTCCTCTTTAGCATTCCAAGTTTCCGTTTCTGTTCGGAATCTTGTTATCCATCGGTGCATTATCGATGAAGGGGCCTCTACATGCGTCATGTCCACATTCGTTTGGCAGAAGTTGGGATCCCCCACTCTCCAGCAGTCCACCACTGTGTTGCGAGCCTATGACGGGCTTTCGGCACAACCCCAGGGTCTCTTACCTAATGTCCCCATCCAGCTGGCTGGTAAAACCGTACTCATTGACATCGAGGTCATCAATGCCCAGCTCGATTATAACCTTTTAATTGGCCGCAACTACATGTATGCCATGCGGGCTGTTGCCTCATCCGTTTTTCGTACCATGTAGTTCCCCCATGAGGGACGCGTGGTCAAGGTGGACCAACTCACCTATTACGATCCCAAGGCCCCCGCTGCACCTGAAAATGTTCTCCCCATGGTTGAACAACCTGTTTGTGGTGCAACTACCTCATTCATTTCCTCAGTAGGGCCCGGACTTTACTCCGAGGCACCAATGACCTCTACATTCCAGGCCATCCCACCACCGTCACCGGAGACCCACATCGCTAACCTCTGCACTCTTTCACAACAACCCGGTAACCAACCCTCCTTGTTGCCTAAACCACCATTGGTACCTAGTCACATTGGAGTTACACCCATCCACACAATCTCCTTTCTATTCCCTCCTTCGGGTGTAGTAAGCGCCCCGGTTATGGCCACCCTTAGTCTCCCCGGGTTAACATTGGGATTACCCGTGTGGTATATTTTGCCTCCGGTTCCACCACCGACACCAAACGTTATCCTGCAACCAGTGCAACCCATTGTCACTTCTACCCAACCACCTCCCGGTATCGCCACTCCTTCGTCATCGACGAATCCCCCCCCTCTCATCAGGCCCACTGGGGGCAGAGGCCCACAACCATACACTGCGGTACCCCCACCCAAGGGAGTTAAACCTCCCCCCGTGTTTCGTGCTCCTCCCAAATGCTTGTTGTGTGATGAGTTAGGCCATCCAACTCATCAGTGTCCACAGTTACCTGCATTGCAGGAACACATGCAAATGCTGGACGACGACCCCAACATCCCGGTGGTCAAACTCGATCCAAACCCCATGCCTCGTGATAAATCACTGCGTACCAACCACCCATATGCGATATGCGGTATTTACGGCCACTACTCACATAACTGTCCTGACATCCCCGATTACAGAGTATCCCTCTACGAGATGAATAATTTGGATCTGGAGACGGCACCCCCTACTATCGAGGAGATCTACCCTGCCGTATCATCCTCATCTGGAGAGATTAACACCATCTACATGATCTCTTCGACTACCACTACCCCATCACTTCATTTGACCACTCAGAGCTCCCACAATGATGAAGAGATTCTAGAGGCTCCTATTGCCCTTGATTATCCCTGGGAAGACGTGCACCATCGTCCATACTTCCTCCCGGAAGAGACTTCATCCACCACCGCTACCCAATCCGCGGTTCAGTCCAAAGATTTCCTTCCTACTAAAGTCGACTGGTTAAAGGATCCCATCACCGCTATTTCTCCCGTCATCCACATTGACATCTCTGACCCACTTGGTGCCCTTCATACCATTACATTAGGAGCCCCCCACCGTGAGCATCAGATTGGAGAATACCGAAAACTATTCCAAGAATTCACTGATGTCTTTACCTGGTCCTATACCGAAATGCCTGGTCTTGACCCCGCTATCATAGAGCACCACCTTGACACCTCTGAGTCAAGGGGCATAATAGATTACCTCGACCCTGGGATAGGGGGCATGATCAATCATTTTGACCCTACCCCATCACATTTATCTCAGCATGTCGATGAACCCATCGTTCAAATCAACCCATATTTGACCCACAATCACAAACCCTATGCACATAGCATGGGGGCAGGTCATTAACCCTACTCACCTTTTCACATTTGTGATCTCAACCATTTTTGAGGTCACGTGTCACTTGTATATTTGATTTGATACGCATAGTTCTTTCCTTTGACCATTCCGGAGTCCTTATGACCTCCGTTTTTCGCACCATTTGCACTACCGGATTCATTTTTCCGTGCTCGTGATGATGCTTGAGATCATTTCTCGCTTTCACCAGGAAAAATATCAACATTGTGTCCCGACACCTTGTCGCCTTGGTTTGCGTGCCACATCGGTCGTAGCCCATTTTTGATATACTTTATATCATCAGATTCACTTTTCCGCGCTCGTGATGATGCTTGAGATCATTTCTCACTCTCATGCCCAGATTTGTCGGGCATTTTTCCATGCCCCCTCGTCACCTCGGTTTGCGTTCCACATCGGCCGTCGTCCGTTTTTGACGAGTCTTACATCGCCGGATTCACTTTTCCGTGCTCGTGATGATGCTTGAGATCATTTCTCGCTCTCACGCCCATATTTGTCGGGCATTTTTTCCATGCCCCCTCGTCACGTCGGTTTGCGTGCCACATCGGCCGTTGTCCATTTTTGACGAGTCTTATATTGCTGGATTTAGTTTTCCGCGCTCGTGATGATGCTTGAGATCATTTCTTGCTCTCATGCCCCGATTTTGAGGGCATTTGTCCATGCCCCCTTGTCGCCTCGGTTTGCATGCCACATTGGCCGTTCTCCGTTTTCGACAATCTTTATATCGCCGGATTCAGTTTTTCGCGCTCGTGATGATGCTTGAGATCATTTCTCGCTCTCACGTCCAGATTTTTTGGGCATTTTTCCCATGCCCCCTCGTCACCTCGGTTTGCGTGCCACATTGGTCGTTCTCCATTTTCGACAATCTTTATATCGCCGAATTCAGTTTTCTGCGCTTGTGACGATGCTTGAGATCATTTCTCGCTCTCACCTCCATATTTTTCAGACATTCTTTAAAAATGTCACCCATTACCTCGGTTTGCATGCCACAATGGCCGTTGCCCCTTGTTGACAATCTTTATGTCACCGGATCCAGTATCCCGCACACATGATGACACTTGAGACCTTTTCTCGCCCCCATCAATCCCTTGTTGTTCGGTATGATTTTATCCCTTTTTCGGGCCGAGCAATCCCTTTTACGAGAAAGGCACTTAGGGAGTTTCTGTTAAGCTCTTTTCTGACTCCTAAAACAGTGAAAAGATCGCCGAGCAATCTTGCTTCCTTTCATGCTCACTAAAACGTATCTGAAAGGGCGTCTACCTGGTATAAGTTTACCCCTTTTCCGGACCATGTAGACTAATTACGAAAAAGGAATACTCTAGTCACATCGGCTAGAAGAGTTCTCCATCTGCATCATTTTATGCTTTTTCGGGCCTTGGAGACTAAACTTACGAAAAAGAACACCAATGGAGTCCACTTACCACTTTCAGACTCTCTAAATATGAAAGCGACCACGAGCAATCACCATCCTGGGCTCGTAAAACCAACAGGACAGTAATCATAACCACTACAGAGTCTTCTTATCATTTTCAGACTCCTTAAAAATGAAAGCACCAATGAGCACGAACAGTCCTGAGCTCACAAAATCCACAGGACAGTACCATTTCAGAGCACACTTTTATCCCTTCTTCGAGCTCATTAAAAATACGAAGAAGGACCCAATGGTGCTTCTCGGTGCCACAACAGATCACGTCTACTCATAGGGCAGCTTCCCCATTTTGGTCGCCTTTGTTCAAAGTATTCTGCAGTATGTCACCCTGAGAATCCCTCGACAGCACCCATCAGCTTGACCCCCCCCCCAGAGTCAAACATACCCTTCAGTCCTTCAAAGCAGTGATACCCACACCTACAAGTCAGTTCCCTATGCTTCCAGGTCAACCATGTCATCATGCTCTGAATAAAGGAAGTTTGAGTCTTCCCATATATGACCCCAGTTACTTCCCATCCCCACAAGTATGTCAGTCCTACCATCAGTACTACCACATTTCAGTTTCTACACCTCGCGCTCCTATCAAGGAAACATCATTTCCTTGTTAGTTGCGGGTCTCCCTCTGTCGACGACAACCACATTTATTCCAGAGGATAGACCTAGAGGTCCTTGTGTCTTGGACTCATCACCATTTATGATGAGTGCCTACGAATCATTTCGAGAAGAGTCCTCAGTGCCTCTCCAAATGGTTGTTTCTCACATGCTCGACTTCAACACCTTGATCGCATCATTGAGACTCGCACGGGGCACCGGTCCATTCAGTTATTAGTCGAAGACCCCGGATACCATCTGACTCCTCCACATTTGAGAGTCTACCTATGGATACAACCAGTTATACTTTTCCTATAGATATCCGGGTTGCGCATGGCGACAGTATTCAGATGTACCCCAGCTTCGTACTCCCTTGAGTATACAGTTACATTAATTCTCAGAGATGACTCACACTCTTTGAGTCCCTACAGATGTTGGACACCTTCAGTTTCAGCAGTTGATCAGTTATTCCAGTGTATCAGTTATTGAGATCAGTCATGATCATGAGTACATCCCAAAATAATGTCCCCTCTGGACCATTATGATGTACCAGTATATTTTTTATGTATTAGATCCCCCTTCTTGGGACTAATTGTTATGTATATGTCTTGATACGAGCATGGGTATGCCCGCCTCGTCCATTATCAGAGATTATTCCTCATTCATATTGAGGCCATGTAACATTTGTTTATTTTTTGCAGCTTCCAAGGTCCGTGGATCCAGACTCCAAACGGTCTCTTCTCCTCCCCAAACCCCAGAAAAAAGACAAAAGAACTATCATGTCTATCGGCCATACGATGAACTCCTGCCCTCACACATCAGGGGGCAATCTGTTAACACCCAAAAAGTGCTCACTAGCTCATTTCCCTATTCACATGACCCATTTGTCCACTTTTTCACCATTTGAGCCTCTGAAGCCAACAAAAGGTCACCAAAAGGCCTTAGTACACCCCTTTTCCCACTCAAAAAGATTATTTTTCCTAAAAAAGTATAAAAAACCCTAAAAAAGGGTCTAAATTCCCAAAAATATTAAAAAGGGAATAAAAATATTAATTTTATTCAAAAAAGGAAAAAAGGAGGGAAAAGTACCTAAACCATGTTGGTCAATACCATTGGTTTCCACAAAACCACAAATGGTATTCCCCACCACCAAAACCTATAAAAAGGTGGTAGGGGCTCCTCATTTCACATCCATCCATATTCCTATCCTCATGTTGCCATAATCTCCCTTGAGTATTTGGCCATTGTAGCAACCTTGGAGAAAGGACCCATTGGAGTTTGGAGCTGCTCATCCTTGGAGCTTCTCAACTATCTTCATCACTTGGAGGTATTATCGCAAGCACTTGCTTGCCCCCATTTTCAATACAAATTTATTTTCTACATTTCTTGTTCTTGTTCTTGTTTTTAATTCAAAAATGCACATGTTAGTTTAGATTTAGTTTACATTGTTTTTGCTTAATATTGAAACTGCTGCTACTAGTTAGCAGGTGCCCATAGCACTAAGCTTGGTTGCAAAACCAAGCCAACAAAGTGGTCGCCAACCTAGAAGTGATAATCCTCAGTGATACATCTTTGGAGAAGGAGAAGCCATCGGTCGTCAACAATGCTGATAGGTCTGGTCTTGCGGGCTAACTGCTCTGTTCTCTTCTATATATGGCAGAATGTCACCGTGTCTCATTTTGATTTGTTTATCTCTTAGTCTGGTGCCTTACTTTGTCGGCAATATACTTCTAATGATGTGTAAAACTGTTGTCTATATGGGTTATCTCGGAAATAATAGTAGTTTTTTGGATATCTGGGAGGAAATTACTGTTTGTATGGGTTATCTGGGAAGTAAGCTTAATACTAGTTGGAAAAGAAGTAGTTTTGTCCACTGTGACAAGTTGGGGGTTTCGTCAGTTGGGGGTTTACTCTTAGAGGTTGTTGTGCTAGCACCGAAGTATCTTGTAAGAACTATGGATGTAACATTTTTCCTTATGAAATAGAATGTTTCCACCTTTTGCTTAAAAAAAAAATGTCCCATCCAACATCATACACATGGTTATAGAATTGCATTAAAAACCTTTTTAAATTAGTATCCACGACCAATATCAAATTAATAGTTATGTAATTCACTTGATCACTATATACATGTATTCAATAATAATAATAAGAATAATAAGAATTTACATTTGATAATTATCATTTTAAAAATAATTAAATATTAATGATATTAATTATTAGTATGCATTTAATTTATGCATTAATTTTAATCAATTTCACAATATGAAAACAAAATGCTATCTATATATGGACATAGTTATGAAATTTGAATTAAAATCATAATATTTTTTTCTACTTATAATAAATGTTTTAATGCTAACCTATTGAAATCTCAAACATTTCATGAGAAAACATTGTAATACTCCTAGTTTTGACTTGGAATGTATTTAACCAAAACTATGTAAATAATGTAATTATGCTAGTATGGACTCCTAGTGTGGAGCTCAAGGTCAAGTACCAACTAGTGAATGGCTAGGCATCTAAGATGTATATATTTTATTTGGACTGTATGGTTGGATTGTCAATGCTATTGGATTGTCAATGCTAACTCGAAATGTATGTAAATATTATGTGCATAAATAATAAAATGGTCCAAGATGGTTGTGTAAAGAGCTCTAGATGGGCTATGATTCCATTAGAGGGGGAGAGGAAAGGGGGGCTATGGGAAACTAAATCCTTACTACAAGTGTCAACCTTATAACTCATCATATTTTTGCCATGAGCTTTTAAATGAGTCAATTACTTCCTTTTTGACCATTTTCCAATCATTGAATGCATATGTGAGATTGGTGGGAAAAGTCACCTCATGCAGTTAATGATGCATGGGGATGACTGCACTTTTGTGACAGTTCTGTCAGCTGCTAGAATTTAGTTTGAAGCTGTCAGGAATCCTTTCTTGTATGGTCATAAGTTATGTCAGTTGTCTTTTCATCAATTTCTCATATCCCTTGGAGTGAACCCTTATTCTCTCATTTTCCCCTCTCATGCAGATGTACACTATGCAGAGCTCTCCATTGTTGTTCATGACCTTACTTAACAATTTTTAACCCATGAATTTGAATATGGGGACAAAGCTACAGATTTGTAAAGGAAAATAGATGGTTGTAGGTGAGCATAAGGGTTGTGCAAGCAAGGAACCCTTACAATTGAGTTTTCTTGCTCATGGGTGCTTGAGAAGTCATGGATTAAGGCTACAGGTGGTTCTCCAACAACATATAGTAGGTTGGTCTCCTTTTATACACACATGGGAAGCACCCAACAAGATGGATCTCCCAAGAGAACCGTGGATTGATGAAAGGGATGCCTAATCACATAAGGGTGTTGTGTGGGGCATGTATTGTTGGAGACAAGCCCATGAGGTCTGAGTGAGATCCCTGCAGAATGGGTTGTGGGATGAGAGAGAGAATCATGTAGGTGTTTCCTTCGACCTAATGGCCTTATAGACTAGCTTGGGGGTGACCTCTCAGCATAAAGAGTATATGCTGGACATAGTGTCTATGGTTAGGTGGAAAATCACTCTTACACAACCAGTTGCTTGGATCTATGTTGGATAAATATAAGTATTATTTTCTATTTCAATGTGCAATGTTTTTAATTGATACCTGTGATAATTATGTTGATAAATGCATACTAGATGTATGTGGATAGAGTTTAATTCCGTTGCGTATATTTATTTATGTTTCCTCACACATATTTTATATATTATGAATTTTGTAACATGGTTATGAGGTGAAATTTAAAAACCCATAGTTGGTTAATATCCCCTCCCGTTAATCAGTGAAAGGGAGCTTAAAAACATCTACACAAATTTATTAAAATGAATATGATCAATTAGAAGTCCATTTAACTATAAAGAGTTCCCTCCTTAACCACACTCTTCAAAAACATAATAAAAGAATACATTTATAAATGTGATAAAGTGCATATAGGAATATGACGAATCTCATCATTGCCAATCTAAAAGAGTATAATACAAATTTAATTTTTTGAATTAATATAATAATAATTGAATTAATTAAAAAATAATCCCAACTATAAGGAAAATATTAACACATGATTAACAATTAATTACCATGGGCATGGCCTCGTAAACTTCCACTTGTTTCATTATTGTCCTTGAGGGCATACTTTATTTCATCCTCCATCGGCTCAAGGCTAAAACCATTTAATTATATGGAAGAAGACTGGAGAACCATACTTAATAATGAAATATATTAAGGCAGTATAACATACCCAACTAGATATTGTTTTTTGAGATGTTTATAATAACTAATTACGTCGTAAGGCGTTCTTTCTATGAGGATAATCCTTGCTCCTATTCATAGATTCCTCGCTCATGATTCCAATAAAATGCTGCCACGTTATTTGAATAAATTATTGCCATTTGTCAATGCAATCGCAACATGCTCTTTACGTCAAATTCACCGTTTCCGTCAAATTATGGGTTATTTTTAGCGGACTCACCCATCCATTTCCATTTATTTTTAGCGGCACAGATAACGTGCTCCCAAAGTTACCAGGACTTGATTTTTCGCAGCACGGATAACGTGCTCCCGATGTTAACGGGGTGTGTCATTCGAGTTTTGGGAGAGAGCCAAGTGCAGACGAGATGAAATGTCTGCAAAACCTTCCGATAGTGGCTCGATCCCCTGATCAAAATTTTCGCAGAAGCTTCAGAGTATGGGGGTGGTCTTTTCTCTACTCGATGATGATGTATACTGGGCCTAATCAATACCCCTGGAATTATAAAATTGTCATAGTCGCCACCGAAGGGTTTCTCCAAATGCGCTAGGGGCCAGGGCGGTTACCAGGTCTGTGTTAATTGAGAGTGTTTTGCGTGCTTTGATAGAGGGTGTAGGGATTATGCTAAATAGGGTTTTGAGTGCATAGTAGCAATTCTGGGAATATTGGGCTGGTTGAAAATTGAGCGTAAACTGTAAAGAAATTCAACCTTAGAAAAGGAAAATTTCATGGCCGATGGGTCAGTCAAGAAGATTTTCATGTCGTCTTATGCATCGGCCATGAAATACCCATACAAGTGCAGTTGCAACCATTGTTACTGGTATTTATCGAAATACCCATACAAGTGCGATGGGCCAGGTTCGACTGTAGGCTTTCCGGAGGCAGGTTGAGATAGCTAGGAGGTCCCGTGGTAATGCAAATGTCAAGACTGCCTGGCATGGCACGTCCAGCAAATGTGCTGCAACAATCATACTTCATGGTTTTAGCTTGAGCAAAACACATGATAATGGCCCATCATATGGTGTTGGTGTTTATCTTGCTCGAGAAGGTCGCTCCCATCTCAGGTAGGAAGATTAAATAGGGATCACCATATTTGTCTATGGATTTCATGATTGATTGCATGTTAGTGATTCAGTTTTATGTATACTTTATTTTTAAATACCCAAGGACATGTTTATTTAAATTTTGTAATAACTCTAATTTCTCATTCTGTACAATGCTGCATTTTTGGATATCGACAAAAATGGTGAACAACACATGGTGCTGTCTCAGGTTACTTTGGGAAATGTGGAGAGAGTCCCTATTGGCTCTCATCAGTTCCATCCTAGTTGTGAAAACTAAAAAGTTCGATTCTAGGGTTGATGATCTCACAAATCCGAAGTGTTACATTATTTGGAGCACTCACATGAACATGCATATTCTTCCGGAGTACATTGTGAGCTTTAAGGTTCCACATCAAATGCATGGTAATGTTCCCATTTTACCTTTTCTTGTGCCATATGACGAATGATAAATATTTCACAAACTTGGTTAACTGTTCCAGTTAGCATGCATAGGCCCGAACTGGATACTAGCTAAATATTGATTTCTTACTTCTATAGAATGTTGGGATGAAATGAAAGCAAAGCAAGGCATTTGTGGTGTTCCCAAAAGTTTCAGTAGTTCTCTAGAGGATGTTGAAGTTACTCGCCAGGTTTCTATCTATGAGACGGTAAGTTTAACTAATATGACTTGGAATAGTGTCTATTTTTATAGGCAATTGAATGTATAATTTTGGGAGATGTATTACTGCTTCTTGGTTCTTAGATTTACACTATAACCTATAGGTGACATGTAATTGGTAGTGTGGTGGCAATTTCCATTTTCCTTTATGCACTAGAGGTTTTATCTCTCCTACAGGTTAATGTAAGTCATTAGTTCTTGGTTTTATCCTATTAGCAATTTCTTTTGGATTGATATTGCTTATATTGGTTTCCAGCACCTTTCTTCAACTTCAGTTGAGGGAAGAAAATGCAAGACGCAAGCATCTACAAAAGGATCAAACATGAATTCCCAGTACTGCTAACATGTAATTCCCAAAGTTGTTCTCAGTCATAAGAAAGTCCATGCCTACATCTTATATGGATACACTGGAACACCTCTATGCTTAGTACAAGGTAGCTACTCTTCTTTTGTATAGTTTTGTTGCCATTGATATAGCGATGCAAATTGTAGAATCAAATGCACAGAAAGTTAGATCCATGCCCTGTGTGTAATTGTCAGGTAGGAAAAATTGGCAAAGACATCATCGTAAGGAATGTCAGAATGATTGTTGGAGATAAGTTGCTGATTGCAGCTATTCAAAGCATTTGAGGCAGCCAGGTACCCACTTTTTTGAATTCAGACGTCCAGGATTTGAATTGTTTGCTAGCATCTCCAACTTTTGCTACCAAGATAAACTGTGTCACACAAAATATTGGAATAATGTTGGATTAACCTGCTTGTTTTTTACTTCAGAGTCACAACTAGGTTTACATCAACTAACTTGGTTTATATAATTCCAATAAAATTGCCTTTATATATGGGTTTTACATATTGTTTCCTTGTCTACTTTTGAGATGTATTTTGTTTTTGTTCCTCAAATTTTTATGCCATCGCTCTTGCATTTTAGAGTTAGCTGTATAATTTTTCATTCTTGTCATTTTTATGTAGAAAAAGATCAGTTCAACATGCTATATGTTGCTTTGCACATTAAATGTACACAAATGTTAAACAGAGTGGATCATCGTCCACATTCTTTCTTGGGTTCTGACAAGCTAAATCTAGATAATGAGTCTACTACATCCACGAATAAGGTACTGTAAGAAGACAAAGATTTACAAAGTGAGTTTGCAGATTATCTATCTTTAATGATAATATCTGCATTTTTTCAAATTTGTCATGCTCATTTTTGTTCCTCCAGCAAAGTTTGGTTTTTTCACTTCATTGCATAAAACAGAGTAGAATATTTAGGTCCTCATCTTTTGTTATGAAATACTTTAACTGCTTTTTCATTCCATTTGCCTTCAACCTGAACCTGTATTAAGGATTGAAATTTGAAACTTATAAAGGCTTTTACTGAATGCTCATACTAGTCACTTGGATTATACTTGAACATGATAACCAATATATATAATTAGATTTTATTTTCAAGTATTCTTTTGTTAAAGTGGTTAATGAGCACTCGTTGATGTAATGTCCCTTGTGTTATGTGTATGACTCAATACATGGTATTAAGTCCAGGGTATTGATCCAACCATGGTTTTGCGATAATGGTTTGATGTACTTGTATGCCTATATATAGGCACCTAGTGAAATGAAATTAGTTGAGATTTATGGGACAACATAGCTACCTAACTGCCTGTTTATTGCGCTTATGTGCCTATTGTTAGTATTGTTGTTCTCTTTTGTGATATGGCTCGCTGAACTGAAATGAGGCCTAAATAGCATTTATCTTTTCCTTCCAAGTTTCAAGTCTTGCTAAAACTCATTTCTTTCATATCAGAAAGTTTCTTTTAGATAGTAAAGCCCCTCTAAGTTGTGCCAACCAAATGCAGATCAACTCTGAAATATAATGGTTTGACTGTCAGATAGTATTGGAAATGAAAAGATGAATTCCTTGTTCAATTTTCGATTCCCATTTCATCCACGCAAGCAAGACTGAGATATTACATATATGCAACATTGCACTAAAGTTGTAGTGGCATGCATGGTTTGTGTTTTTCATTTTTCCTGCACTATAATGAAATTTGCACTTTGCATTCTTTAGTTTCTTTCAAATGAACCATTATGCATTGAATTTCTCAAGATTCCAACCAAATTTCATCACTTTTCAGAAGAAGCTGCAGGCAATAGAAAAGGGCCAGCAAGAATATACACTTGATGAAGAGGAGAATAGAGAACATGAAGCGATTTTAATATCTGACTGCACTTTGCCAGGCTCTGTGATGTTGAGGAAGTCTTTGTCTCGTAGGTACCCGGACATGGCTTTTGAAGAGGCTCTTCAAACAGAAAATGATAAAATCCAAAAGGAGTTACAACGGTTGGAATCTTGCCATGAAACCGAGCAATGTGATGTGATTAAACACCTAATTGATTTTACAAAGGCTGATGTTACTGTTACATCTGAGAGTGGAGAGCTCAAGCTCAACAAAAATTATCAGCAGACTGATTTCATTCTAATGATGTTCACCAATCTGAAGATGGTGAAAGCAATGCAACTCCAGATGCCAAGATCAGAAAGTCACATAAGAGTCATGGAAAGTGTGTTTTCATGTAAGCTGCCTTGTCTGAATCACTCTAAATGCCAAAATTGAGGGAATTCGGAAAATGTAGAAACTGATCTATGAATGAATGCTGAATATTAGGAAATGCTTAATTGTTTATGAAGCATCAAACCAGAATGCACACACTTTCTCTTTATGGTAGGAAATGGCTATTACCAATGTTGAATCTTGGGAAAAGCTTAATTGTTTATATAGCATCAAACCAAAATGCACACTATGTCTTCAGGGTTGGAAATGGTCATTCCCATGAGGCTTATGCAGCACAAAATTTTAGACATTCATAATATTCATAATAGCCAGAAATGGTTTTTTCTGGCTGTCTCCTCATCTTTTGAGTGTTGTATCTGGTATTTCATTTGAGGAGGGAGTATTTATTTATTGCCATAAAATAAAAAAAATCCTTGACTTGTTTTTTCTCTTAATGGGATCTTTCTCTAAGTAAAGAAAAGCATTGTGTTGTTGTTCTCATGGGATCCTTGCACATTGTGTGCCCACTTGAACCTTGATCTTTAGTAGCATTTTTTGGTTAGAATTGTCACATAATCCATACATCCTAGCTTCATCGTCACAGAGAGAATTATAACAGTAGGAGGATCAAAATGGAGGATGTGCTCCAAACTTTGGCCTATTACAGATTAGCACGGGTGATGAGAATGGACCCAAATATGTCGAGAAGAAATAAAATTGGCTGAGTATAGCTGATGAAGCCTGATATTTGATTAGAATCCATGTGTCAGATGAGTTGTGCTTCTGTATTCAGAAATTTGAATCTTCCACAGAGGCTTGGGATATGCTTGAGACCTTTTTTCTCAACCTAATGAGACTCCAATGATGTAGAGTGAAATTGATTTCATGTACATTGAGCCACAAGATTTCAAGAGGATCAATATTTTCCTAGCTCACTTCAAGGAATTTAGAATGCAATTGGAGCATTACAGATACCGATACAAGCATACTGATGCACATTATATTCATATCGTCCTTAGGAAATTATAGCTATGTGTGCATAGTGATGGACAAGCCTTCTCTTTCAAGTGCAAAATGCATATTGACTTTCATTGATGATTACTCTAGGACCTAGGTGCATATGGATCTATATTTTTAGGCAAAAGTAGTGTTGTAGGTCAGTGCCACCCCTCCTACATTTTCTCTTGAATCACACTCCAAAGAGAAGTAGGATTGAAGTGCCTTGGGATGTGTGTTATCACTTCATATCCAATCCCACAATTGATACGAAGTGTGCTTCCCCCTTTGAAATCATGCTTCTTCCTAAATTCGAAAGTTTTATTCAAAGTTTGCTCCCTAAGTGCTTTACGTGCCAAGGACCAAAAAATGCACCCTAAGCAATTTGCTCCCAATGCAGAAAAGCACTCCACAAAATGCTTGCGTCAAGAACCTATGATCTCATGATTTCATCAGCTTGGATCCTTTTTATTAGTTTTTTTAACGTCATGTGAGGTTAAGGAAGGTTTATGAATGGATAAAAACAAATAACAACTCTATTTGTGACTGTGTTTTTCTTATACATCAAATTTTCTCAAATATATTGATCATAGGCATATCAATGTACAGGTGTCAAATTTTCGAACATGGTATTTGAGAAATATTATTGAATGGCAAGAAACAAGACAATGATGGAGTTGATTCACACCTTTTCTCTCAAGAAAAGAAGGGAAAAAAGAAAAGACAAAGCAAAGAATTCACTATTGTGATGCTAGATTTCAAAGTGTAGTGGAAATTTAGTTAATGAATTGGGCCATTTGAAGAAACTCTTATTAAAATAGAAACATACTTATAGATGTTATTTTGTCGCTTGAAAGAGGAGACAAATCATTGATTATTAGATGTATCCACTAGATAAGTTATACATTAAGAAATTTACTTGTTCCCTGCCATTGTTTGAAAAGTTCTGGTGTAATGTCCATGATTTCAACCAACAATATTCTCTTCTTATTGAGTATATGTTGTAGTGGAATGTTCTACTATTCTCATTCTGACCACATCTGCCATGAGACACTTTTTGTTGTTGTTTGACACTTTAATGGAGAAATTCTTGTTGTAGTTAGCTCGAAATTTAGACATTGTGATCATAAAAAGCCATTTTGTAGTGGAGACCACTTTGAAACCCTAGATATTTGACTATAAAAAGGATTATGTGATGCATAAGTCAATAAAATGGAACAAGGGTGTACTGTCAATGGATAGGAAGAGGTAATTTTATAGACATTTGCAAATGCTTTCATTATTTGAAAAGACGGGAAGAGTTTCCACTCGCCAACTCTAGTTTGTTGAAGGGCCACTTTCCAGAACTTTGAGATGGACCATTTTGAAGGATATGGGAATAGTTTCCACTAGCCAACTCTAGTTTGTTGAAGGGCCACTTTCCAAAAGTTTGAGATGGACCATTTTGAAGGATATGATGAATAAATATTAGATCATGGTTCTTATCTAGTTCAAGGCTATTCATACTTTATAGATGAACTTTTCTCTCATAAATTTGTCACATTAATAGTACAACTAGAAGACTATCTTCAAATTTATTCATATCTTATTTGTTATTCAACTGATCATTGAAAGGTCTATGCCAGTGTTATGAGAATCATGGAAGACTCATGAGTCTTCATGAGTTTGACCAAGTCTCCCTTCCTAGGAATGCTGTGAGAACTCTCCACTCGGTCAAAGCTTGCCAAACCAACCCAAGACTTGCCAAACTTGCTTCAAAACCTGTCAAACTCACCCTTGACTTGCCAAACTTCCCTCAAACTACCATTTATAGATTTTATGGATTCGAATTGTTAGTATTCATTTTTCTGCACAAACCTTCCTGTATGTTGAGCCTTTTCCTATTTGCATAGTTTTGTCAAGTCTTGAGTCAAGCTTTCTTTGAGTCCGAGTCTCACAACTTTGGTTTATGTGCCCAAAATTATATGACAAGTGTTTGTCTAGAATAGTCAAATGAAAAGCTGGAGTTTATTGGAAAATTTGTACAAATGTAGTAAAAGTTTAAGAAAGGTTGATGTAATTTTTTTTAGGTGTAAGATAATAATTTAAGCAGGCATATGATTGTATGCCTTGTATATGCATGCATAACTAGTAGGGAATTTAGTTGAGATTACATGAAGGTTTGTTTATGGTATATTAAAAATAAAAACTTTGGTAGTGGAATGAAAAGTTGGAGTCATTGCACTTGTCATGGAGTCACGATATCACAAGCCCCTCAGATTCTACTATCATTTTCAGCTATTATTGTTGACATATTTCGACTGGGCACATGAGGGTGCTTGGAATTGATTTTCTACCCTTGAATGTAGGAGACCAACACCAAATCAACACTTATTTTCTATTGTTATACCTCCCTTCCAAGTTCTGACTACTTTTAAATGTTAAAACATCATATGGAAAGTTGGTATGGAGATGTACTACTCTGTTAACTTGGTCAATAATTAGCCATTAAACATAATTATAATGGTTGTATTTGGAATTGTAGGAGGTAAAAATAAAAACTACATGCATTTCACACTTCTAGAAGTCATGTAAAATTGAAATCATAAATCATACTTGTATTGAAGCCTACAATTTTAGGTTAGAAGGGAATTTTCAATAATATTTTAAAAGAAGTAATTTGTGTGCATTTGCAAATCATAAAAGCAAGCAAATCCATAAGAGAAAAGGTACATACATCTATACATTCTTTAATGATTGCATGATAAACATTACTCCATAAAATGTACTGCTAAAACAATCATTCTCTTTACGACCTGACTTAAAACAGTTGTAAATGATCAAAATATACTTTGAGGACATTTGTGCCATAGGATTTAGACTCTATAGAGTGCCATTATTCTAAGATTAAAATGTCTACATTGAATTGCAACAATTTTCCCCTTTTGAAGTATATTTTAGTGCCCTTTTCCTTCATTGAATTCCTTGTATGTGTATAGCAAAATGGTGTAGTTTTATGGAAGGATGCATGAAAAGGGAAGATACTAATTGACAACAATTAAAATAATGAAATTTGAATGCAAATCACATTTCCACTTAACTATGGATTTGATCATCATGTAATCCACATGTTTGTTGGGTAGGTCATTTTGATTTTGATGTGTTTCCATGGTCGGCTTCTTTTGTTTGGATGACATTATGACTGCATAATGACTGCATAGTGTTATTGTTTCTCAAATTTCATCCCTTTTACTTTTGCATATAATATCTGCTCATGCTTATGATAACTTGTTTAAGAGCATGAAGCACTTAACATGTTATTTGATGTTCCATTCTATTTGTTTGACCTAGAGGGATCCATGCATGCCAATGTAAGCCTCGACTGAATAATAAGTGGTCCATATGCCATTTTCTACTGGTTAGTGTGAAGTTGGGTTGTAACATTGTTTTCTATCTATATTATTTGTATGAAAATTTTCCCTCACCCCTAAATCAATCTCTTTTCAATCGTAAAGAGAGATGTTAGTGTATAATATTGACTTAGGTCTTATTATCATTATATTATTATTATTATCATTATGAATATATATAATATTATTATAATTGCTAATATATATTATATTATTATTAGCTCGGTGGCCTAGTTCAAGTGGTTGAGTGCTGTAAGTTGTGAGCAGAAGGTCTCGGGGTCAAATCCCCGCGTGGCTATACATTACTATATAGGGCCTCACTTGTGTCCCCATCGGGTTAGCTCCGTAATTAGAGCAAACGGGGTGTGGCTCCTTCAGTTGGCCCCATGATTCCTTACCATGGACGTAGCATCCCCGTTGGGGGGTTTGTGAACCACATGTGAAGAAAATATGTTATATTATTATTATTAGTTGCTATTACTATATACTTGTAATATGATAGAATGGACACAACATCTTTCCATTTTGCACTATATAGTAGATACTAGAGACATCTCCCATTATATTGATGTTACTAATGGAATTTAGTGCTCATTGATATATTCATCCATGCACACTCTTGAAATACTTGTTTATATTATGATAATCCCTCCTTAACGAAAAATTTACTTCATCTCACATATCCAAAGATGACATGCAAGTAAGGAAAATGAAAAAACACATGGTGTACTACTACATGGGAGACAATCCACACACTCCTGGATGTAAAAATGCCTAGACATAGTGTACCACATGGGAGACAATCCACACACTACTAAGTTGATGTAAAAACTGATTTTACTAAAGGTTCAACCTTTGATTTGTTGGCTAGGTTGTTAGTTGAGACCATTTTGACCTTTGTTCACAAGGTGACAGTTTTATCCTCTTGTCAAGGAGGTTAGCAACCTTTGATTTGTTGACAAGGCTATTATCAAAGATCATTTTACTTTTGTCCATTGAGTTGATAGTTTTATTCTCTTGTTACGGAGGTTATCATAATTTCACTTTTGGTCTTCCTCTTCAATGGATCTGATGTTGGTGTGCAAATTCTGGTGAAGAGAGATATTCTTCCACACTATCAAAGTCACTAAGCTTGAGAGTGTATAACTATTTTTGAACATGATTTATTTGGGAGATATAAATAGTGTTGAATAATTCCTTGAAGTTATTTCAGACTTTCATCGGGTCATTTTCTCATCATACTCGTATATTAAACGTTCTTTTGTCATGAGAGTAAGAATTGCATGTATCCTCTCCCTATTTTCATGCTTTCAATTTTAGCCTTGGTGTATCTTTCGGTGGTGTATTATCTTTGCTTATGTATATCCATAACTTTTTGTTCTTGACGAATGTGTCCATTTGGATTTTCCAAGAGTTAAAATTTGACTTAGTAAATATTATCCCAGCATTCCCCTTAATATGCACTTGGGAAAGATGGGGTATAGAAATTGACCAAATTTATAATTACTCCCCCTTAGAGGTAGCTCTCGAGGTCCATTCAATATCTATAAAAAGAAAATCTAATTTGTTACACACTTTTGTACCCTATAATAGCTAGGAAAATGAGTCATTTTCTTATCCATTCTTATAATAGATTAGGTAAATCGTTTCTTCTACATGCCATGCCATACATTCAAGTGTTGTTTAAGGGTTACTGCTCTAATGACAACCATCAAACTTACATATGGGATCATAACAAAATAATGCTTCATTCCTTGCTTTGAATAATTGTGTGAAACTTGGGAAATGTAGTTCCAAGCTGTGAGATGAACATAAAGGAACGATTTCATTGAGCCATAGGGAGGAACGATATCAACAACCATTTGGATTCACCCATGTTGAGCTAGCACGAATGTTGTGAATGAACTCAAGTTTGTATCTACTCTTTCTCTCAATTATTTACATAGTTTTGTGTTTTAAATATACGTTTCCTTCCCACTACTCTCAAGTGAGTGGTCTCTACAAATACACTATGATTTTTTACTCCTATAAAAAAATTACCAGATATTTTCAGCATGAATCTCTTGTAAGTTATTTAGAGTCTTAGACCCACTCTAGGTGATAATAACTTTGTCATCATCATCATTTACAATCTATTGGCAATGAGCAACTTCTACCACATTGATCATTTAATATAAGTATATTGTGAGGACAACAAATGTTATATGCATCCTTCTTTTGTATCCTTGTAACTTCCATAATTCAAACTGTTCGATCCATGTCTTGCTATTTGTTGGGATTGATGCATTAGGGATAAAAGTCAAGAATATCCTCCAGGTTGACTCTACAAAGGATCAATCATAAATAGTATGAATTACTATGAGTGACATTTGATCATCAAGATATTTATCTTCTTTTTTTTTTTTTTAAATTTCTTCTTCTTAAAACATCAAGGGTCATTACAAATTGTTTTTTATATGTTCATGTTCCAAGTTATAGTGTACACAAATGAAGAAGATGAAACAAAGAGAAGAAGTTAATTTATTGTAACTATTGGTCTTTTAAATGCAACTACTAGTTGATTTGTCCATCCATGTGTGTGGTCTTATGTTACATCGGGTCATGTGTCTACAATGAGGGTGCACATGCCAAGGTACCACAACAATTTATAAGCAAGACCAAACATTGGAACTACACAACCATGTCATAGTGCTAGAACTGCAAGATTGAAATATTAGCACATGTCCAACACAATGCTAAATTGTCACTCTAATCTGCACATCCCACAATGAGTTCATCATACAGGTTACAACTCTAATACAATGAACAAAAGGGTGTCATGCTTTGAAAATTTTTTAATCTTGAACTTAATCAATCTTTGATTCCTTCTAGGATCAAATATCCTTGCCTAGGAATTGGCCCCCAACAATATTCTTCCAGTTGGGGAAACATAGCTTGAATTTTCCACTTTCAAGATCGGGGAAACTATGCTTTTAGCTTCATTTGATAAAGTTTCAAGGCCTCATCTCTGATGACCACTCTTTACATTGTAGACTATTATTTTCGTTCATCACCTCATCAACTTGGATGATAATCTCTTCAAGAATTGATGTGAAAGACTTGGTTTAATTCACATTTAAGACTAGATGAATGCCCATGAGCAGTAGTAGGTCTAACTTGAACATGTTCTCACCCCTATGCCTTGGAAATAGTGCCATTTCTAAAAGTGCAAATCCTTCATGACAATGCATAATCTAATCTTGGAATAATTCCTTTCTCATTTGCATTTCTACATTCAAAAAATTGTGCTCAAAATAAAACAACTCTAAGTATGAATAGTTCTAAAATCAATTTCAAACTAAACAATGAACAACACTAAAAATAAAATTTATGGTAAAAATACTTGTTCACTCAATTTGATGGGCCATAAACATTGCTTTCTTTGAAACACTCTTTTATCAACCAAGAAAACGTGTGGGAGCATACATATACTAAGTTGACTGCAAGTATTAATTTGGGACAATTGTCCACAAATATATTCATGGTCTAGGTATATTTTCCAATATAGTACCTACATAGACTATTCCTCTTAACTTCAAAAATATGCAAAATCCACAACTAATTGATTCTTGGGGTGGTAATAGGGAGGGCATATTACTCCACCATTAAAGGGTAATCATGTTGGGATTTGCTCATGTTGGAAAAAAATTGTTTGAACCACCCTTAAACCACTCAAACGAAACCACATAACAAGCCTCATAGCATTTGCTTCAATACTCTCTTTTTTGCTTAATTGCATCTACTTTATGTCCCATTTTTTTTTCTTGTCGGTGTCCCTTTGCACCTTTTGGGGCAATTGCTAGTAGTATATTAACAAACTTACAGTGCAGCGTCTAATCGAGGACCTCCTTTCTTGATCGATAGATCTATACTTTTTATTTTTTTTAGTGTTAATTCATTTTTGTACGTAAGATTGATCAAATAACAATATTAATATTTGAAAAATTACCACAAAAGTAGGTCAGTGGTAATAATGAATAGATTATAGAAGATATATAATCGGGGAGTGTGAATAAAAATAGGTCAGTGGCAATAAATGAATAGATTATAGAAGATATATAATTGGGGAGTGTGAATAAAAGTAGGTCAGTGGTAATAAATGAATGGATTATAGAAGATATATAATTGGGGAGTATGAATAAATGCGGATGCCAAAATGTCATATCCCCATATTTGTCTATGGTCCATGGGGTAATTTTGGCCTAGGTCACCTAGGCGGTCATTATTTAATTAATGAGCAAGTATGGAAACTACCTCATGAAAGATGCTTAAGGTTGTATTTGGGAATTAAATGGACAAGGTGGGTCCCCCATGTAGTTATTAACCCGATGACTAAGTCTAAGTGATTAATTAAATGAGAATTTAATTAATGGGGAAGTTTCTAGGCAATTACTATAGTGGTTAATTAATTCTAAATTAATTAATTAAATTCTGAAGTCTGAATTAATTTTGAGAATTATAATATTTTAATAATAAATATTGCTAATAAATATTAGCAAGTGGTGATGATATTCCTAGGAAATTCGAATTGGTAAGTGAGTCAAACTTGCCTAAGTGGTAAAGTCTCGGAAAAGCTAAGGAATCTAGTGGAGACAAGTTGGCAAGATGAACCCATAAAGGAAACTGACAAAAGTTGGCAAAATCAAACAAAAGCAGGAAAGAGGAAAGTAAAGAAAGTGGAAAGATTCAGAAAAGCTTTCAGAAAGAAAATAGCAACAACCAGAAAAGCTACCTAAAGTGCACTTGCCCAAATTTAGTGAAGGAGGTGAAGGAAAGAAAGTTTTGAAAGCTCAAAAGTTGTTATTCTCCTCAAGAAAGGCGCCCTCATGGCTTTGGAGTAGAATGGGAAAGTGGGTAACCTACTCTCACAGGTCACCAAGCCAAGAACTTGTTTAGCAGGTCATCATGAAGTTTATAAAAGAATCCAACCAACTCCATTTGATAACTTTTGATCATTTATGTTTTCTCATGAGAGCTCTGATGCTTCTCTAGTTGAGTGATGTGCCCCAAGGCCCTTAGTTTCCAGAGAGTGTTGTGCAGGTCTATGTCAAGATATTGCAGCCAGTAACATATGCTTCCATCCTCCATTGAAGATCTACAGTCATTTGGGAGAACAGGTTCCTCCAACAGTGATTCTCCAGCTAGTTTTGGTGAAGATCCATCCATTGAAGAAGATAGAACTTGGGAGTGCGCCCAGGGGCTGAAGGAGAGTTGGTGCAGCCATTGTTGCAGACATCAAAGGTGTTCAAGATCAGTAACTAGCTTCAGATCAGATCCATACTTCTCTTCTCACTCGTTCTCCATTCACAGCTAAATCTAGAGGAGTTTTCCCTGAAGGACAGGGTTGACCTAGTGAATGCGCTCCAGACAAGTCCAGAAGCTCAGTAAGCAGCCATTTATAGTCATATGACCTGTAGATGACCTGATCCTATAATCATAGCAGATCCACAGTAATATTCCATTTCTTCTCTTCATTCTCCATCAAATGTAATGAATATTTAGCCTATGAGGCACTGTTGTGTTGGGAGACAGTTAAATCAATAAAAGAAGGATTCTGATATATTAATTTCAACCTGCATATGTTCAGTATGTTATATCAGATCATTCTTTAATGTCATAGCATATTTTATCATTTATTGGAGCAGTTTAAAGGATTAAAATGCAAGACTAGCTAGTTTGGTGCTTAATCTAGACTAGTTTCACCATCTTTGCTGCTGAATCTTTTCTGAGGATCCATTTTGCATTCTGTCAGTTGGAGGAGGTTGTTCGTTCAATATAATATCCATATTAGTCCCCGTAATAATAATTTGAATTCTTTTAACTTCGTTTTGGAAAGCCTGTATTGTGACTAGCTCAGCTGTCCACCATCTGCAAATAATCCCCAAATTGTTCCAAACCTTTCCAAGTCAATCCAGTCTTTATTCCAGCATTCCTTATGAGTTGTATGACTGATATATCTCTGTCCTAAACACCTTTAACCCTTACCCAGTCTTGTTGGCATATGCTAGAATCCCAGGAAGCCTCAAAGTAGGAAATAGATTCATTCTATTGCTAAAAAGTGAATGTCTCTAGTACCTTGTGCCAAGGACTCCTGCTAAAAACATATTTTGTTGCTGCTGCACCTAATCGCATATAAATTCCAGAATCAAACTTTCATCCCACCATCCTCAGTCTGCACCCCAGTACCCCTCACTTACCTCCCATCTAGTTCGAAGGATTTGCCACAAAATTTCACTAGTAAAAGTTGTAAAAGTTTTAAAGTGGAGTTAATATCTGGGTCAGATCTTGCCCAGGATATTACACAAAATCATATCAAAATAATTTAGAAGTTAAAACCTTAAGCAATTGTAAGGCCTGTTATTAATTTCTCTTTGATATAAATGCCACTATGAATTACACCAATAACATACCCACATGAACAACACCAATAACATACCCATTGGGGCACCATATTTTCCGCATGCCCTCCTCATCATATCCACTCTCTAAACCATCATCACAAAGAAGAAACAAACATAATATTCATAGTAAAAACTCAAGTCCATGTTGATAGTTGAGCAACTACATTGATAATGAACAAGCAAGTAGCAAGGGGAGATAACATTTTTCTGTAAATTCAGTGGGATGAGTGTAAAATGAAAAGACACATGCACATTTCATTTAATCATATGAGTTTAGTCTAGATTAACATTCCTTTAACGAAACTTTTGGATAGAGATGCATCACTTGATGATTCATGCTCATAAGACTTGTGCATGGGTGATTTACACCCCACAACATATTCGTGTGTGTGTGGTGGGTTATATATCCATTTGTGTATTTTTTATGTTTTCACGTTGAGAGAGGCCTTGTAATCATCAACAAGTGGTAGAAAATTTGTTAAAAACTTCCGGCATAGATGTTTAGTAGGATTTTGTTAATAGAAACAAAACGAAGGGAGATTGAATTTATGACCAAAATTGTTGAGAGCATTTTGGTATTGTTCTAAAATTGTGATCACTTTTATACACAAACAAAATTAATCAAAGGAGTCAACATATGTAATCCAAAGTTTTTATAGTTAGTTAATAATGTTGAATGGAATTTATATTTATTGGTTGCTTCAGTTCATTGGTGAAGAATTATTAATTGACATTGAGTTGGTTAATTGACACTATATAGCTAATAACTCATCTGAGTGTGTTGGGATTTTCATGATCCTTTATTAGTCCATGCTTGCCTGTAGAGCAGCATGGACTATAGGAATCGATTTCCTTCATTTGTATTAGTTTGGTACAAAAACCAAAGTGTTTTAACCTAAGTTTTTTTGTGTTTTTTGTGTTGTAGCCAATCAACTATTTGAAGGCCTTATTTGGCCTCTATTTGATGCAGACCAGGCAGCGTGGCAAGCTGCATGTTGTGTGCCAGTGTTTGAAGCAGGAGGGTGCAACGTGGTAAGTTGCATGTCATGTTCTTTATGGAAATTCTTTATCATTTTCATGCCCGCCGAGGGATACCCACTTTCCTTTTCATGCAGCTCAGCAGTATTCAACCATTTTCATGATCTGGATGTAGCAATCTTCGGCTTCAACAAATTGCGTGGATTTTGCATTCATGCAGGTATGTTTATGTTCACTGATAATAGGCGTAATGTTTTTTGAAATTATGATTCTGAATGTAAAATTTGTGTCTTTTATTAAAAGTTATTCTTAGTTTTCTACTTGCTATCCCTGCAATGCTAAAGAATTCTCACACGGTTGGAAATTTCCAGGTTGCATTTGCTAAAGAATTCTCGCACGGTTGGAAATTTCTAGGTTGCATTTGTGTGGTTGATTTTGCGCATATTTCTTTTATGATTGGGCAAAAATCCTCTCTACAGGAAATAGACGTTCATTGAAGTAAGGCTTTGCCTCCTCCTGGTAAAATATGGAGCTCAGCTCCTTCCTTTATACGTTTTCAGAGTGAAATTTTTACTTCCTGCTTTGTTCCACAATGAATAAATGCTCCTTCCTTTATACGTTTTCAGAGTGAAATTTTTACTTCCTGCTTTGTTCCACAATGAATAAATGTTAGTGGTAGCTCTGTGTTGATTTTTCTAGACGAATCTTATGTTCGAGAACCACCAAATTCATGGTTTATTCTTCTTGGATAAAGACTTTGCTTCCTCGGTTCCCATCACAGGTATAATTAATGGTTTCTTGCTTATGTTTTGCTTATAGCTCGTGTTTTTCATTTGTTTTCCTATATTGATTTCCATGGTTACATTTTCTTATAGGTGATGTGTAAAAATGAATGTATCCCTTTTTGGTTTGGACAAGGAGATATTCCTGTTCTTTATGTAATTGCCTACTTTGCTTTCAACAATAATTTTAAAGCTCTGGCCACCATGCTTTTAGTGAGCAAACATTATGCATCATCACAAATACTGGGCAGAACATTGAAATCGTAGACTTTCCAAAAAGACCCTTACATAATCACGAATTTTGGACAGGAAACTTTGTGTAATACAAGATTTATAGGAGCATCGCGTGCAGAAAGAACTAAGTGGTACTTTGTGTCGAGTATTCAGTGACCCCGGTGGGGCTTTTCTTTTCTCTTTGGTTTTTTCTCCTACCCTCCGTAGTAAGCTTCCATTTCCGAAGCATTCTCTCTTGCATGGTCTTGAAGGAAGGCTTGTATATGGTTGTTAGCATTATTTTATTTGTTTTACCCTTAGTCACCTTGTTTTGTATATCTCTCTCTTCCCGTTGCGCGGTTTGAGCTCTGCAGATCTGACATTCTTTGGGTGGACGTGGTATCCTTTATCCTGGTGTTCTCTTCTGAGTGCTCTTTCCAATAGTTGGTTCGGCGCCTGCGTTATTCACACCTGGTATAAGTTGAATTTCATTTTTAGTTTTGCAATGCAAATAAGAAACTGTACAAAATACATGTATAAATCAAATTCTCAACTTATAACAAAATACCTGGGTTGCGCTTCCACAACCATACTGGCTATGGGGAATCCAATGAAATTGACTTTGCATAGCAGCCTTTATTCCAACTACCCCTTTGTTTTCACATTTTTTAGCCTGCATGCAAACCCAATGGATTTGCTCCGACAAAATAGAATGTAGATTTGATCTAGCGGCAAAAAACAAAGATCAGAAAGGACAAGGGCAGGAAGAGGTGATTTCAGTCATGCTCCTAGATGGATTAACGAAGGTTTCGAAATGTAGGACATGCAGGAAGCATTTCCAGTTGTAATCTAAGCAAACATGTCACGAGATTCAAATGGAGAAAACTCAAAACATGTATATAACATGGTATGTTTGTGTAGGCGAGCGTTGTGCTATGTATTTGTTCCAGTTTTATTTTTTGTTTTTCAATCATTTGTCACTGCTGACAAGTTATAAAGTTGGATTACTAAAATTTATTTTTATTCACAAAATCATATTTTATTTTTTTAACTCCCTCAGGCGTTGCTTGGCATCTCGCATAAGAATTGATAACTTTCATTTTTGTCACTAAGCATTCTACAGTTCGAAAGCTATATTTATCCTGCGTTGGAGATTTTTTATTCTCATGCAAAACTAATCAAAATTTGAATTACCGTAATCAATAATTAATGAATTATCAGAATGTTGCATATAATGTTATTCCATACAAAACAGGTGTTGAAAGTAAAAGCAAAACACGAACAAATAAAACAAAGTTAACGCTAAAATATTTAGAGATTCATAATACTAAATATCGGACTTATATATATCCCTCCAATTTAATCACACATCCTTGTTCTTGTTTGTCTTTTATAATAATTATTTTAAGATTTGGAATGAAATATAAGCAAGAAGGATTTATTTGATGGAGGTTCATGGTTACTGTGGAATGAAATGTAAGAAGGAAGGATTATCTTATGGAGCTTCATAGTTATTCGTGCACATGCTTTCATGGACACTTCCAACCATATGGACGTTGGGCACTTTTTCTATGAATTTTCTTGTAGAGGGAACCATGAACTCATTGGAGAGAGAGCAACCTATAAGCTCCTTCATTCTATTTTTATTTTTATAAATATTAAATTCATATTTTTACTATCTAAAATATAATATTATAAACACTTTATTATTTAAAATTTATGTCTTAGCTTTATATTAATTATTTATAAGTTGAAGCTCATAATTATTGATTTAAATTTTTTTAAATGTAATATAGATGATAATTAAAAATAGTTTAAAGTAATATTGAAAATATTAATAATTAATTTAAAACATATTACAAATATAGTATTTTTCTTTTATTGTTTATTTGTTATCATAATTGCAGTGATTAGGGTTCAAGAGGTTTCGAGATCCGACATAGAGTTCGAACAGGAACTGCAAAATGTCAGTAAGTTTTATGTCGATGGTACTGGAAATGGGTCCCCTCAGCAAGTGAAAGCGATAGGTAATGTCGATGGTACTGGGAATGGGTCCCCTCAGCAAGTGAAAGCGATACATGATGATTTGACGATGGTTTCCTCTAGGTCTTGGGTAATGATCTCAATGGTATGTGTCACAGGCCCCAATGCAAAACAATAGCTAAAAAATGCAAAACAATCCCTAAAGGCAAGGACTTGCTGCTATGCAGCCATACTTGTTTTCTATAGAGATTGTTTGTGCATTATAATATTATGGTTTTTCCTTATTTGTCACCATCCACTTTTCCCTATTTCATTTCATTTACAAGAAATTTGTTATGTACTATGGCTAAGCATAGCTTGTTGAACTAGACATGGTGCAATTATTTGTATAGCAATTAAAAGTGCCGTGATTCAATTTTATGTGCATAAAACATCAAGATTATTGGGATCTAGTAGTCACCTAATATTAGGAGTTATGGTGTTTATTTTAATATATCTAATAAGTTAGGAGTATTTTCTTCTATTACTTGGCCTCTAACAAGTTAGGATTTTTAGATTTCAATGTGTTTATTTGTTAAATTTGGAATATTGATTTTCAAAATTTCAACATTATATTTTTGGTCAAATCAGGAGTATTGGGTTTTTCCATAGGTTATGTATATTCCAAATTAATTAGGATTATTTGGTGAGTGTAAGATAATGATTGTCTCGCATTATGCATTAGTGGCAATGAAAACATGGTGAAACAAAAATCCATTGACTTGGAGGGCTAATATTTTAGGTACTTTCATATTGAATTTGAATATGATGTAAGAAGATGAAATGTAGGATATCAAATTAGATTCTATAATATATAAGTCAAGTATTTATGGATTTTTTGTATAACTATGTTAAATCTGAATTTTTCTAACATCGATATGTTATTTTTCAAAGCATATGTTCCTGTTAGTGTAAGTGTTGAGTAACTAAATGATGAAATTTCATTATTTTTTTGCATAATTGTAGAAAACAAATTATTCTTGTCCACACATACTTTTTGAAATTTATAATGTTATTTTTATATATGATTTTTAAATTACGAAAGTCATTATACCCTTGAAATTACAGGGCCATGGATTAGTGCAAGGTATGATGTCTTAACATAATCAAACAATGTTTTTTTCCTTCAATTGTAGATTTATGTTTGTACGAGTGATATGTATAATTTATTTAAAAAATAGTTCAAATGAGAAAAAGTTATAGAAAGAAAAAATTATTTATATATTTGAAGATTTTAATCCCTATCAAAGAAAAAATAAATTAAAAATAGTATAATATATATATATATATGTGTGTGTGTGTGTGTGTGTGTGTGTGTGTGTGTGTGTGTGGCATGTTATAAAGCCCACGAATATTAAGAGAATGCTCACTTGCTATTGTTAATATTTTGCATCTTGGAAACTCTTAACAAGAATTCATTCACCATCTTAACCAAGGAAGTGGTTATAGAAAATGACTCCATGAACATGAAACACCCATTTCATTAAATATAGATATATTCAACAGAGTCTCGACAAAAAAAGTGTAAAATCATGCTTTCAAAATCCCAAAAACAACCTTTCTAAAAAAAGTGTGTTTTAAAGTATTAAAAAATTGTGATTTTCAATTTTAAAAGTGTCATTTCTTACATCACAAATGAAGATTTTAATTCCAAAAATGAGAGTTTTGATACCATAAGTATGATTTTTTATTCTATCACATGTCAAAACTTAAATTTTGTGGATTTACAGAGTGATTCCCAAAATGTCAATTTCAGTGTTTAAACTAAAAAATTATTTGCATTTGGACAGTCATGTATAATCGAACGGTTCTTTGGTTCTCCATTTTTTATAGATTACGTGCCACACTATCAGTTCAATGTTTATCTACATGAAATAATTAAAATAGTTAGAAATTACCACCTTACTAATATTATGCCTTGATAATCCCCAAGTGGGGTGCCATCATACATTGCATATTTATCAACTTTAAAATAGTTAATGATGAATGAACAACATAGCAATATTATGACTTGATATTCCCCAAATGGGGTGCCAAAAATAGTTAACAATGACTACTGGACCACCATAGTAAATATTCCTCGAAATCCCAAGTGGGATGCGATCACAGTAAATACATGGACTTGATAGTGCACATGGGCATGACAACGCACATGGATGTGGCAATGCACATCCCAAGTATATGTCTAGACAATTGGTGTTGTAAAAAATGCAAAAGGGCTGGGGAAATTAAGAAGGGTTGTCCTCTCATTCAATTTAGTATGGAGATCATTGATACCTTAATTGTGGGAAGGATTTGGAGAAAGGGTAGACCTGATCACTCCTTCAATTCCAAAATCATGGCAAATCGGTTCCTCATCATGACACCAAGAGGGCATGGAATCGAGGACCTGTTCACATTTATTATGGCATATTCGGGGAAATATGGGTGTCATATTTGCTTCAAATGGAAGACTGGTGGACTTATCTAGCCATCTCTGCAAGAATCCGGGTGTGCTCACATTCACGAAATGCTACAATGTAGAGAAAGGGGGAGACCTCACAATGGGGCATGGGTGCATGATAGAGGGAGATTCAACCGCGAAGAAGAGGTGAAATATTATGAGTCTCAGTTGGAAAGCAAGGACACTGAAGATGAAATTGACGAGGTGCATTTTGAAAGTGAATACACTCATAAGTAAATAGATGAGGTAATGGCTACTGTGGAAGAAAGGATTTTGTTAGTTGAAGAGCGAATGGAAGCGAGAAATGAGATGCAACTGCAATGACACAATGAAGGGGAGATGAAGAAGCTTGAAAACACTCATCCACCTTAAGAGACTCAGAATCCATGGAGTTGTCGAGTTGTTTGGGAAGAGCCCAAGACACCTCCACACATCGAGCCATCAAAATTGATCACCTTTCCTGACTGGAAGGAAATCCATCAATTCAGTAATTCTGTTCATATTGGGCTTGAGAAGCCAAGAAGCCCCCCCCAGGATCGAGAGTGCCCTTGATATGAGGGTACTGGTTATATGCGTTTGACAAAGGAGGACATGAAATTGATTTTTGATATGAGAAGGGATATAGAAGACCCATGCTTTCGCATGGATAAAAAATCGTGCATGCAATGAATTCAACTAGCATTTTCTCCCAATGCCCAGGCATGGAGGCCCACACACTTGGATCTACAATCATGATCTGAATTTGCAGGATCTTTATTAACCAATAATTATGTGAATGCTTCAATAGTTCAATTTTGAAGAAAGAGTTTAAAAAGGCCTGAATGGAGTTCATCCATAAAGGACTACGTCTCTGGGCCCCTTCTAGTGAGACCAATTTTATTAATTTTCTTCAAATGTTGCCATTTACATGAGTTCTAAGGACACTCTGAAATTTAGACTCTCTGCTGCCAGATGTTGTGGCCTTATTTAATCTAAGTACAGGGGCGGATATGAATTCAATGGAATACAAATTCACAAATGACTAGAAATCGCGAAATCCTAAGTATGCAAATTTGCAGAAGGCTTAGTGCACAAAGTACAAGTAGTCATATTATAATCCTTTATACCTAGTATCTATGACCCTTTGTGCATGTTTCTAAAGGAAAAAATACTACACCACTGCGACCGTCTCGAAAAATCATGAAAAATGAGTATAAACACTCTATGGTTTTCGTGGAACCTCACATGGCATGTAGTTCGAGACACTATGTACCTACGCTATAGGGTCAGTGTACTCTCATAGTACGGATTCTCGCCTCGAGAACTATACTACGTCCAAAACTATGCCAGCTACCTTCCTCAGTTGCCTAAAACTGTGGTTTATATAGTGTAAAAAGGGTGGTTTGGTTCCCATGGGAGGAGCGCCCACGTTGGTACCAAATCCGCATCAAATTAAAAAATATATCTTAAAGTAAGAGCCAAGTCCAAAGGCATTGGCATAATGGTAAAGCATTGAAGTAGTTAGGCGGAGATCTTGGTATCAAAACTCGTGGACTCCGTTTTATATGGAATAGTCAACATATATATAATACGTGGCTCGTGGTCTATGGTGCAGGAGCCTTCAAACTTGTTGTCAGTCACATAATGACATCACAGGGCCGAGGGCTAGGACCTCATCCCACGTCCTTTTCTAAACCACCGTTCCCGCCACTTTAAATATAATATCGCCACCATAAATAATAAGCGACATTGGTGGCATAATGGTAGGGTGTTAGGATATAAGGCATTGGGATGGTGGGAGGTGAGGGGTTGGATCCCCACTGCCCACCATAAATTTTGGTGATTAAGACCATATTGTGGCTAACCAAACTGCCATGTGGCAGCGTTCGGTTGGTCCACATCACTGCCACATGTCATTCTGCAACAGATCCACTTTGATGCCAACTAAGCAATTCCATATCACCTACAATGTGGTGCACTAGAGGGTTCCATGCCAGTTCTATATAGGTCACGTGTCACCTTTTCAGTGGTGCCACGTGACACCTCCTTTTTTCCAATTGTTATCTTGCTGAAGTTTCATAACGCAATATCTTCTTCATCCGGAGTTCGTTTTGCATGAAATGAGTGTCGGTGGAAAGATATTGATGACCCCTACGTGATGGCATGATTTTGTTCAATATTTGAATACTTTGGATTTTAGTCATTCGGGAGATCCTCCTGGATCAAACCTCCCCACTAGAAGCTTTTGGGCCACCAAAAGCCTAGAATCATTCAATAAATAGGTGAGGGTACAACTCCCTCACATTTTCGGTCTCTATCCATCATTATTTGCTTGGATGCATCCCTTTTAGACCCACAAAAATATATTCTACATCTCCTCTTCGTGAAGTCCTTATTCTTCTATCAAGAACGATGTATTCTTGCAACTGTTCAATATACTCAGGTGCAAAATCATCTACAAAAGGAACATGAATAATCTCCTCTTGGTCCATGATCAATGGAGGATCATACAATTTAAAGTTCTCCACATTTACAATGGAATACATATGCATGTATGGAGGCAAATCTAACCGGAAAGCATTGTTACCAACTTTGTCCAAAATTGTGAAGGGTCCATACCTGAATGGTTTAATCTTTTTACCTTTAAGTCGTTCTTTGTTGATATGAAGCCAAAATTGATCACCAACTTTTAAATGATGATCCACTCTATGCTTGTCATGTCTTGTCTTGTACTTGGCTTGCATCTTCCCCAATTGTTCATGTACTACCTGGTGTACTAACTAGATCTACTAGATGAACTTCAAGGCTTTCTCTGCATCAACTTGTCCATATTCCACATAAAATTTCCTATAAGCAAAGTCTAAAGGAGACTTTGGAAAGTATCCAAAACATGTCTCAAATGGAAACCTTTGTGTAGAAGAGTGAATGGCATGGTTGTAGGAATGTTGCACATAATGCAACTGTTCATCCCAAATCTTAGGATGCTTGGAACAATATCCTCATAGTATATGTACCATTGTGCGGTTGATTACCTTAATATGACCTCCAGTTTGTGGATGGAAGGAAGTGCTCTTCTTATTCAACTTAGTGTCCATTAGTTCCCACAAAGATGACCAAAACTTCTGAAGGAAGCGGGAGTCCCGATCAGATACAATAGAAGTGGGAATCCAAAATGGACCCAAACATACTGGAAGAACAATTGAGTAGTCAAATATATTTTAACCTACTTCTTACAAGGAATTAAGATGCACATTTTTATTGAACCTATCCATAACCACATACAAGTAATCATGAACTTTACTAGATATATAGCAAACCCTCCCACAAAATCCATAGACACACTTTCCCTGGACAAGAAGGTACATGGAGTGGAGTGTACAAGCCCAATTTCTGTTACTTGGCTTACTTGTAGCACACATAACACACCCCTTTACATATTATTTGGATATAGTTTCATTCATCTGAGGCCAATAACAATAGCTATGAATTTGAGATACCATCTTTCCTACACAATAGTGCCAGATATAAGAGAAGTATGAGCTTCTATGATTACATGAACTCTTTCACTCCGTGGAATACAAATTTTGCCAAGATGATACAATAACTTATCATGAACATGATAGTCCAATTCTTAATTTTGTGTGTCACGCATTAAAGCTTCTTACACATCTTTGAAGTCTTCATCCTGAGCATATTTTTCAATATAACTTTCATGAGCCAAAGGAATATTTTGCAAGATAACAGATGCATTTATTGGAGGTCTTGATAACATGTCTGCTACTTTATTTTGAATTCCCTTTTTATATTTAATGACTAAATGAAATCGATGTAAGAATCCCATCCATCTGAAGTGCCTTGATTGTTGTAGCTTAGTTTGTGATTGAAGATATTGTAATGGTTGATGATTAGTATGTATTATTTTTTCTTTACCCATTAGATAATGTTTCCACTTCTTCAAACTTTGTACTAATGCATACAACTCTTTATCATATGTGGGATAGTTAGCTACTCCTTTAGGGAATATTTTAGAATGATAGCAGATTGGTTTATTTTGTTGCATTATGATTAAGGGGCATCAATTCCCAGAACGATAAGTCGAAGATAGATGATGGGAATGCCCAGAGGATAGTCAACAACCTCCAGGAACAAGGGTGACAATGTACGGAAGGTAGTGAAGTCATGGTAATTCCAACCGTGGGTGGTCGACAGAAGGCAACAAGATGTGGGATTGGTTGAAAGTGATGCTAGCCATGTAAAGGAGGAAGTAGTCCAAGTCGATGGTGACAGTTATGACTTTCGACCGACACAATTAGAGTATCGAGGAGACGAGCCACGAAAGTAGTTGAAACAATTGCAGGAGCAATTATGGAAGTAGTTGTAGAATTCTATGAGGAGCAACCTGATGAAGAGGGCCACATGAAGTATTTAATGTAGTTTGACCATGCCTGGAAGCGATCTAAACTTTTGGAAGACAATTTGAGTGAATTGGGTTGAGTATAAATACTTGTTCATGCTTTGAGAAATGGATCTTTTGGCCTGTGAGAAACTTATAGAGTTGTTGGAGGACGAAGAATTCCCTCACACATGTACAAGTGTTGTAATAGTCGATGCTCATTCCGATTGATCCAATTATAAAATCATGTTGTATTTACCTCTATAAAGAGATTTGATCATTCAATTGAAATCCATAATTCTTGGCAGTCCTATTTGTTGTGTTTGTGTGTATTGTTTCCATTGTGTGACACTAATACGTGGACCGACCACAAAATAGTTATGCCTACATTAGTTGGTATCAGAGCTAGAATTAAACTTGCATGGTGAGTCCAGTTGCGATTGGACAAGGAGAAAAACTCCAATGGAGTTTGGGTAGATTTTTCGAAGACATAGAACCCGGTTGCGATTAGGTAGTGCGAGTTAGTCAGTTGAATATGTGGCTATGGATCAGAGGGGCGTGAAGGTCCATGGTAGAGGATGAAGGATGTGTAGAGGTGCAAAGGTCATGATTGACTATGAAATGTTTGAGGAATGTGTCCATACCATGAGGAGTTTGAAGAGCAAGCTAGCTACGATGAAAGAAGCCCAGAAAAGAGGACTGGGTCTTGATACCCTCGACCATAGTGATGAGGATTTCGAAGAGGAAGAAAATACTCATGAGGATGAATGGCATGAAAACCCAGGAGCTAAGCCGCTAAAGGTATTGTCTGAGATGAAGGGTAGATCTAAGATGTAAGTCTCTACCTACTCAGGGACCTTAAAACCTAAAGAGTTGATAGAGTAGATCAGAGAAATGGGGAAATACTTCGACATGGAGTAGATAGAAGACCCCAAGAGGGGGAAGATTTCCTGTCTGAAGCTAAAAGGTCATGCCTCATTATGGTGGGACAATGTATAGGATGACAGAGTGAGGAAGGGAAAATACAAAGTGAATACTTGGGACAAAATGGTCTCCAAGGTGAAGGATAAATTCCTTGCCACCGACTGCATGATATCTCTGTTTAGGAAACTACAAAACCTAAGACATAAGGAGATGACCCTTGAGTTTAGAACGCTTGTCACCATGGTTGGTTGGGACTTCTTGTTTGTATTTATTTGGATGTTTAGAAGTGTTTTTGTAATACCTCCAGTTTTGACATGGAATGTATTTAACCAAAATGATGTAAATGATGTAAATATGCTAGTATTGATTCCTAGTGCGGATCTCAAGGTCAAGGCCCAACTAGTGAATGGACATGCATGTATGATGTAAATATTGTTATTTGGACTATATGGTTGGATTTTAATGCTAACTCGAAATATATATATAAATATTATGTGCATAAATAATAAAATGGTCCAACATGGTTGTGTAAAGGGCACTAGAGGGGCTATGATTCTGCTAGAGCGGAAGAGGAAAGGGGGCCTATGGGAGACTAAATCCTTGCTACCAAGTGTCAACTTTAGAACTCATCCAAATTTTTCCATGTTCTTTGAGTAAGCCAATTACCTCCTTTTGACTATTTTCCAATCATTGAATGCATGTGTGAGGTTGGTGGGAAAAGTCACCTCATGTAGTTATTGAAGCATGAAGATGGATGCACTTTTATGTAAACTCTGTTAGCTACTAGAACTCAATCTACAGATTCTAGGAGTCCTTTATTCTTTAATATGAATCTATGTCAGTTTTATTTTCACTAATTTTCTCCTATCCCTTGGAGTCAACCCTCATTCTCTCATTTGGGCATGCGTATTTGCACTATGCAGAGCTCTCCATTGTTGTTCATGACCTTACCAGACTATGTATAACCTTGAAATTCAAATTTAGAGACAAAGCTATAAATTTGAATGGAAAAATAGATGGTTGCAGGTGAGCATAGAGGTTGAGCAAGCTAGAAAACTTACTCGGGAAGTTCTGGTACTCGCAAGTTCTTGAGAAGCCACGAATTGAAGATGCAGGTGGTTCTACAGTAGCACATATCATATTGGACTTCTTCTACGCACACACTAGAAGCACCTGGCAAGATGGATCTCCCAAGAGAACTGTGGAATGGTGAAGGGGATGCCTGAGATTAGAAGGGTGTTGTGTGGAGTGGGTATTGTGGAATCCAAGCTTGGGATGGATGGGTGAGATCCCTATATATGTCTATATGATCATTTGGATAAGTATAGAGAGATGAACGGGTTGTGGGATAAGAGAGAGAATCTTTCCTGTGTTTCTTTCGCCCTAGTGGCCTCATAGTCCAGTTCGGGGGTGGCCTCTCAGCAAAAAAAGTATATGTTGGATAGAGAGCCTATGGTTGGGTAGAAATTTTCTCTTACACAATCAATTGCTTGGATCTGCATTAGATAAAGATAAGTGTTCTTTTATATTTCAATGTTCAACGTTTTTTTTTAATGGCTGTAATGCTTGAATTCGTGTATGCCTACTAGATGTGTGTGGATATAGTTTATTTTCACCATGTATGTTTGTTTGTGAACCTACACACGTCTTTTAAGTATTATGAAATTTGCAATATGGATTTGGGGTGAAATTGAGAGCCCAAAATCAGTTAATGTCTCCTCTTGTTGGTTGGATTAGGTGAAGGGGACGTTACAATTTTTCATATATTTTCTCTCTTATATGGGTTTCTTGGTTTCACTGGCTTCTACCTTCCCATGTTTGAAAATTGTAAAACTGTTTGTACTTGTTTTAATAGATTTTCTATTTTTATTATTTATAAATAATTATAAATGTTTTTTTTCAAATAAATAATTATAAATGTGATTTAGTCATGTCTAAACTATTTTACTATTTTTATTGTTTATTGTTTATTGTTTATTATTTATAATAGTTATAATGTTTTTTCATATAAATAATTATAAGTTATGTCTAAACTATAAACTATTACTATAGTGTAAAATATTTCTTTTAATAATTTTTCTAAACTAAAAAGAAAGTGCATTTTTTGACATCAAATTGGTGTATGAAGCCCTCTTATTTATAGAGATTCTCTCTACATAGCTATTTGATTGTTAGAGTTTATGAAGTACATACCTAACCCTTTTGAATTATGTATTTTTATGTAATTATTATTTTATTTTGTATTTAAAATTAGTATTTTAATACATATGACCATTATTGCAATGGCTCCATCCATATGCACTAGAATCCCTTTTAGATAATAATAAAGGAAAATCTATTTTTTACCTCCATTTATTTGGACCATTTTCTTGTGTTGATGTTGGATAACCATATAGCATTGATATGAGAGCTTCAATGTTGACTAATTTAGAAATTATTTTTGTCAAACCTTCTTGCCATTCAGTATTCATATTTACACTGATAGGTGTTTAGATATTATCTGAGATTTTGGATTTCCTTGAGTGGATCAACAAGATTAACCCGAGTGTAACAAATGTACCGTGGGGATTCATTTCATGGTCGTCATATCTTGTTACGCTCAAATGCATCGTGATTAAGATTTAGTTAAGTTGTTGTTAAGAAAAAGGGTATGTTTATTAAATATTATTTATTTTTATGTTTATATTAATTAGTTTAATGTTTATGTTACTTTAATGTTTATATTAATTAGTTTAATGTTTAGTCTTTGTTTAACAAGCAATCATCTCCACAAAACTAAGTGGTTGGCTATGCCTATCGGTGTTCACCGGCCAGTTTACATGTGGTTGTGCTAGTCTTATTTTGTGTTAAGATGTTTCTATGACTAACTTCATAAGAATTGTTGTTTTGTTATGGTTACATTTCTCTGTTAACTACTATTTTGATGTCTTTATGCAAAAGGAATGACTTGGCCATATTTTTTTTAGGTTACAGAATGGTGTACATAAAAACCGATAACCATTACTCCTTCAATTAGGTGATTATGGAAGCACTTCTCAATAAAGAATGTGTATCCAATAAATGAAAGGCAGGTTCACTAAAGAATATACAACCATTAAATGAAAAGTAGGCTGAGCATGTGCAACCAAGTTATATGTATATGTTTGCATATTTTTCCAATATCCTAAATACCAAATGGAACACTACTTAACTTAAATTGGAAATAATAAAACATAAAAAAGTGGGCATTGCCACATGAATGAGCTTAGCCTCAAGACTTGTAGGGAGGGAACATTAGAATATTGCTCATTGTATTCTTTAAATACTTACCTTGGGGAATAGGCCCTTTTGCTTATAGACCATTTGTCTAAATTGTTTTACTAGAGGTTCTTTGTGACACTTTTAAATTGTCATTAGTGTTATGTACAATTCCTATCTTCTTAAGAAGTGCCAATAACTTTACATGGGATAATTGTGTTTTTTTGAATTTTTTGTGGTTTGTTCGAAAGTGCATCACCATTGACCTGAAGATAATGGGAATGATAAGCAACCCACTTGCATGAATGAAATGGCCCTTAAAAGGCGAACAATTGAACATAAAAATCTGTATATATTTTTTATTGATCATTTTATATATAAAAATGATAAATATTCAAATAATTTTCAAATATCAACTTTCAACTTGCTTCTATGATTTGTCATTATGTTCTTTTTTCCTTCTTATTGTGTTTGTATAGCCTCACCTACATTTAAATTTGTCTTTCAATTATATATGTGGGATGTTTATGTTTTTTTAATGGAACTAAGAAGTATGCTATTGTTTTTTCAAATATTTTGGCATCAACAAGATACTAATACAAGTGCTTTATGAATCAAGTGTTCTATGAATCTTATCCTTAAATTTTGTGGTGAATATTTTTCTTGCTTAAATAGTACCAATTTCATAACAATATCGATTAGTGAACAATATTAGACAGTAAAATGTTATCAATGATATTTATTTATTTGTGATGTGATATATATATTGTGATTAATTGATTATTTTTAATTTTAAAATAATTGATTATTTTTTAATTTTCTAAAAATAAACATGATATTTATTTATTTGTAATATTATATATATTGTGATTAATTTATTAATTTTCAATTTTAAAATGATTTCTTAATTTTTTATTTTCTAAAAATAAACATTTAATTATTGTTTTTTATTATTAAAAGACTGCATGCAGCTCTCGTTTATAATGCCACTTTTCTAAACTATTGGAAATTATATGTGCATTGCCAAATTCCCTTGTTTTTGTTTTTAATGGAAATAACATAACTCTCAAATCAATGGTTTCTCTTACTGTGTTTTCAGTCACTTCATTTTATCCCCTGGCTTATCGAGAAAAAGTTATTTTACTTGTGTTGTTCTTGAGTTTGCATACCCAATTTGTGTATTCTCTGCTCATTCAACATTGTTGGGACTCCAGAGAGTCAGTTTTATGGTGTACTTTGATTAATGCACACGCAAATCAAATAAAAAGACTTTAGTATTGGTAATAATAACATTCTATTTATTGATGTGATAATTCCAAAATTCCAATTATCATTAGCATAGTCACTCAACTTGTGGCTGGTAAACAAATTCTATATTATTTGTTCTCAATGCTTAATTTTAATCCTCTAGTTGCGCCGAGAGGCGCTCTACAGCCCAGTATGAAGGAGATTTTGTAACGTGTGTCCAGTAACATTACAAACGAGTATGAGAGAGATGTTGTAACATTTGTTAAGTAGCGTTACACGAGTAAAAAAAAGAGTAAAAAGTAATAAATTAGATTATGTCGGCCAATAATAAAAAGATGTGTATTTTCGTTTGGAATACACGTTTGAAATCAATTGCTATATAAACACCAAAGGTAATACACAAAAAAACATAAAAAATTATCAAACAAGACTCTACGGCAAAGATAAGAGAAATAATAGAGAGCGAAACTGATCAACGAATTTCAAGCATGCAGCTCCCTTCAACGTGAGATTCGATTCAATTATGGAGCGTACATTCTTGTTTTATCTTATTCGATATCCATATTATATTCGCAATAACAACTTCTCTCCCTCCTCCCCTCCACTCTTGCACAGCCCTCCTCCACCTGCACAGCCCCCCTCCCCTCCACTCCTGCGCAGCCCTCTTCCCCCCCCAACTCCCGCGACCTCCTCGCCTCTCGCGACCTCCCCACCTCCCATCCTGCCGCCGCCTGCACCCTCCTCCTCCCCTCCCTCCGATGCCTGCACCCCTCCTCTTCCTGCACCCTACTCTGCCGCTGCCTCCACCCCTCCTCCCCTCCCTCTTGCACCCTACTTCGCCGCCAAGTGCACCCCTACTCCCGCCTGCACCCTACTCCATTGTCGCTTGCACATCAAAAGAACGAGAAGAAGACTTGAAGCGAAAAGAAGAACAAAAAAAAAAGTTGGACCAAATGACATTAGAAGAACGAGAAGAACGAAGAAAATGATACACATATCAACAAAAAGAATATCGAAAAATAAAGTTAGATGGATTGCCAGCAAAAGAACGAGAAGAACAAAGAATGAAACATTGAACGACAAAGAGCATATCGAGAGAGAAAGTTGAAGCAATTGGAAGAACAGAGAAATCAAAATGTAGAACAACAAAGACAATATTCAACCAATATACCAGTAGAACCAATTGTGGGAGATGCACAACGTGTAACGGTCGAAGAAAAGAAGATTGAAATTGACGATAATATATCGGTACCATCTGAAGAAATGAATACTAGACATCGCAAATTTTGTGAACGAATTGATCATTTAGCAGAAGTTCAAATGTGTCATGTCTACTAGGAGTCATATGCTAGAATAAAAGTACGTAATACAAGTACAGGTCCAATGTGCATGCGATGTCTGAGAGAGGGATCTAATCACAGATTCTCAGCTAAGAACCACATGGATCCAGGAACTCAACCTCCTGTCCTTGAAGATCTCACACAAGTTGAAGAGATGTTGATATCACGTGCAAGTACAAATTCTCCGGTTATGCATTCAATAGGTGGAAAATACAAACATCGAGGACACACCATTAGTTTTCCACAAGAAATTAAAGACGTTGCCAAGAAATTGCCACGACATATTAACAACTTGGACTTAATGGTCGTTGTGCGAAAAAACAGACGACAAGGATCCAGTTATGATTTCACTATTAGAAAACAAAGATTTATGGATGCATTATTATATAAGATTCATAATGATCCATATTATCGAGATGTTTGAGTTGATTATGACGTAGTAAAAGAGTTACCTGAAAATGCAACAGATATATCACATATGTTTAATTCAGTTACTCTTCCCAATATTGATGACGACACAGAATTTGCAATGTTGGAAGGGATACCAGGAGTTGATGACATGTTAGATGGTTTACAAACAACTTCTTTTGCATCAAGGCTTCCAAGTGCACCACGAGAGATAGAAATTATTAGAACATGGGAAAATAATCCTAATCCTGATGAAAATAACGCGAATGATGAATCGACTAATGTGCTTAACTAGCATGGCATTGGCTCATCTCCGATTAATGAGTATAACACTGTTGGATTATTTGATATGGCATTTCCAACATTGTTCCCTAAAGGAGAGGCTGATTGGTTACAACCGCGAATGTGAAATGTCCATCTACATGAGTACGCAAAATATCTTCTCAGATATCGTGATAATAGATTTGGAAGGCACCCTCGCTTTAGATATTTTTTACTAAATATCATAATGAGACATCATGCTCAAGCTTCCTCAACAGTTTTTGTCAAAGAAAAATATTAGTGAACTACCCACAACAATGGAAGAGTTACGACAACATTTACGAAATCTTCCAAATTCAAGATTGGGAGAAAGATTAATGAGATTTGGAATGGTATTAATAGGTACACGTGCATATTGGAGCAAGTGTCGTCAAGAGTTATCTGACTAGATTCAACAGATAGGGTGTCCGAAAATATTCTTCACACTAAGTGCGGCAAATATGCAGTGGCCCGATTTGCAAAAACTAGTGCCAGGCACAAGTCCTACTGATCCATGTGAAGCAAGAAAATGGCGACATCAAAATGTAATTGATAATCCTCACATCGTGGCACATTATATGCACTTGAGACATACAATGTTTCGAGAAGAGGTTTTTGAACATTTTCATCAGGATACATATTATTGGAGTCTCTACGAATGGAAGCATCGTGGATCTCCTCATGTCCATCGGTTTCTTTGGTTAAAAAATGCTCCCAACATGGACACTTTGAATTGGGATGATCCTAGAGAAGTTATATATGTAAAAAAGTATTTCGATAGATGCATGCATGCCATAAATCCACACGAGGGACATCAACGAAAGATTCAAATTGGAGATAATGTAGATGATCATCCTTGTGTAAAAGGAACAGAGCAAATATTTCAATTGGATCCAATGGCTGATTATGAAGAACTTCTTAACTGTGTTGAGCATCATATTACCAGCAATGAGAGAAGTTGACTTCGAAGGAAGGGAGGAAAAATGGTATGTTGGTACCACACACCATGGAATCTATGTAACCAGTCAAAACTTTACATTGATGAACAAGGAGAAAAAAAGTATGAACATCGGCTAAGGTATTGCACAAAAATACACGTCCTTTTATTGTTGGCCGACATAATCTAATTTATTACTTTTTACTCGTGTAACGTTACTCGACAAACATTACAAGCAACCTCTCTTTGAAAGAAGGGAGGAAAAACGGTATGTCGGTACCACGCACCATGGGATCTATGTGTCCAGTCAAAACTTTACATTGATGAACAAGGAGAAAAAAAGTATGAACCTAGACGAAATGATGACAGAGTGAATACACACAACTATTTTCTTAAATGGATTGTCTCTCACTACATGTTATTCATACATGATCTACTAGTTAGGGATGCATTAACTACCAGTTGTTTTTTAATTCTTAATTTTTTTATAATAGTTTATTTTGAATTTTGAATAAGGGCCATGAAATCAATCAGGACAGTACATTTGCGCTGCCCTCCTTTAATCTAGGAAGAGCATAAATGATAGTCCACCTAAAATTCTAAGATATAAACACCTATCCGTGTAATTATCTAGGCATTGACTATATTAATTTGAAAACTTTCAAAATAGTTAATATTTAAATCTCTTTGTTTTAAGGGTGAATATTTGAACAATGCTGCAAGCATTCTCTCACAGCAAGGGCCGTGAAATTTGTGTAACGAAATGTATTACTTAAACAAAGTTCAATGTATTTAGTATACATACTTTACTGAGCTTTGAAAAAACACATGTGAAATAATAAACAAACTTTGAAAAAACATGTGGAATAATAATAAACAAACTTTCATTTCTTCAGTGACCTCACCATCTCTACTATTAGTGAATTGACAGTATGTATTTTGGGCGTCGTCAAGAGGAGTGCGTGACGGCCTCAGATACCTAAAATCCAAGTTAGCTTTTGAATAAATCTTAACAAACAAAATTAATAAGTGTGCAGAGGAGGCACATTCTAAAAATACCTAAAATCCAAGTTAGCTTTTGAATAAATCTTAACAAAGAAAATTAATAATTGTGCAGAGGAGGCACATTCTACAGTCCCGTAAGGGGAGATGTGTAACTCCTTCGGTGGTGAAGCTAACATGTATCTTTAAAAAAAAAAAAAACATTATAAAAAATAATATGTCGGTTATTTAGAACATTTACAATGACATATATATATACCAGCGTAGATCCATCTCAAACCCAGATCTATCAAGCACCGAGAGGGATCCAATTTCTTGAGGTGTAATTTTTTTTGTTTTATCTTAAATTTTTTACACATTAAGAAAAAAATTACCCCTCAAGAAATTGGATCCCTCTCTTTTAATTTTTTAATTTTATTTTTGATAAGTTATGAGCGAATATGAAATTTTTAATTACTTTTGATTTTTTATAAGTTATGAGCCGACATGGAAACGTAACATGACAAATGTGACAAATGTGAAAAACGTGACAAATGTGACAAACGTTACAACATCTCCCCCATACTAGGTTGTAAGGTAACGTGACAAATGCAACAAATGTGACAAACGTTACAACATCTCCCCCATACTGGGTTGTAACGTAATGTGACAAACGTAAAAAATGTGACATGTGACATCCATTACAGGATATCCCCCATACTACAAACATGACAAATGTGACATGTGACATGTGACATCCGTTACAGGATCTCCCCCATACTATTACTTTTTACATTTCATTACATTTGAAAACATTACATGTGACATCCGTTACAAGATCTCCCCCATACTGGGTTGTAAGCACCTCGTTTACACTCGGTGCAATAAAACTATATAAATTAGATAAAAAACTTCCTCAATATTTGTACTTTAAAAAGGAGTTTACACTTCCAAAGATTTGATCCTCTGAACATCCCCTTTAAAATGAATCCGTGATTTGCATAAATTAACGCCAGACACAAGTCCTACAGATCCACGTGAAGCGAGAAAATGGCGACGTCAAAATGTAATTGATAATCCTCACGTCATGGCACATTATATGCACTTGAGACATACAATGTTTGAGAAGAGGTTTTTGAACATTTTCATCAGGATACATATTATTGGAGTCGCTACGAATGGAAACACGGTGGATCTCCTCATGTCCATGGGTTTCTTTGGTTAAAAAATGCTCCCAACATGGACACTCTGAATTGGGATGATCCTAGAGAAGTTATATCTGCAAAAAAGTATTTCGACAGATGCGTGCATGCAATAAATCCACGTGAAGGACATCAACGAAAGATTCAAATTGAAGATAATGTAGATGATCGTCCTTGTGTAAAAGGCACAGAACACATATTTCAATTGGATCCACTGACTGATTATGAAGAACTTCTTAACTGTGTTGAGCATCATATTACCTGCAATGAGAGAAGTTGTCTTAGAAGGAAGGGAGGAAAAATGGTATGTTGGTACCATGCACCATGGGATCTATGTGACCAGTCAAAAATTTACATTGATGAATAAGGAGAAAAAAAGTATGAACCTCGGCTCAGGTATTGCATGAAAATAAACGTCTTTTTATTGTTGGCCGACATAATCTAATTTAATACTTTTTACTCTTTTTTTAAATCGTGTAACGTTACTCGACAAACATTACAAGCAACCTCTCTTTGAAAGAAGGGAGGAAAAATGGTATGTCGGTACCACGCACCATGGGATCTATACGACCAGTCAAAACTTTACATTGATGAACAAGGAGAAAAAAAGTATGAACCTAGACAAAATGATTACAGAGTGAATACACACAACTATTTTGTTAAATGGATTGTCTCTCACTACATGTTATTCATACATGATCTACCGGTTAGGGATGCATTAAATACCAATTATTTTTTTATTCTTAATTTTTTTATAATAGTTTATTTTGAATTTTGAATAAGGGCCATGAAATCAATCAGGACACTACATTTGTGCTACCCTCCTTTAATCTACGAAAAGCATAAATGATAGTCCACCCAAAATTCTAAGATATAAACACCGATCCGTGTAATTATCTAGGCATTGACTATATTAATTTGAAAATTTTCAAAATAGTTAATATTTAAATCTCTTTGTTTTAAGGGTGAATATTTGAACAATGCTGCAAGCATTCACTCATAGCAAGGGCCGTGAAATTTGTGTAACGAAATGTATTACTTAAACGGAGTTGTTCAATGTATTTAGTGTACATACTTTACTGAGCTTTGAAAAAACACATGTGAAATAATAAACAAACTTTGAAAAAACATGTGGAATAATAATAAACAAACTTTCATTTCTTCAGTGACCTCACCATCTCTACTGTTAGTGAATTGACAACATGTATTTTAGGTGCCGTCAACAGGAGTGCATGCCGGCCTTAGATACCTAAAATCCAAGTTACCTTTTGAATAAATCTTAACAAAGAAAATTAATAAGTGTGCAGAGGAGGCACATTCTATAGATACCTAAAATCCAAGTTAGCTTTTGAATAAATCTTAACAAAGAAAATTAATAAGTGTGCAAGGGAGGCACATTCTACAGATAACTAAAATCCAAGTTAGCTTTTGAATAAATCTTAACAAAGAAAATTAATAATTGTGTAGAGGAGGCACATTCTACAGTCCCGTAAGGGGAGATGTGTAACTCCTTCGGTGGTGAAGCTAACATGTATCCTTTTAAAAAAATAATAAAACATTATAAAAATAATATGTCGGTTATTTAGAACATTTACAATGACATATATATATACCAGTGTAGATCCATCTCAAACCCGGATCTATCAAGCACCGAGAGGGATCCAATTTCTTGAGGTGTAATTTTTTTTGTTTTATGTTAAATTTTTTACACCTTAAGTAAAAAATTACCCCTCAAGAAATTGGATCCCTCTCTTTTAATTTTTTAATTATTTTTTATTTTTATTTTTGATAAGTTATGAGCGAATATGAAATTTTTAATTACTTTTGATGTTTTATAAGTTATGAGCTGACATGGAAATGTAAGGTGACAAACATGACAAATGTGACAAATGTTACAACATCACCCCCATACTCGGTTGTAAGGTAACATGACAAACGCGACAAATGTGACAAACGTTACAACATCTCCCCCATTCTAGGTTGTAACGTAACGTGACAAACTTGAAAAATGTGACATGTGGCATCCGTTACAGGATCTCCCCCATACTATTACTTTTTACATTTTATTACTTTTGAAAACATTACATGTGACATGTGACATGTGACATCCGTTACAGGATCTCCCCCATACTGGGTTGTAAGCACCTCGTTTACACTCGGTGCAATAAAACTATATATAAATTAGATAAAAAGCTTCCTCAATATTTGTACTTTAAAAAGGAGTTTACACTTCCAAAGATTTGATCCTCTGAACATCCCCTTTAAAATGAATCCCTGATTTGCGTAAATTAATGTCAAGCACAAGTCCTACAGATCCACATGAAGCGAGAAAATGGTGACGTCAAAATGTAATTGATAAGCCTCACTTCGTGGCACATTATATGCACTCGAGACATAAAATGTTTAAAGAAGAGGTTTTTGAACATTTTCATTAGGATACATATTATTGGAGTCGCTAAGAATGGAAACATCGTGGATATCCTCATGTTGATGGGTTTCTTTGGTTAAAAAATGCTCCCAACATGGAAACTCTGAATTGGGATGATCATAGAGAAGTTATATCTGCAAAAAAGTATTTCGATAGATGCGTGCATGCAATAAATCCATGCGAGGGACATCAATGAAAGATTCAAATTGGAGATAATGTAGATGATCATCCTTTTTTAAAAGGCACAGAACAAATATTTCAATTGGATCTAATGATTGATTATGAAGAACTTCTTAACTTTGTTGAGCATCATATTACCTGCAATGAGAGAAGTTGTCTTCAAAGGAAGGGAGGAAAAATGGTATGTCGGTACGACGCACCATGGGATCTATGTGACCAGTCAAAACTTTACATTGATGAACAAGGAGAAAAAAAGTATGAACCTCGGCTCAGATATTGCACGAAAATACACGTCTTTTTATTGTTGGCCGACATAATCTAATTGATTACTTTTTACTCTTTTTTTTACTCGTGTAACGTTACTTGACAAACATTACAAGCAACCTCTCTTTGAAAGAAGGGAGGAAAAACGGTATGTCGGTACCACGCACCAAAAATGGGACCCCTCTCTTTTAATTTTTTAACTATTTTTATTTTTTATTTTTGATAAGTTATGAGCGAATATGAAATTTTTAATTACTTTTGATTTTTTATAAGTTATGAGCCGACATGGAAACGTAACGTGACAAATGTGATAAACGTTACAACATCTCCCCCATACTAGGTTGTAAGGTAACGTGACAAACGCGACAAATGTGACAAACGTTACAACATCTTCCCCATACTGGGTTGTAACGTAACGTGACAAACGTGAAAAATGTGACATGTGACATCCGTTACAGGATCTCCCCCATACTACAAACGTGACAAATGTGACATGTGACATGTGACATATGGTATAGGATCTCCCCCATACTATTACTTTTTACATTTTATTACTTTTGAAAACGTGACATGTGACATGTGACATGAGTTACAGGATCTCCCCCATATTAGGTTGTAAGCACCTCGTTTACACTCGGTGCAATAAAACTATATAAATTAGGTAAAAAGCTTCCTCAATATTTGTACTTTAAAAAAGAGTTTACACTTCCAAAGATTTGATCCTCGGAACATCCCCTTTAAAATGAATCTATGCTAGCTATAACAATTTACATATCACCCAAAATTCAGGTTTTCAACTTTTGAACCACGAGTTTACACCGAGTTTACAAGTATCGCACACTTTGTTCGATTATACATAACTTAATCTGATAACATAAAAAATATGTATCATATTTGGTACCAAAACAATGATGACAATGGCGAATTAGCATTATCTGGGTTCCAACTCAGAGATGGAAGCATTGGCCTTAGATGGAGGAGCTACCTTAGGAGTCTGAGATGATACAGAAAAAGATGTGGTCGCAGACGAATGCGACAACTTAGAGCCAGACCTAGAACTGGTGGAATTGGCGTTCTGAGAAACATGAGACCTCACAAAAGCAGGCTTTCTGGGATTCGGTAGCGTCACAGAATGAGATGAAATCATCAAATTCACTGTGGACATCTCTGGACGAAGTGACGGGTCTTCTTGTGTACACAAAAGACCCACATGAATGCATCTCAACGCTTGCGCCTCATCGCATGTTTCAATTATTGCTGGATCAATAATCTGCAGAATATTTCCTCGCTTGTATAATTTCCACACCTGCATAATCACAACGGATCGGCCTAAATTTAATTTTACTATGGACTCAATAGATACGAACTTCATATCAAAACTGATGAACAGTGAACCCCCTCAAGTCTAAAGTCGGACTTCACAAAACGTTCTATAGATAACTAATTAACAATGCCTGGATAATGTAGATATGCTTTGTCGGACATAGAAGGAAAACAGTATCTCACCCATCCTAAAAGCATCTCCAATTCAGATGACTGCAAATTATGGTCCCTGTTCTTTTTCCCAGTGATAATTTCCAGGAAAAGAACTCCAAAGCTATAGACATCAGCTTTTACAGATAACTGCCCTTGCAGAGCATACTCTGGTGCCATATACCCGCTGCATATCCAAAGATTATATAGTGAAGGAAATTGGGGAATGATAAATTCAAAGTTAAATGCATATGAAAGCCTAGTCCTTGATCCTAGAAAATTAAAACATAATTGGCAATGTAAACCCCCCAATACAAAATAAAATATAAAGATGGCATTAACTACAATTACAATAAAGTCGTTCGTCTTGAAAAAAAATCAGCATAGAAAAAAACATCTGCATAATCCGTAATTTTTAATAGGTGGAATCTTGCTAAGTTCCAGCAACCCTTGTAGTGACATGACTCTCATCTTCCGGAAAAAGTTTTGCTAATCTTCAATCTTCAATCTTAGGATTTATGTTCTCGTCCAACAAAATATTCCTTGCTTTGATATCTCGATGAATAATTATAATCCGCAGTTGAGAATCCTGACGAAGATATAGAAGCCCACGAGCTACTCCCACTATGATGTTGTAACGCTTCTGCCAATCAAGCTGGCAGCGTTTGTTTGGATCTGTATCCATACATCTATGACACTAAGTAATTATGATAACTAAAATAAGCATGTTATAACATTAATGTTTTTTAACTCACCGAATAGGATTTTATCAAGGCTCTTATTAGGTAAGTATTCATAAACAAGCAACCTCTCTGATCCCTCTGCGCAACAGCCGAGTAGGTTCACAAGATTTCGGTGTTGAATTTGGGCCACAAGTTTAACTTCATTCAGAAATTCTTTCTTCCCTTGCAAAGATCTTATGGACAACTTCTTCACAACTATTTCTTTTCCATCTTCAGTAATTCCCTGAGAGATTGACAGTATAAGATATATGTCTGAAGATTTTATCAACCTATAACATGCATGAACCTATATCCTCTTGTACTGTATAAATAGGATGATTCGTAGGATTTTTTGTCATCACTTACCAGGAATGCCAACTGCACCTCTCTGTATAACCTTCTATATTCACCTCCAAATATAGGAATTGAAGCATATGATAAATCCATTTGGAGAGTGCCTCCTATCTTTTTAGCCCATGACCTTGACAGCAACATGCCAAACTTAGGAGAAATATCAACCACTACAACATCCATGAGAACACTTTTCATAGGCAACTGAGTAAGGTTGACTACAAGGTCTTTTATGACTCCTAAACATTTGACAACTCGGGATTCAAAATCATATAAGTCATGATAGGGTTTTGTGACAGATGGTCCTAAGGCTTCCATAACCTCTTTTGGCATAAGATTGTGTGAAGCTCCTGAATCCAAAAGACAATTATGCAACATCTGGTCATGTATGGTAAGTGTAATATAAAAAGGTGGGGGATAACAGGATTTTATTTCTGACTGATCAGAAGCTTTCGAACCAGTGATAAGGGTGGGATCTTTCTCCTGCAAATTTATCACATCTTCTAAAGCATGAACAGGTGATGAGTTCAAGATTTTCATGGTAGGTTCTCTATAAGATTTGCTCCTTATCAATTCAGTCAAAGGGATGGGGACCTTCATTTTATTTATCTCATGCTCTAAATCAAAACCAAGCATATTACTTCCTTCTGCTAATTTAACAGAGTTGTTTTTATCTTTTTGTAGTTCTTGCTGTTCTGTAGAAGGCAATGCTGCTTTAGTGGGCACAAATTTCACCTTCTTTTTTAATGGTGGAGCTTGTTTTACCCCAGACCTAAGTCCATATGATTTATGTTGCTGTTGTTGCTGACAAATTCTAGATTGCTGCTCATTAACACTTCCTTCTTCATAATTAATCTCTTCTACAGCATAGCAATCATCCCTAGTTATAAATTTAGAAGCATATACATCATCCAGCTGATTAATATCATGGTCTGATTCTTCAATCTCTTCTAATGTTGTTTCATAAGGATCATCCTCCCTTATTAAGTTGTTCTGAAAAGGTGGTTGTACCTTTTGATCTTCATTCTCTCTCTTCTCCCTTTCAATGTCATTGTTCCTTATCTCCTTGGGCATGAATCTGGGAGGATAAGGGTGCCTAAATTGATTTTGGTTTCTGTTATCATTATCATAGGGAGGCTTGTTCTGATTTTTCTTCTCCATTTCCATTCTATTAAGCTTTGCAGAAAATTCTTTTATAGTCTTATGCATTTCATCATATTTATTATCTGCATCTTTTGTAACAGAAGAAGAGGGCATCATCTCCTTTTTACCCTTTCGATCTGTCTTTTGATACTCATCCTCTTCTCTGAGCTTATTTGATGCCAAAATGTTAGACTCAACTTCTAGGGATGCATCCTGCATGTTCATCAATGACACCGCTTTTATCTATCATAACCACAAGGGAAACTGATGATCAAAGGCATTGGCATAAGTTAAATTGGCTGCAGTTTCAGTAGGTTTAATTTCTATAGGAATTTTGTTATACATTTTATTAAACCTTTTGGAAAAGTTTGCAACAGCTTCATCAGGCTTTCTTTTTAAAGCTGTAAATTCTGTATAATAGTAGAGATAATCTTTTGTGTCTCCCCACTGCCTGATAAAAACATGGTGTAATTCCTCCAATCCATCAATAGAATTCTCTGGTAACTCCCTAAACCACTTTCTAACCTCTCCATCTAGACTCTGGACAAACATTCTCATCCAAACATCCCTAGCTTCAATGTTATGATTATCAGCGTAACTGCAAAACTTATCCCAATGATATTCAGCAGTTCTTCCACCCTGGCCATCAAATCTAGGTAAGTACTTCTGGTAATCACCACCAGGAAAAGGGTTCTAGGGTTGAGGCATAACCAATGGAGCATATCTGGCTGCTACCATACGATCCAACATATTAGGAGGCTGGCCAGCCATATTTAATGAATGAAAAATCTGTGGCACAACTGGCTGAATCTGTGGAGATGGTGGTTTGGTATGTGGAGGGGAAGGTACTTCAATTTTCAACTGGCCAATGAAAAGCATACTCGTAAGGGGTATTTTAGGTTCTGTCAAAGATTTCAAGGTAAAAATTTCCTCAGGAATATGTTTATGCTCTAAAGAAAGAGGATTTGAATACACATTAAAATCACCAACCTGTGTTGGATTTAATTCATCAACTTCAGGAATGTTAACTGATAAATCCAATTTATTTTCTTCTTGGCTGTTCACAGGGTTTGAAGAGGAAGATCCTAGATCTGTATCATTAGTGGAAAACTGAAGGTTACTGGATGATGGAAAATTTAACTTCCTTCTAGCCTCCCTGATAATATTTTATGGATCAAAAACTCCTTCATGTAAAGGGGATGTAGGATTCCCTATTGTACCAATCGGCTTTGAAGCCATTGTAACTTTCTGACTGTCAGGTGAATGTAGTCTGTAAACAAATGTACTGATTCTGTCACCTCTCAAAACCAGCTATAAAAATATCAACACCCAGGGAAGATATACTTTCTTTCCTCCGTCCCCGGCAACAACGCCAAAAGATGTTATCCCTAAAGTTGAACGTAGACTACAAGGGTTCAAGCTTAAGGAAATCTTGGAAAGTAGATATCAGACATCTACTCGGTAATTTTTATGATACTCTGGTGGTAAATGAAATAAATAACTTAGGTTGGACAGCTAAAGACAAGAGATAGGAAAATGTAAAGTTTAGATGAATAAAAGCAAGGAAGAACTGGGTTTATGAAGTGATCAGGGTGAACAGTGTATGATCTTATCCTACCATTATGGCATAGTTGTATGCTAATCATAAGAATTGAAACATGAAATTTATACCATGAGACAAAAGAATAATAACAACATATACTTCATTGATTTAAAATAAGGCTAGCTCATATATCATATTATACTTCAAAAATAACAGTCATTTCTTGCAATATATTAACATAAAAAACTATATACATGCCTATTCGAACAAGTGTTAACTTCAAACTTCCATCATTTGATTCCAAAAAACCCAACCACTATTACCTCTGTCTGTATCATATTTATTTATCCAATGTTTGTTTGCATGTCAATAAAATTCTCATTTTCAGAAACAAGGGAAAATTCTTGAATTTCCATGTCATTGTCAGAATCAGGAATAGGCACGACTTCATTTCCTGTTGCAGGTTTTTTTGACAATTTATTTTCTGCAACTATTCTAGCTTTAGATATGGTCCTCGGCCCTTCATTAATATTTGGCAGGTCTTGCTCTGTTTTTTCAACATCTTCCTGTCTTTCAGTTTCTTTAACCTGTAGCTGTTCATCTGGTGATTTGCTTGTGTTACCCTTCTTCTTAGAGGGTTTCTTTTTCTTCTTAATTTCACACCCCTGTTCTATGAGAAACTCGTCCCAACTTTTACCAATTTGGTTTAAATGGTGAAGAATTAAAAGCTTGACAATCCCATGATGAAAGAGTGAGCGTTCTGTATGTGTTGGGTGTTCCTGTGCATATAAAACCATCTTCTGTAAACTTTTCCATAAGTAAAATGGCAAATTCAACCTTTTTTCTCCCTGCAAATGCATCAGCATACGAATATGACACTTGAGCACCTTATCAAATTGTCCATCATAGGTGATATAATTCTGTATCATCTCAAGGGGAATTTTCCAGTTGGGTTTTACATTGCTAACATGGATACCATCCTTCCAATTTAAATTTTCAAAGCCAGGTGATAGAAACTCACTATAATTCCCCTTGAAATTTGTCTACTTAAACCATTTCTCACCATGAGCTGGAACGCCTATAACTTCTGATATAAATTGCTCAGTGACTATGATTTTGAAAATTTTGAAATCAACAATGCCATTTTTATAATTTTTTACAAAATCCTGAGTGATGGTAGGGTGATAACCCTTCAATATTTCACAATAAACAAACCAGCCTGCTTCTCTCATGAGCTTGGTCGATCGTGGAAATTGCATAAGCCATTGAATGTTACTTGGCTCGGCTTGACATGGGAGACCACCTGGCTTTTTCTTTTGCCTCTGCGAAGTTTCCTCCATTTTTATCTTACTGCAAAATGAACCTGTAAAAGATGCTGTAAAAACCCTAGCTTGCAATTGTGTGGTTCCTCAACCTCAAAACCCTCGTAGAGTTTAGGCTATTCACCAAGAACCGGAGCTAACGTAATGAAAACCCTACTCTATACAAGCTCTTTCTTCAAAACAACATTCGAGACCTGTACTTCTCTTAATGCCACCTATGTACTTCTCTGCTCATAAGCTTCAACTGATTTGCCACATGTCATATGAATGTTGTACCAGGGCTACGGATGACTCAAATTCATGCATATAAATCATTCATTTCTCATCATAATAATAAATGCCGCCCAAAACCATATTAAATCATTATTTTTCAACTTATGGCAAAACTGACAGCATTCTTCAGAAACTGACAGCATTGGCAAGCTTGATTTTTATATACATGCTGTCAGTTTATCATTCAAATCAACTTTGACAAATTTGAACCACAAATTAAAGTTCATTGTGAGTATAAATATGAATATGAGCCTGTTTTATTTTATAATGAAAATATAAAAAGAACTAAGGTAAAATAAACATTTGAATGCAAATGGGAAAAATAAACCTGAAAAGCACAATGCATGAAATGGGCCAATGGAACATGAATGAAGATTTAGGTAAGGGTTATGTAAATCTAAAGAACAACCTTAGTGATAACAACAGCACAACCAAAAGGTCATATTTATGCAGAGGTCATGGACATCCACCCCTTGCAGTTATGCATAACAATTTTGTGTTTCAATTTTGGTTTATATGAGAAAAGTTACTCACATAGAGTTGTGTAGGATCAAATGCATTATGGATTTAGGTGTACAGATCCTTTATTCAATTTCTATCATCCATGCTTTGTTTTAAGTGTGTGGTTCTTATTGTCTTTAGCATGAGATCATTTATTAGAGGTCATCTCCTTAAAATATTTTCTATGTAAAAAATTAGTGTTGTCAACATAGATTTACACAATAATTTTACTTGCATATTATATATTTATATTTTCAAATTATAAATTAATTTAAATTATATTTAAAGACATAGAAAGCCCAAATGTAAGAACATAAATATTTTATAACTTAATCAAAGACTTTTTTCTTCTCGCTAATCTCTAAAACTGTCAATTCCCTTCTGTTAACACTTAAATATCACATACATATGACATTTACTTATGTTAACACTTAAATATCACATACATATGAAATTTAGGCTAATATTGCAACAAGGCGTCATCAACATACAGAATGCAGCTCAATGAAGACATCCTCATCAGATCCAAAAGATAGATTGATCCCTAAAATGCCAAAACTAGTCATGATGGAAAATCATGTGACCAAAAGCATTAGAAACATGTGCTGCTAGCACGACCCTCCTATTAAAATACCTGCATGGGATTTTCCTTGAAACCCACTCTACTATCAAAATATTGGGACCACTTACTTATGTGGCACAGTGAAGGCTCAAAACAACTCTCTTGGCTCCAAAATTCAAATAGGGACTCCTCACATGTGTCATGGGAAAAATAACCCCAAGGGTCGGAAACCTTCCCACAGTGAGAGTATCCGTGAGGTTGCAACATTAAGGACGTAGTATTTTCATTTGAGAATTCAATAACTAAAACCCCAAATGGCCAAGCAAAATATTGATTAGAAACAAAAGCAAAATAACAAGAAATAAACTAAAAATAAAAATGGGGGGTAAGAGATAAACCAAACAAGATGGAACAAGAGTGTGTCAAACCAAGTTTTTATTTCCCAAATGGTCCAACTAAATACAATAGTGTCACCTAGGAGGTGAAAGCTTCAAGGGAAGCCAAAAATATCCCTAAGGGAGGTCCTTTTTGTCCACACAATTGCAAGATAACTTGGATAGAACAATGGAGAAACACTTTCCTCTTGGGGGAAGAGAGCAAGGGAGCATTGTATATACCAATATGAGGGAGGAAGTAGAATGAAAATGGATCTCTCAATGTAATTCCAATAGCATAAATTTGCTCTGATTTTATCCTATGGAATGCATGCCCATGTATTCCTTTTATAGGCCAAATGGAGGCCAAGAAACATCTAGATCTATATGTGAACTTTCCATCCTTTGAACTAGTTTCCCAAGTACATGAGAGGGTCTATTCAATGCTCCCAAGCATGTAAGGAGTCCCTATTCAAATTTTGGAGCCAAGAGAGCCATTTTGAACCTTCAATACATAGTAGAAATATGTGATCCCATTGTTTTAACATTCGCATGGGTTTCAAGAGAAATACTGCATGAGTACGTGAAAGTGAATATACATATTAGTCATGCTAGTAGAATGGGTTTCCAATGCTTTTAGTTGTGTGGTTTTCCATTTTGACTAATTTTGGCATTTTGGGACTCAATTTGTCTTCTGGATCCAATGAGGATGTCTTCAGTGAGATGCATTCTGTATGTTGATAACACATTTCTACAAGATTGGCCTAAACATTGCATGTATGCAATATTTAAGCGTTAACAGATTCCCCCTAATGTATGAGGTTCAGAGAGTACTGTAGGGCCAATAATGCAACACGTTTCTTTTCCCTCCATGTTCCAATAAGTTATCGAGCATTTATGGGTGAAAAAGGCCTTCCCTTGGGGGAAGATTGTTGGTGATGACTATTGAAGCTGTAAAGAATAGTGATGTTGTATAGAAATGAGATAGTCATACCCATGCTCATGAAAATATGTCAGAATAAATTACAAATAAGAGGGGACCAAGGGGTTGACTGGGGGTGATGATTATGGCATTAGTGCCTCCTGCTGTGATTTCCCCTACTTTGACACAAATGTAGTGATAATGTTGATGGAGGTTGTTTCTTGATTATTAGGAGGGGTCTTTCTACCATGGGGTGTGTGAGATGAATAGTCTCTAATGCATCTCTAAACCAGGAAATGCAGGACAATGATGTGCGTAATGCCCAAACTGAGAACATATTGTGCAGTGTGCACTCATGTTTGGTGCGCAATGACTTGGTCTTCATCTTAGTATTGGGAGTATCTAATGCAGTTGGAATGCCCCTTATTGAAGTGTTTGGGGTTATGTTAACTAGGATTGTTTTGCAAATTCCTAAGCTCCAACAAAGTGGGGAACAAGTTAGTGGCATGTCCTTGTTTCCTGCACAGGGCACATGGTGGGATGACGCGAGGTGCAGGTGTAATACTTGGTACTACAAGAGATTTTAACTTGAGTTTATTTATGCCCCCATCATTGGGTTTAGTGACGATCGGTGGTGTTTGAGTCACAGGTGGTACTGCTGACATGGGAGGTTCATATGATGCACCTATAGGTGCCACCGGGATAAACTCATAATGGGATAATGGCTTGGAAGCCATATCTGGGTAAGATGATGTAAAATACCACATAGTTATTCCCAAAGGGAGCCCGGGAAATTTGAGTTGAGCCATTACTGGCATTCCTTGTACTCTTGTTGGGGGATACAAGAAAGGGATTTGAAAAAAAGGCAGCACTAATGGGTTTAAGGTCTGATCAATGCCATGACTACTAGGATTTACTGATGCTGATGTTGAGGGGGATTGTGAGTTATATTTAGAGGTGAAAGTAGTGCACATGGGACCATCTATAGATATAGGGATATCAAGTGGAGGACCTGAGTACTCCCCTATAAAATCAAATTCTTTGTAAATGCCCTGATGAATATCAACATATTGGGGGAATTAATTAATCCTATGGTGGGTAGGACGTTATCTGGGTTTTTGTTGGTAGGTGGGTCATAGTAGTTGACTTGGTCAAGGGTGATGATATTCATGTTATGAGGGAACATCCTGGTGTGAAATACTGAGGAGGATACTACCTTCATGGCATACATATAACTATGTCCTAGCAAGATTTTGTAGTCGAGCTGTGCATCAACTACCTCCATATCCAATAGTACCATTTCCCCCCCTAGCTCAATGGGGACATTCTGGTACAAACCCAAATGTTTTGATGACCTGTCACGCCCCCTCCCATCATTCCCAACCATAGAGGGAACATGACTGAAATTCCAAGGCTTATTTGGTAAACTTAGCCCCATACATTACTAAGAAATTCATAATAAATAAAAACTTCTGTGTGCAAATTCATACTCAATATAAACACATCGGAATTAAATCATATTTGCACACACACAATTGTAATGCATCAACATATCTATCACAAGTGGATGATGATTCAATATGCAGAGAATCAATCCCCTTCTCATGCTATGCACATACTTCATATCAATTTCATTAACATGAATAATTATCATTCAAAATTAACACATTGCAAAACACATAATGCATATAATTTAAACACAGAGAACACTTATCTTTGAGATGAAGCTATCCAAACAACTGGCTATGTGAGAGCAACGTTCCACCCAACCATAGATTTCAGTCCAGCCTATATTCTTTCAGCTGAGAGATAACCCTCGAGCTGGGTTGTGTATCCACTAAGGAGGAACTAAATGAGCTCACTCACAACCATGGTTTCACTCAACATCTATGCTAAGCCAACACACAGGCTGGTTTATCAAGCATACAAAAGGCAAAGGAGGGAAATGCTAAGCCAGTGAGCTCAACCACAGAGCTACAGGCATCTCAAGATAATTCAAACAGTTAAGGCACCCACAGTACCTACCACACCAAACAAAAGGAAGGTCCCCTTCTCTGCTGCACAGTCCCTCAGGCGTCCCTTCCCTCCAGTGCTCTTTAGGATGGGCATAGAAAGGTCCAAGCTGCTAAATCCTTGATATTCTAGTCTTCACTAGGTTTATCAAGCATTCCCAACCTCTGCTCAATCATTCACACTTGGATTTCTCACAATTCTGTCATCAAATAACTCAATCCCGTCACTGGATTTCTAGGCTATAAAAACTGGGTTTTCCAATGGATTTCAGGGTATCTGATACTCTCAATTTCACCCCAAGGTTCATATATATGGATCCCCCATTGGATTTTACTGTCAATACCAAATTCTGGGTGTTTATGGCTCTTCAAAACATGGGTTCTTGCAAAGTTGCGATTTCTGGTTTTTCTCACTACTGGGCATGTGTAATGGATGAAAATTGATGTTGGGATGTTCAAGCATGGAATGGGAATGAGGAAGAACCAATTCCTATGAGGTAGAGTGACTTGTGGTACAAGAAAAACAGAACCCATACCTGCCATATGAATTTCTGGGCTGCCCATGCTCCATTGAAGCCATGGACTGAATTCTTCAACAACTTCCTTACAACAGAATTAAATGTCAGCAAGGAAAGTCAAATGGGTTCTCAAAAAGACATTTGGCAGCATATGGTTCATCCCTACAACCCCCTCACCACTCCCTAGTGGAATACACATGGCCCCTTCTCATTCGTTGCTTCCATCGCCAGTTTTGGTATTTTATTGAAATATTAATATTTACATCCAATTACAATATTCCGTGGCTTAATAGCACATGGATAACAAAATGTCAAATACTTGTCCATTTTAAATAAAATCTGAAAATATGCTAGCGGGGCCTTGGCCTTGAGCTCCACGCTAGGGAAACATACATCGCATGTATACAATATTTACATTAAAAGCCAATATTTCATAAGGGTCAAAATTGGGGTATTACATGACCTCCCATCATAAGCATAGAGAGTGAGAGATGAGGTTACTAATTCTAGTGAACCCAGATGTTTCCAGACATAGGTGGACATCAGAAAAGTCAATGTTCCTTCATTGATGAATGATAATGTTCTTGATTGTGATAGGGATCTGAAAAGTGATTGACGAGGGTAGTTGTGTTTTTCCTTTTTTGAGATATAAGGCCATAAGATGTGAATTAGAAGGATCAATAGCACCTAATGCGTTAAGCAATGCCTTCTTTTGGGAAGGATAGGACTAAAGAACTTCTAATGTCGACATGGCGCCAAGTGATTGAGCTAGATCATCAACAAAAATGTATTTATGGGAAGCTTTCATGTGAGGGTTATGCGTAGTACATCTAAGCAGTGATCTTGGGACCCTCGTGATATGATCAATGTTTAGGTGATGTATCTGAAAAGGCCTACCATAGTTGGTGGGTACATCTTCCCCTTGTGGGGATTCATGCATGGCATATCCTTCAGCACAAATATGTAGGTTGATCTATGTAGTGTTCATGTAAATATTTTGAAAGGTTCCATCATCTAGGGGGTTTGGATCTGTTTTTTGAGTAACTACCCCTTGATTGGAAAAGGTTGTTGCAACACATCTTGCTAGGGTTGTGGTGCATTAGGTGCTTGATGGGGGTTTGTAGCGGCCTTCTTATTTTCCTCAAGCATATGTGGACACTTTGGAATCAATGGATAATGGTGAGTGTAGTTCCCATGCTCTCCACACATGCAGCAAGAATAATTAGTCCTAGGGATGGAATTATTTCCCTGTTTGGGAGGATAGTTTACCCCCTCATTCTGGTTACCCATGTTATGGTTTTCTTGGGTAGGGGGATTGCTCCCCTGTCCCTGTTATTTTTTTTTCCTATTCTTTCCTTTATTCTTCCCCTGATTCTAAGGATTCGAGGGATTAACTATGTTTAACCACTCAAATCTATGAGTTTGTTTCACGGGAGAAGGTTGTACTAGATTTACACCCATTTGAGGCATGGAGGCAATACCAAGAGGAATAGGAAATGGAAAATATGGATTTTATCTAGTTGTGGGAAGATATGAATTAGGTTCTCAATACGATGTGGAGGTAGGAGTGGGACATTCCATTTGAAGTGGTGGTACTGGAGGTGCTTGGATAGCATTCGTTTACATAGGACTATAATTGACCAAGTGAAGGAGTTGGTGCAGATGGAGGAACCACTGATATAGGTGGCGCTGGTGGGTATTGTTGTGCCATAGTGGATGGTATAGAATTCATAGTTTGGGGAACATTTACTTGATGGGAAATAGTCCCAATAATCCTATCAACTAAATGTGATGTTCTTAATGGTGTTGGGTTTGGAGAACAATGTAGAGGGGGATCTGGAAGGATGGTATATATATACCCATATTGTGCATAAATTAGATCGAAATCTTAGGCCTTCAAGATGGCATCCTCTTCTATTTTTGGAAATGTGGTTGCCACATCTTCTGAAAACATGGGTTGGAATTATTTTAGAAACCAATTCAATAGAAATTGGGGCCAAATGTCTATTTTGCACAATGTCTGATGCCTATGCCATTCACAGATGTGATCTGTGATATGGGTGGAGTTGTTTTGTTGAAATTCTGTGAGGATTTCAAGCCCTATGTCGTGAAATTTGGGTAAATGAAAATATTTGAGGAAAATAGTGGAAATCAAATCAAAGGTGGTATGAGTCGCAAATAATAAATTGACATACCATTTGGCCATTGTTCCTGTAAGTGTTCTTCGAAAGAGTTGAAGATGAGCATGGTCATCGACAGTGTTATTAGAGGAGCACCAAAGGTGAAATGACATAACATGGTTTGTTGGGTCGTCTCACTGCTTCCGTTCAAACTTTGGAATATCATAAGGAAGTTTAGGAGGAATATCCGACCAAGTTGGATCATGAGGAATAGGGTCATTAATCAATTTATCTAATTCAAGGAGATTTAAGCTCACCATGAAAGGAAGGTTTGTATTACGGGTTGGTCCCACCATAGTGTTATGAGTGTTTCCCTATAGGTGGTAAGGGTGGTGATAATGGCAGTATCCTCTCTCCCGAAGGAGGAGATGATGGTGGAGTATTCCCTCCAAAAGGTGGAGATGAAGTACTACCTATTCCATGAGGTGGAGAGGTAAAGGGAGTTGTATGATATACAAGAGGTGGAGAAGTGGGAGATTCAAGCAAGGTGTGCCCTTGTTGATCTGATCCTAATACCTATCCTAGGAATGCCCCTTGATAGAGTATCTCCCTCGTGTACTATGGGGAGTGTATGGGAAAACACCTCTTTGGAGAGGAGAAAGTCCTTATAGTCTAAGAGACTGCCTCATATTTATTTGTTCCACTATGGTGGTGGTCTATGTGATCAAGAGAGAGTGATGATAAATAGGTCTAAACACAAATGAACAAATGCAAAAATATGCCAACCGCAATATATGAAATATGGTGCAAAGTGACTGATAGGTACTTGAGTATTTCTACAAGTACTCCACAAGTTGGTTCTCTTTAATTACGAGTAAGGTGATCTTGTAAATACAAATAAAATAAATGTGAATTCGCTATAAGATGTAATGTCCTTTCCTCTCAAATGTCACTGGTCCTTACAATAGCTCACCTGCCGATGGATATGAAATCCCTCGGCGTTGGCTAATGAAGGTATGATATATTCAATTATCAAGTAATGATGTTGGGTCAATGTTCCGAAAATCCTAGCAACATTTCCAACAACTAACGAGATTCGACTCAGGAGTCAATTGCTCCGGCTGGTGATATCCTAGGTTGTTGGACACTAAGATACCTGCATTAAGTGTGGATAAGTGGTTCTTCCTAGGATGTAAAGTGTCATCTCCACAAAATTATTAGTGACTCTTTGTGGAGAGCAGATATAATTATACCTTCGCTTCCATGTCCTTGAGCACCACGCCTTCTTATCCAGCTTGAATTTTGACACTTGCTGATAGTAGGATTTAAAGTACCCTATAATTCAAAAATGCTATGTTTCAATTGTTGATGTATATGTAACTTCAGAATGTATTTCACCTATGTATATTGTACTCCTATAGAGATGTTATTATTCCTCTATACGGAAGTGTCGTCATTTGTATTGACAAGTGTCGCAAGTGTCGTAACTTGCTGTGATGGGTTATTAGACCACCAAGTGTGGGGTCGGCCCCAATTAATGTAACCATGGGTTATTAGACTGAGTTAGACAAGTCAGCCCTGTTAGTTTATTGGGCAGGACAGGACAAGTATAAATAGAGATCAAGAGATCTCTATTTGATCATCTCATTAATCACTCTTCCATCACTCGGAAAGTGGCGCACATGTGAGGAGGAGGATCAGCTGCTAGGAGAATACTATCTCTTGTACTTTGGTTGTATCATTGCTCTTTATATCTCTGAGGAAGTTGTGGGGTTTTTCACCTTTATGGTTTTCCCCAGTGAAACTCTGTGTGTCTATTGTCTCATATGATTGCTTGGTATGATTGATATGCATTGTTATACTTGATATGATGTACATGTTATTCTCTCAGTAAGGATCCTAGAGTATATTGAATTAATGCTAAAAAATTAACATGGTATCAGAGCTTCCCTGAGAAGAAGACATTGTGCAGTGGCGGAAACTAGGGTTTCTTATTTATTGGGTTTCTCTCCACAGATTTTGGAAAAGAAGTAAGGTAGATTGACTCTACTCATCAAGGAGAATCTTTTTGTCCAATCAGAATTCAATTCTAAGCACTTTTAGTTTTGGCCCTAAACATTAGGGTTTTCACAAAAATAGGAATTTCTGAAATCTGAAGACATAGATGGAAGATCCTTGGAAAAATCGAAGTTTAGAGCTTTGGATCGAGATTTTTGGTTGGGTGAAGCTCCGGGAAACCCAAACCCTAATTCAGGTTCCTCCCTAGTGAATCTGGGAAGACTAAAAGGCATTTCTGAAGGGTGAAACTTTGCATATCTCAAATTCTGAATATACCAGGTTGATCAGCTCATCAAGGCGCATCTTTCTATCCTTTCAGAAGTTTGAAATTCAAAGTTTGAATTTTTAGGGTTTCTCTAACAAACCCTAATCCGGGACCAGATCCAGTTTTCAGCAAATCAAGTGGTAAGACTGTTAACACCCAAAAATTGCTCACTAGCTCATTTCCTTATTCACATGACCCATTTGTCCACTTTTTCACCATTTGAGCCTCTAAAGCCACCAAAAGGTCACCAAAATACCTTAATACACCCCTTTTTCCACTCAAAATAAATATTTTTCCTCAAAAAGCATAAAAAACCTTCAAAAAGGGTCCAGAATTCCCAAAAATATTAAAAAGGGAATAAAAATATTAAAAATATTCAAAAAAGGAAAAAGGAGGGAAAAAGTACCTAAACCATGTTGGTCAATACCATTGGTTTCCTCAAAACCATAATGGTATTCCCCACCACCAAAAACTATAAAAAGGTGGTAGGGGCTCCTCACTTTCCATCCATCCATCATCCTATCCTCATGCTGTCAAAATCTCTCATGAGTTTTTGACCATTGTAGCAATCTTGGAGAAGAGAACATTGGAGCTTGGAGCTGCTCACCCTTGGAGCTACTCAACAATCTTCACCACTTGGAGGTATCACCATTGCAAGCACTTGCTTGCCCCTATTCATAATACAAAAGTTATTTTATTTTATTTTTTGTTCTTGTTTTCAAATCTTTCCAAGTTTATTATGATATGCACATGCTAGTTTAGTTTAGTTTTAGATTTAGATTTACAATTGTTTTTGCTTTCAATATTTGAAACTGCTATCACTTGTTGATAGGTGCCCATTGCACTAAGCTTGGTTGCAAAACCAAGCCAACAGTTTTTGGCGACTCCGCTGGCTTCGAATTCTTAGATCTCAGTTTTTGTTATTTTTAGTCAGTTTAATTCATAGATCTGCCATCCTAGACAGCAGATCCATTGCTATTCTAGATTTTTCCTCTTTTTATTGCCATTAACAGCCTGAAATTGCCATTTTTGGGTTCGGTTTTCGGCGTCCGTGTACGGCTTTCGCCTCGTGGCTTTTTGCCCAACAGTCGCGCGACTCATCGCGACTTCGCGGCCCTTTTCTGCGCGGCTCGCCGCGGTTTCGCGGCCAATTTGTGCGCTGCACATCACGGCTTCAAAACCATTTTCAGTGCTGCACATCGCGACTGTGTGATGAAAACCCGCGCTGCACATCGCGGCTTCGTGGCCTAAACCCGTGATGCCCATCGCGACTGTGTGGCCGAAACCCGCGCGGTCCATCGCGGTTGTTTTGCCAAAACCCGCGATGCAAGTTTTTTCCTTTCGGCCAATATTTTAAAGAATTATTTTTTGCTGTATTTTCTGCCCATTCAGCACATTTTACAGTATTAGAATTCCTGCATTTTTACAGCCATATAAATCTTTTTACTATTTAAAATGCTCCTTTAAAAAAGTCTTTTTACAAAAATTTTAGAAATTGAAAGAAGGATTTATTTGCATTTTAGCTAGATCAAAATTTTACTGTTTACTTTCTTGATACTTTTCCCAAGCAATTTTTTAAAGAAATCCATTTATTTCTTGAAGTATTCATATTATTTGCTTTCCTATTTCAAAATCCATTATTTTTGAATAGTTTTTTCAAAGCATTTACATTTTAATTTCAGTTTAAATATCACACTTGCACCCACTCTGCCACATAATTTAAAACTGAGCCTTAAAATTTACCCTAAATTCAACCAACTTTTAACCCCACATGGGGAGCACTTAAAAGAACTCTGTAGTTAGGTAGAATTGAGGGGATAGGTGTTCCAATAACACCCCTCAGTTAATACATTTGAGACATAGTTGTTGTCCATTAGGGAACCAAAATCCCCTAGTATTTTTTGGCATGGTCACAACCACTTTATCAGAGGGCCTCTCCCCTAGGAGGGTTGAAGTCGCCAGAATGGTTCCGGAGGCCTAAGTGGAATACCGAAATCCATTCAGTCACCGAAGGCTACCATTCGCAGTTCTCGGGGTATCCCTGTATGGGGGTACTGCGGTAAAAGGACCAAACGGCAGATTCACCTTTTCGGAACGTGTCATGAACGGGGTATCCTAGTTGCCATTCTTTAGGATTGTCTACCCGGTGTCCCTCCCGGTAGGGGGATATCTAGCCGTTGACTCAACACTCAATATTGTCTGACTTGGATTTCATCACCTTGCAGAGGATATCGTTTGTTGACTCACAATACTTCTAGTTAGGTGTTTGCATGATACATTACCCAACTTTGGTCTAGTAGCACCTCTTTTTTCTAGAAGCTGTTTGACTGTTGGTATTCTGACCATTTTTGTTGCATCCCTCCACTTATTATAGTACAACTATTATAATAAGTGCTTTTTGAGGTTGATTTTTTGGCCTGAGAGCCTTTATTTTCACTCCCCTTTTTTGCACCCTTGGTTGCATTAGGGTTTCGAGTTTTTTACACCACCATCTTACATTGAAAATTTTTAAAACATATTTCTCACCATTGAGAATTTTAGACGATCTCGTCATCTTCAGGGTGAACCCCCTCAGTTCAGTCTGCCTGGCTCTCCAAGTCACCGACGTCGAGCCTTATCCCTTGACTCGACATGTCATCGGCCAAACATACAGTCATCCGATTCTGACACACCTCACTTCACATCTGATTTTGAGGCTGAATCTGAAAACCCTACTGAATTATTACCAACCAACCTCATGGCTGGAACACAATACGACCCACTTTTTACCAGTACTATTGGAGATACATCCAGAAACCCTTCTACTGCTGTGCCATCCATGGCAACAACCACCCCTCTAGGCATGCCTAATATGGAGGACGCTCCTCCTTTAGGTATGCCCAACACATGACTTCCTCCTATTATGGGTATGCCAAACATAGGAATCACACCACCTGTCATTACAACAACCCAGATCCCAGGAATTCCTGGCACTATTTCTAACCCCGCTGTAACCCATGTTGCACTTGGAAACGCTGGCCCATACCAAACCACAACTGTTGAATAGTTTTTTCAAAGCATTTACATTTTAATTTCAGTTTAAATACCACACTTGCACCCACTCTGCCACATAATTTAAAACTGAGCCTTAAAATTTACCCTAAATTCAACCAACTTTTAACCCCACTTGGGGATCACTTAAAAGAACTCTGTAGTTAGGTAGAATTGAGGGGATAGGTGTTCCAATAACACCATGAATAGTTATGTCCCAGTCACTACGCCACACCCATCTGCTAGTTTACCTTACATGGCTAGTCTGAACTTACCAGACTTAGCCAGGCTAACCAACGATCCTATCAGGCACAACCCTACATGGCCACCTATGCCTACCAAACTCCCCTCGGACATACCCAAGTTTGAAGGAAAACCTGGGAGGATCGTCAAAACCACATAATGTCTTTCCACCTATGGTGTTCATCTAACTCCATAGTAGATGATTCCATTCGTTTAAGACTGTTACAACGAACGTTCACTGGCTCTGCAGCCAAGTGGTACATCGAACAACCACATGGGACCCACCAAACTTTTACGTCTCTCGCCTCCACCTTCCTTCAGTTTTTTCAGCTACCTATACGTTACGATGCAGGAGTTGAAATACTATTGTCTTGCAGACAAAACGCAGCTACCCACATCACGGACCACATCCATGAGTGGCGCAAGCGTCGTATCCTCTGTAAGATTAAACTGGATGACCGTATATTTTTGGACTGGTTTCTTAAATCACTCCTACCCCTCATAGCAAAAGACGTAGCTTCCGAACGACCCCAGTCAGAGGAAGAAGCTATCCTAAAAGCTCAGCAATTCGACCTAATTTACACTCCATCAGGCTATCTCCACACCATCATACCGGACGCCCCACGAGGCGATTCTTCATGCGGTGATGCGCCGGGGGCATCACATGCCGCTGATGGTATTATTGGCCAAGTCACACTGCAAATTAAACCTTTTAGCATGGTGAGCACCATAAATGCCCCAGACCTCTCAAGGGCTACATCTAATTCTGGAGCGACAACTTCGTATGCTCCAACGAATCCGACTCATCACACTCATGGACCCTCTTGTCCACAACATTGCTATGGGAAAGTGCCATCAGCATATGTACCTCCCACATACTATAACCAACCTGCCACCTAGAACCCGATTCAGTTCCCGCCACAACCAATGTATTACCCACAGCAAGCTACAACAGCTAACCCAACACCTCCAATAGCTCAGGGTTACCAACAACTCCAGCAGGTAACTGGACCACCTCCAACCCCACCAGCTTATTATCCACCGCAACCTGCTCCGGCACCTGCGGCAAACCAAAATCCTCTCGCTGCTCATGGGCAAGTGTACACACAACACAATCAACCCCAACATCAAAACAACCAACGCAACCAGGGAGGACAACAAAACCGTGGAAGAGGACGTAACCGCGGAAACAACCAACAACATAATCAAGGTCCACCACCTCCCAATCCTCCAAATAATAACGCTGCTCCTCCCAACCAGAATCCAGATCGTCATCCCAGGCAGCCCAAAAACAATAACCTCAGAACAAACCATCCTTGTTCTATTTGCGGGGTCTATGGCCACTACACACATGCTTGCCCACATTTGGAGCGAGCTCGACAACTCTTGACTGACGATGCCCATCGTCAAGGGCAAGCGGCTCCTCAGGCGCCACTAAACCCTCCACCACCTCAACATCAACCTTTGGTGCTGCAAAACCCCTTACCAACCCAAGGCGTAGTGAACACTCAACCGTTAGCTCCCACTCAGGGAAACGCGCCACCACAACAACAGATTACTTATGCCGCTCCTGATCAACCCATGTTCGACTCAGGTACCCACCACTTGTTAATGATGTCATCCGCCGATGCCAACCTCCAAACCCGTCGGAACCAATATGGATCCACCCCTGAAGCCCCTCCCGCCGACAGAAACACTAGCGTTCATCCCATGGATCAGACGTTACGTATACCTCCAGCTCCACTCGATGGCACTTCTAAAGCACCTCGCTTCCCACTTCGTCGCATCAACAATAACCGAAACGCTCGCGCTGCGTCGAATTACAACATTGTAGATGACTTAGCCGAGTCTCCCGCAGCCATGTCTGCTTTAGAAGTCTTAAAAAACTGTCCTTCACAGCGCAAAACTCTGCTCTCTACCATTGGTGCTATTGACCCCAATGATTCACAACTGATGGCATTTGATTCAGACCAGTCCGAACCACGCCTGCCTTCCACTTTAGCATTCCAAGTTTTTGTTTCCGTTCGGAATCTTGTCATCCATCGATGCATTATCGATGAAGGTGCTTCTACATGCGTTATGCCCACATTCGTTTGGAAGAATTTGGGATCCCCTACTCTCCAGCAGTCCACCACTGCGTTGCGATCCTACAACGACCGTTTGGATCAACCCCAAGGTCTCTTAGCTAATGTCCCCGTCCAGCTGGCTGGTAAAACCGTGCTCATTGACATATAGGTCATCAATGCCCAACTTTATTATAACCTCTTACTTGGCCGCAGCTACATGTATGCCATGCGGGCGGTTGCCTCATCCATTTTTCGTACCATGATGTTCCCCCATGACGGACGCGTGGTCAAGGTCGACCAACTCACCTATTACGATCCCAAGGCCCCCGCTGCACCTGAAAATGTTCTCCCCATGGTTGAACAACCTGTTTGTGGTGCAACTACATCGTTTGTTTCCTCCGCAGGACCCGAACTTTACTCCGACGCGCCGATGACTTCTACATTCCAAACCATTCCACCCCCGTCAACCGCGACCCACGTCGCTGACCTCTGTACTCTTTCCTACAATACAAAAACACCCAACAATCAACCGTCCTTGTTACCTAAACCACCATTGGTCCCTAGTCACATTGGTGTTACACCCATCCACACAATCCCCTTTCTATTCCCTCCCTCGGGCGTAGTAAGCGCTCTGGTTATGGCTACCCTTAGTCTCCCCGTGTTAACCTTGGGATTACCCGTGTGGTATATTTCGCCTCCCGTTCCCCCGCCGACACCAAATGTCGTCCTGCAACCGGTGCAACCCATTGTCACTACTACTCAACCACCTCCCAGTGTCACTACACCTTCATCATCTACGAATCCCCCTCCTCTTATCAAGCCCACTCGGGGCAGACGCCCACAGCCATATACTGCGGTACCCCCTCCAAAAGCAGTTAAACCTCCCCCCGTGTTTCGTGCTCCTCCTAAATGCTCGTTGTGTGATGAGTTAGGCCATCCAACTCATCAATGTCCACAATTACTTGCATTACAGGAACACATGCAAATGCTTGACGATGACCCCAACATCCCGGTTGTCAAACTCGACTCAAACCCCAAGCCTCGTGATAAATCACTGCGTACCAACCACCCTTGTGTGATATGCGGTATTTACGGCCATTACTCACATCACTATCCTGATATCCCAGATTACAGAGCAGCTCTCTACGAGATGAATAATTTGGACCTTGAGACGACGCCCCCCACAATTAACGAGATCTACCCTCCCGTATCATCCCCATCCGGAGAGATTAACACCATTTATATGATCTCTTCGACTACCACTACCTCGTCAACCGATTTGACCACTCAAAAGTTTCCGCAATGATGAGGAGATTCTAGAGGCTCTTACTGCCCCTGATTACCCCTGGGAAGACACGCACCATCGTTCATACTTCCTCCCAGAAGAGTCCTCGTCCACCACTGCTACCCAATTCGCAGTTGAGTCCAAAGATTTCCTTCCTACTAAAGTCGACTAGTTTAAGGATCCTATTCCCGCTCCTGATGCCTTTGAGGAAAGTAATATAGCCAATATCTCACCCGTCATCCAAATCGACATTTCCACCACACCTAGAAAACCTGAGCTCATCTCGCTAGGTGCATCATGTACTCAAGCGGAAACTCAGGCATATAAGGAACTCTCCCAAGAGTTTCGTGATGTCTTCGCCTAGCTCTGCACCGAGATGACCAGCCTCGATCCTAAAAGTATGGAACATCACATCGACGAACATGTCCACCCAATAACTTTTTCGAAAGGGGACCTTGTCCTCGCCTACGATCAGGTTCATGAAAAAACCGAAAAATGAAAGTTTGTGTCCATGTGGCAAGGCCCATATATCATACACACTTGCCTCGGACAGGGGGCATACATTCTGACCGATTCAGAAGGCAACCCCCTCCGCAACCCACGCAATGGGTTGTACCTCAAGCGATTTTACCCATAGTAAATCTAATGGACACCACCGTCCATTATTGTACAGTATTATTTTGTTTTTCACAAAAAATTCAAAAAACCTAAAATATTTGTTTTCTCTGCTTGACCACAGATGGACCCTCTTCCACTCTGTTACGTCAGTTTCGCTGATGGTGCAAGCCGTTGGTCCCCCAACCTGGCCTCAGCAGCTTGGGTAATATACTCCCCTTCACATGAGTTGATCCACATCGACGGAGTGTGTTTAGGTGCTGCCACCAACAACCAAGCTGAATACGATGCCGTGACCGGTCTCCTGGCCGCAGCTCTCCAAATAAGCATACGTCACCTTAACGTTTTCTTGGACTCACAACTCCTTGTTTCCCAGCTCAACAATGATTACCAGGTACGCGATCCCTGTCTTTTCAGAAAATTCTTGCGCACTAAACAAATGGTTAGACAGTTTGAATCAGTTTCATTTACACACGTCCCAAGGAATCTCAATAGTGTAGCAGACCATATGGCCAACAACATTCTTGACTGGCACACCAATCAAACCATATCATAAATGACAAAATGCATCCACGTGCATAACATGTGCCTCCACGGGCATATATAAATATGACAAAAAAACATCCACGTGCATAACATGTGCCTCCATGGGCATATACGAAAAATCAAAATGTTGCATCCACGTGCATAACATGTGCCTCCACGGGCATACAAAAAATCAAAAATGCCTCCACGGGCGAACAGAAAGACAATGAATGCATCCATGTGCATACACGACTATATACCAACATCATATATATATATATACATCATAGTATAGTCAAAACATGTCAAAAGTGCCCTCAGCACCCAATATACAAAAATACATCAGCCGTACACAAAAGGTGATTCCCCACATGCTCATCAGCATTTGGGGGTAGATACAATATCATCTAATCATCACGGTCCCTAGGCTCCTCTGGCACCTCCTCCGCTGGCCCCGCTGGATCATCTCGTAAACGGATCCTCCTCTCCACCGGCCCTGCCGAATCATCCGGACCACCATCCCTCCACTCGGCCGCCAGCAATGCAGCCCTGAGCAGGATGGAGCGCCACTCACGCAGTGCATCGAAACATCGCTCAACGATGTCCCAATCCAAATCTCTCCATCCATCCTCTCGGAATCCTGCTAGAATCATATCTAGTGTCTCTCGGATACCATCAACAGCATCATCTCAAGGGCCAGCCCCTCGACCGCGAGCCCCAAATCCTCGTCCATGTGGAGGAGGTACCGCTGCAGGAGGTGGAGAAACCACCATCGCCCGTCCCCTACGAGCCACATAGTCATCCGGTGGAACAGGACCAACATTTGCACAATCATGCAAGTAAACCATCATATACATATCTAACTATAATCATAACAAATAAATCTAAAAACACATGATATAGTAGAGAACAAAACACAAAACATACCATCTAAACCCCAGGCCTATCCCTGGGCTCGAGGCATCTCCGGATCTCCTCAATAGTCCATACCAGCTTATGGATAGTCCTCAATCAGTAGGGGGATCTGCTCCCACTACTCATACATCTCCTGTGAGAAGAAACCACGGATATCACCACCACCGCGAGGCATCATCTGCCCCCACCGCACCATGTGCGGCTCGCTCACCAAACCATCCCGAATAGGCACCCGCGGTCGCAAAGTCGGTACCCGCTCAAAGAAAAAACAACACAAAAAGGAGGCATAGCAGAACTCTCCCCCCTCCCGACTGACCTTGTCCATATCTCTCCGGACACCAGCCAAAAACATCTGACCCCATGCATAGTAGGTCCCCCTCAGCACAGAATCCACCATCATCGTCTGTCCCCCTGATAAACGATGTGGCGCCGCGGCACCTAACACCCGCAGAACACAAGCCCCCACAGCTCGCATGTCCCACTCCCGCAATGATCTCAGACTCAGAGCGCTGTTCTGCACAATCACCCCAGGAACACATAAGGTCTCTAGGAGATCCTCCATGTCAACACCTACCGGGATCCTCGGCAGAAGATCCCCCACCTCCCCTAAGCGAGGTAACCCGGTAAGAAAATATACATCTGTAAGGGTGATCTCCAACCTCTCACCCCCAACTACAAAGGCACCCTCTGCAGGAACCCACCAACTCACCAATTTGTTCAGTAGCGGTCCTACTGAACGCATCGGTGGAATCTGAGCGAACTTCAGGAGTCCACTCATCGCCAGAGCCTGCCGGACCCCCTGATCAGTCCGAATCCGAACCATCAAATCCTCCTCCATCTCTCGCTCTTTCCACGACATCAATGGTCTCCTCAGCATCCCGCCAAGAAACAAAGAAACTTTTATCACTGGAGAAAAATTTTCAAAAATACCATCGTGGCTTTTCCATCAAAATCCACGACGATCATTGCGGATTCCATACAAGAACCCGCGATGAACATCGCGGGTATTGACCAGACAGTTGCGATGAATATCGCGACTGTCTCCCCCATACTCGCGATGGACATCACGGGTTTCAACCTGACAGTCGCGATGAACATCGTGACTGTCAGCCTCAAACCCGCGATGTCCATCGCGGCAAAAGGCCCGAAACCCGCGATATTCCACGTTAGAAGGCCAACATGGAATTTCGTGGCCTTCGGGGGCCCGCCGCTAACCAAAAAAGACATAATTGAAAAGGCTAAGGCAAATAGGGTTACCTGAAACTCGCGGAATCGAAAACCAACAGTCAAATCTCCCAGAAATCAAGAAAGAGCTCTGACTGCTCTGCGAAACTCACATGTAACAATGACACGTCATTTGGGCCCCACGCCCTATTTATAGAAATTCCACCATTTTTCAAACAACCATTCCGGTGTCATACGATGTCCGTTCCTCAAACCGTTGGTACCGTTGGAATCAGCACAGTGAGATCTTCATGACAGTTCTTTCCTTTTCCTATTTTCACCAGGTCCATTTTCAACCATTTTTTACGCCCCCTCATTGCCTTGGTTTGCATGCCACATCGACCGTTCTCCATTTTTGACGAGTCTTATATTGCCGGATTCAGTTTTCCGCGCTCGTGATGATGCTTGAGATCATTTCTCGCTCTCACGCCCAGATTTTTGGGCATTTTTCCCATGCCCCCTTGTTGCCTCGATTTGCGTGCCACATCGGTCGTTGTCCATTTTTGATGAGTCTTATATCGTCGGATTCAGTTTTCCGTGCTCGTGATGACACTTGAGATCATTTCTCGCTCTCACGCCCATATTTTTTGGGCACTTTTTCAAAATGCCCTCTCATCGCCTCGGTTTACGTGTCACATTGGCCGTGGCCCCCTTTTGACAATATTTATGTCACCGGATCCAGTTTTTCGCACTCATGATGGTGCTTGAGACCTTTTCTCGCTCTCATCAATCCCTTTTTGTTCGGTATAGTTTTTGTTGGTTGTGGAGCCAGATATTTATGTCTCATAGATGATATTGTATCAGCGGTGTTTGTACCCCAGTTTTATATGATATGTAGGTGGACTGTACACTCACCCCAGCGGGGGGGTGTGGGAGGGCATTGCCCCCCCACGGGGTTCCAGGGGGGACCATCCCCCCTAGCTGGGGGGTCCGGGGGCCAGCGGGGGTTTGGGGGCAACGCCCCCGAAGAAAAATTTTGGGGCTGTTTTCGCCAGCTGTTTTGCGGGCCCATGGTTTTGGGTATCCCGTGGTATTTTCCCATTGTATTTCCCTTATAAAAGAAAGACATTGTAATACGGCTAGGGTTGTTGATGTATTAGGTTTTATGCATTGTAAAGATCTCTGAGATCTGGAGAGAGACGGTGAAACAGAGAAGAGGAAGTGCAGCGGTTGTGCTGCAGGTTGTATCCCTTCATCTTGCTGGACGGTAATAATAATAAGGACTGGAAAAATTCAGTGTGGACGTAGCCCAAGTTGGGTGAACCACGATATATCTGTGTCTCTCTTGTAATGTGTATGTGTGATTATATTTGCATTTCTGTTTATTGTTATTGCTCTGCGATCCTGTTTTTCTAACAATTGGTATCAGAGCCAAAGGTCTATTTGGCAGTTAAACCCGCAGGAAGCTAGGGTTTCTGGTTCGAGTGGGAGCAATGGCAGAAGAAGGAAAGTTTAAGGTCGAGAAGTTTAACGGCCAAAACTTTGGGTTATGGAAGATGCAAATGGAGGACTATCTGTACCAGAAGGATCTATTCCTACCATTAGGAGGGAAAGCAAAGCAGCCGACGGCTATGAAGGACGAAGAATGGGAGGTTCTTGACAGAAAGGCTCTGGGAACAATACGGTTGAGCCTGGCTTCGTCGGTGGCTTTCAATATCTCAAAAGAAATGACAACACAGGGTTTGATGAGCGCATTGGGTAAGCTGTATGAAAAACCCTCGGCCTCCAACAAGGTATTTCTAATGAAGCATTTATTTAATATGAAGATGTCTGAAGGCGGATCTGTTACTGATCATTTAAATGAGTTTAATACGGTTACAAATCAGTTAAGTTCTGTAAGTGTGAACTTTGATGATGAGGTTAGGGCTCTTCTAATCTTGTGTTCATTGCCAGAAAGCTGGAATAGCTTGGTCATGGCTGTAAGTAACTCTGTCTCTGGTTCAAACACCTTGAAATTTGATGATGTTATTGGTGTTATTCTTAGCGAGGAAATGCGAAGAAAAAGCACAGGTGAGACATCAGGTAATGCGTTGACCATGGAGAGCAGGGGAAGACAAAAGGAGAGAGGAAAGAGCCAAGGTAATCGTGGAAAGTCTAAAACGGGCAGATCCAAGTCCAGACTGGGAAAGATAGAGTGCTGGAACTATGGAAAGAAAGGACATCTGAAGAAAGACTGAAATCTCTAAAGAAGAAAGGAGATGCACAGAAGGAAACTACCCAAGAAGCAAATGTAGCAGGTGATGTGTTACAAGATGCTTTGATTCTTTCATTAGATAATACTAGTGATTATTGGGTAGTAGATTCAGGAGCTTCATGTCATGCTACACCCCATAGGAAATACTTTCATGAGTATGTTCCTGGCGACTTTGGGCATGTTTTATTGGGTGATGATGAGCCATGTAAAATTGTTGGAATGGGTAAGGTATGGATAAAAGTCAAGAATGGAACTGATTGGTTGTTGAAAGATGTTAGGCATATTCCTGCTATGAAAAGAAATCTGATCTCAACAGGGAAGTTGGGAGATGGCGGCTATCTATCTACGTTCGGAGAAAAGTGGTGGAAGATCACTAAAGGATCAATGGTGATAGCAAAAGGAGACAGAGTAGGTACGTTGTATTTATGTCCTCATAATACTGACCATTCTATCTCTTTAGCTTCCACAGGAACAAATACAGCATTGTGGCATCATAGGCTTGGCCACATGAGTGAGAAGGGGATGCAGATTCTCCACTCAAGGAAGTTGCTGCCAGATTTGAAGCAGGTAAGTTTGGAATTCTGTGAAAACTGTGTTTATGGAAAACAAAAGAGAGTCAGATTTCTCAGGGTTGGGAAACAGAAGAAGAATGAAAAATTAGAGCTTGTGCATACAGATGTATGGGGACCGGCTCAGGTACAATCTCTTGGTGGCTCTCATTATTATGTTACATTTATTGATGATGCAACTAGAAAAACTTGGGTTTATTGCATTAGACAAAAATCTGATGTGTTTGCTACCTTTAAGAAGTGGAAAGCTTTGGTTGAGAATGAGACAGGAAAAAGGTTGAAGTGTCTCAGATCTGATAATGGAGGTGAGTACTGCGGCAAGGAGTTTGATAGTTACTGTTCATACCATGGGATTCGTAGAGAGAAGACAGTCCCAGGAACACCATAGGAAAATGGTGTGTCAGAAAGGATGAACAGAACGATCATGGAGTGTGCAAGGTGTATGAGACTGCATGCAGGGCTGCCCTTACAGTTTTGGGCGGATGCTGTAAATACTGCTGTTTATTTAATAAACAGAGGACCTTCAAGTGCTTTGGATGGTGGTATTCCAGAGGAAGCATGGACAGATAAAAAGGTAAACTACTCATTTCTGAGAACGTTTGGTTGTGAAGCATTTGTCCATATTGATAAAGAAAATAGAACAAAACTTGAAGCTAAATCCAAGAAATGTACCTTTATTGGATATGGGGTTGATGAATTTGGTTATCGTTTATGGGATTATGAAAATAACAAAATCATCAGGAGTAGAGATGTGATATTCAATGAAAAGGTCATGTATAAAGATCAGTTGCAGGGAAAGAAACAGGAAAAGGAAAACACAGAGTACATAGAGCTTGATGAAGTTAAAGAAAATGAAGTTCCGAAGGTGCCAGAAAATCAAGAGCAGCAACAAGTACCTGAAACTCCTGCAACTGTAAGAAGATCTACCAGGTTAAGTAGACTTCCTGAACGATACTCTCCTTCAATGTATTATTTATTGATGACTGATTCTGGTGAACCAGAATGTTATGAAGAAGCAATGCATGTGGAAACTAGAAAGAAGTGGGAGCAAGGCATGAATGAGGAGATGGACTCATTGGTAGGAAACCAGACTTGGGATCTGGTTCAGTTGCCTGCTTGTAAAAGAGCATTGCAAAACAAATGGATTTACAGGTTGAAGGAAAAAGAAGGAGGTAAGAAGCGGTACAAGGCCAGACTTGTTGTAAAGGGGTTTGCACAGAATAAAGGTATAGATTTTGATGAAATATTTTCTCTTGTTGTAAAGATGACTTCAATTAGGACTATCTTAAGTCTAGTGGCGGTAGAAGATTTGCATCTTGAACAGTTAGATGTAAAAACAACCTTCCTCCATGGGGATTTGGAGGAAGAAATATATATGCAGCAGCCACAAGGGTATGAGGTCAAAGGTAAGGAGGATCTGGTATGCAGGTTGAAAAAGAGCTTGTATGGCTTGAAGCAAGCTCCAAGGCAGTGGTATCTAAAGTTTGACAGGTTTATGACAGAACAAGGTTATAGTAGATGTCATTCTGACCACTGTGTTTATTTCAAGAAGCTAGACAATGGAAGATATATTATCTTGTTATTGTATGTGGATGACATGCTTGTTGCAGGGTCTGACATGCAGGATATAAATGTACTCAAAAGGAAGCTAGCTAATTCATTTGCGATGAAGGATTTGGGTGTTGCAAAGAAAATCCTTGGTATGAGAATAATGAGAGACAGGAAAAATCGCAAATTGACATTATCTCAAAGTGAGTACATACAAAAGGTGTTGGAGAGGTTCAGAATGCAGAATGCAAAACCTGTAAGTACACCTTTGGCTAGCCATTTCATATTAAGTAAGGAAATGTGTCCCAAGACACAAGAAGAGATAGATTACATGTCCAAGGTTCCCTATCAATCAACAGTTGGCAGCTTGATGTATGCCATGGTGTGCACAAGACCAGATATTGCACATGCAGTGGGAGTTGTGAGCAGATATATGAACAATCCAGGTAAAGAACATTGGAAGGCAGTACAGTGGATTCTCAGGTATTTGAGAGGTACTACCATTGAGGCATTATGTTTTGGAGGTTCAGACACTGTTCTACAGGGATATGTTGATGCAGATATGGCAGGTGACAAGGATAGCAGGAGGAGTACCACAGGGTATGTGTTTACTGTAGGTGGAACAGCAGTAAGCTGGATTTCGAAACTACAGAAGGTTGTTGCACTTTCAACAACAGAAGCAGAGTATGTTGCCATTACAGAGGCTAGTAAAGAGATGATTTGGTTGCAAAGGTTTATGGAGGAAGTGGGTAAGAAGCAGAAGGATAGCAGATTGTATAGTGATAGCCAGAGTTCCATTCACCTTGCAAAGAACTTAGCATTCCATTCCAGGACGAAACATATACAGCTCAAGTACCATTTCATACGCTCTGTTCTGGAAGATGAACTGTTGAAGCTGGAAAAGATACATACTAGCGAGAATCCTGCAGACATGTTCACAAAGGTAGTGACCAGAGAGAAACTGAGTTCGTGCTCGGTTTCAGTTGGCATTCTAGCATGAAGGTGAAGAGGAGAAATTTTCCAAGTCCAAGTCCAGCAAGTGCAGCAGCGGTGGAGTTGCTGTGATCAGTCTCCAAGTGGGAGATTGTTGGTTGTGGAGCCAGATATTTATGTCTCATAGATGATATTGTATCAGCGGTGTTTGTACCCCAGTTTTATATGATATGTAGGTGGACTGTACACTCACCCCAGCGGGGGGGCATCGCCCCCCCACGGGGTTCCAGGGGGGACCATCCCCCTTGGATGGGGGCCAGTGGGGGTTCGGGGGCAACGCCCCCGAAGAAAATTTTTGGGGCTGTTTTCGTCAGCTGTTTTGCGGGCCCATGGTTTTGGGTATCCCATGGTATTTTCCCATTGTATTTCCCTTATAAAAGAAAGACATTGTAATACGGCTAGGGTTGTTGATGTATTAGGTTTTATGCATTGTAAAGATCTCTGAGATCTGGAGAGAGACGGTGAAACAGAGAAGAGGAAGTGCAGCGGTTGTGCTGCAGGTTGTATCCCTTCATCTTGCTGGACGGTAATAATAATAAGGACTGACAAAATTCAGTGTGGACGTAGCCCAAGTTGGGTGAACCACGATATATCTGTGTCTCTCTTGTAATGTGTATGTGTGATTATATTTGCATTTCTGTTTATTGTTATTGCTCTGCGATCCTGTTTTTCTAACAGTTTTACCCCTTTTTCGGGCCGAGCAATCCCTTTTACAAAAAAGGCACTTAGGGAGTTTCTGTTAAGCTCTTTTCTGACTCCTAAAACAATGAAAAGATCGCCGAGCAACCTTGCTTCCTTTCATGCTCTCTAAATGTATCTGAAAGGGCGTCTACCTAGTATAAGTTCACCCATTTTCTGGACCTTGTAGACTAATTACGAAAAAGGCATACTCTAGTCACATCGGCTAGAAGAGTTCTCCATTTGCATAATTTTATGTTTTTTCGGGCCTTGGAGACTAACTTACGAAAAAGAACACCAATGGAGTCCACTTACCGCTTTCAGACTCTCTAAACATGAAAGCAACCACGAGAAATCACCATCCTAGGCTCGTAAAAATCCACAGGACAGTACTCACAACCACTGCAGAGTCTTCTTATCGTTTTCAGACTCCTTAAAAATGAAAGCACACATGAGCACGAACGGTCCTGGGCTAGCAAAATCCACAGGACAGTACCATTTCAGAGCACACTTTTATCCCTTCTTGGAGCTCATTAAAACTACGAAGAAGGACCCAATGGTGCTTCTCGGCGCCAGAACAGATCACATCTACCCATATGGCAGCTTCCCCATTTTGGTCGCCTTTGTTCAGAGTATTCTGCAGTATGTCACCCTGAGAATCCCTCGACAACACCCATCAGCTCGTCTCCCGCCCCCCCCCCCCCCCCCCCGCCCCAGAGTTAATACATATCCTTCAGTCCTTAAAAGCTATGATCCCCGCACCTACAAGTCAGTTCCCTACGCTGCCAGGTCAACCATGTCATCATACTCTGAACAAAGGAAGTTTGAGTCTGCTCACTCTATGACCCCAGTTACTTCCCATCCCCACAAGTATGTCAGTCCTACCATCAGTACTACCACACTTCAGTTCTACACCTCGTGCTTCTATCAAGGAAACATCTTTTCCTTGTTAGTTGCTGGTCTCCCTCTATCGACAACAACCAAATTTATTCCAGAGAATAGACCTCGAGGTCCCTCTGTCTTGGACTCATCACCATTTATGATGAGTGCCTACGAATCATTTCGAGAAGAGTCCTCAGTGCCTCTCCAAATGGTTGTTTCTCACATGCTCGACTTCAACACCTTGATCGCATCGTTGAGACTCGCACATGGTATTGATCCTTTCAGTTTTTTGTTGAAGACCCCGGATACCACTTGACTCTTCCACATTTGAGAGTCTACCTATGGAAACAACCAGTTACATTTTTCCTATAGATATCCAGGTTGCGCAAGGTGACAGTATTCAGATGTACCCCAGTTTTATACTCCCTCGAGTATACAGTTACATATACTGCTCGGAGATGACTCACGGTCATTGAATCCCTACAGATGTTGGACACTTTCAGTTTCAACAGTTCATCAGTTATTCCAGTGTATCAGGTATTGAGATCAGTCATGTTATGATCATGAGTACATCCCAAAATAATGTCCCCTCTGGACCATTATGATGTACCAGAAGATTTTTTATGTATTAGGTCCCCCTTCTTGGGACTAATTGTTATGTATATGTCTTGATACGAGCATGGGTATGCCCGCCTCGTCCATTATCAGAGATTATTCCTCATTCATATTGAGGCCATGTAATATTTTTTGTTTTTTTTGCAGCTTCAAAGGGCCGTGGATCCAGTCTCCAACCGGTCTCTTCTCTTCCCCAAACCCCAGAAAAAATACAAAAGAACTATGATGTCTATCGGACATACAATGAGCTCCTGCCCTCACAAATCAGGGGGCAATCTGTTAACACCCAAAAAGTGCTCACTATCTCATTTCCTTATTCACATGACCCATTTGTCCACTTTTTCACCATTTGAGCCTCTAAAGCCACCAAAAGGTCACCAAAAGACCTTAATACACCCCTTTTTCCACTCAAAATGAATATTTTTCCTCAAAAAGCATAAAAAACCCTCAAAAAGGGTCCAGAATTCCCAAAAATATTTAAAAGGGAATAAAAATATTAAAAATATTCAAAAAAGGAAAAAGGAGGGAAAAAGTACCTAAACCATGTTGGTCAATACCATTGGTTTCCTCAAAACCATAATGGTATTCCCCACCACCAAAAACTATAAAAAGGTGGTAGGGGCTCCTCACTTTCCATCCATCCATCATCCTATCCTCATGCTGTCAAAATCTCTCATGAGCTTTTGACTATTGTAGCAATCTTGGAGAAGAGACCATTGGAGCTTGGAGCTGCTCACCCTTGGAGCTACTCAACAATCTTCACCACTTGGAGGTATCACCATTGCAAGCACTTGCTTGCCCCTATTCATAATACAAAAGTTATTTTATTTTATTTCTTGTTCTTGTTTTCAAATCTTTCCAAGTTTATTATGATATGCACATGCTAGTTTAGTTTAGTTTTAGATTTAGATTTACAATTGTTTTTGCTCTCAATATTTGAAATTGCTATCACTTGTTGATAGGTTCCCATTGCACTAAGCTTGGTTGCAAAACCAAGCCAACAAAGACCTAAATCTTTTCTATTTCCATTTGAAGTACTCTTTAAATATGTCTCACCACACCAAGCTTTAGGGTAAGCTTGAAGGGGTTGATAACTTCCGAGCATGGAAGTATAGGATTGGGTTAATCCTGGAAGAAAATGAATTGGATACTTACATAAGGGAAGAGGTCCCTGTCCCAGAGGAAGAAGAGGCGAAGGCCTTACATAAGAAGAACTTGGTCAAGGCAAGGAGGATCATTGTTGATTCTATTAAAGACCATCTCATTCCACATGTGTCATCTCTAAAGACACCCAAGGCAATGTTTGACTCTTTGACCAAGCTATTTGAAGGGAAGAACATAAATCGGAAGATGACTCTACGGAATCAATTGAAAGGGGTAAAGCTTCAGAATGGAGAGACCATTCAATCCTATTTCTCCAAGGTCTCTCAGATCAAGGAACAACTTGAAGCTGTGGATGAAATGGTGGAGAATGGTGAAATTGTCATGACCACTCTGAATGGCCTACCTAGGTCATGGGATTCCTTTATCCAAGGAATCCGTGCAAGAAGAAAACTGATCTCCTTCAGTAGGCTGTGGTAGAAATGCTCTCAAGAAGAATCTAGTCTTGTGGCCCGAGAAGAAAAGATGGGAAATGAAGATCAAGCTCTCACTGCTCACACCAAGAAGGGAAGCAAATCCAAGGGGGAGCATTCTCATTCTAAGAAACCTTCTCACCAATTTAAAAATAGGAAACATCTAAGATGTTTTACATGTAATGAGAAAGGGAACTTTGCCTCAGATTGTCCCAAGAACAAGAAGGACAACAACAACAACTTCAACAAAAAGCAGAAGGGCAACAAAAGAAAATATCATGCTCATGCTGCTGAGGATGATGAACCTGCCAAGAAGAAGGCTAGATCAGAAAGTGATGATTCATCAAGCGAAGATGAATATGTTTTAATCTCTGCTCTCACGGGTATTATCTCTCATGGATGTAATGATTGGCTTATTGATAGTGGGGATTCCAAACACATGACTGGGTTCAAAGAATCTTTTGTAAACCTATCTGAACATGAGTCACCCCATAAGGTGAAACTTGGGGATGACTACCAATATCCTATCAAAGGAAGTGGTGAAGCCTCCTACAACTTAGACTCTGGGAAGTCTTTGAAGATGAAAGAGGTTCTATATGTACCTAGGCTCAAGAAGAATCTACTCTCCATATCTGCATTGGATGCAAAGGTATGAGGGTTGCATTTATAGATGGCCAAGTACTCATGTGGCCAAAAGGTAAGACCATAGATGATGCAGTAGTGATTGGAGAGAAAGAGGGAGGGTTGTACAAACTGAAGGGACAACCTGAACATGCCATGGTACATGAATCCATGGAGCCAAGTGAACTTTGGCATAGAAGGATTGCACAAGTGCACTATAGGGCACTACCAATTGCAAGTAAGGTTGTAGAGGGTCTTCCTGAAATCAAGACCAAGCATGAAGGTGTTTGCAAAGGATGTGCAAAAGGAAAGAACATAAAGAAGGCATTTCCAAGTAGTGAAAGCAAGGCTAAAGGGATCTTGGAAATTATCCACTCCGATGTATGCGGTCCGATGTCATCCAGTTATCTGAGTGGGTATGTATACTATGTCTCTTTCATTGATGATTTATCTAGGAAGACTTGGATTTACTTCTTGAAGAACAAAGATGAAGTGTTTGATAAGTTCAAGGAATTCAAATCCTTGATGGAAAATCAAACTGATAAAAATATCAAGACATTCAGATCCGACAATGGTAGAGAATTCACTTCATGTGATTTTAAGAAACTATGCAGTGATTCAGGGATTAAGAGGGAGTTGACTGCTCCCTACAATCCAAAACAGAATGGAGTTGCAGAAAGAAAGAAGAGAATAATCATGGAAGTAGCACGGACAATGTTGCATGACCAGGATCTGCCTATGCATCTATGGGAAAAAGCAGCTAGGACAACTGTATATGTCCAGAACAGAACACCTCACAAGATATTGGACAACAAGACACGAGAAGAAGTCTTTACTGGTAAGAAACCTGAGGTCAGCCATCTCAGGATATTTGGTTGTCTAGTATACACACATGTTCCAAAGGAAAAAAGTACAAAGCTAGATCCTTCATGAAAGAAGGGCATCTTTGTGGGGTACAGTGAAAGCTCAAAGGCTTACAGAATATACTTTCTAGGGTTCAAGAAGATTGATGTCAGCAGGAATGTAACATTTGATGAAAACTCAACATTCATCAAATCAAGAAAGACACCTGTTGAAGATCATGAAGAACCAAAAGAAAACAGATCTAGTTCTCTACCCCCGTTTTATATTTACCACGTGGTATTTTTTAGGGGCGAAATTTAGCCAATTGGCTAGATTTTTTGGCATTTCTTTTCAAAAAATAAATTCACTAATTGGTCATTTTTACTCTACCAAATTGCCTATATTTACATCAAATATGTTTTTTAATTATAATATTTGTCAAAACTTACATGTTTTAGTAGTAAATTGTATGTTTCTTATTTAATATTTTTCTATGTATCTACATGTATGATTTTTTCAATCCAAAATAATCGCCTAGAATACAATACTTATGTATACTTTTTGAGTCCTTAAAAAGTACCTTGGTTTTCCATTGACATTCCCACCTATAGTATCGATGACTTAGTACCTACTATCTATGTATTACATTTTAATTTTGATTACATGAAATAACTTAATGAGAACACTGCAATTTATGGTTCCAACTTCTTAGTTCTAAACTTCTAGCTCTATTTTATGACATGTATAATTTGAATATTTTAATTTCTTGTGTTTGATCATGATTCATCCTTGATGTTACATATATGATGTAGTGCTAGTAATTAGTGTTGAAATTTGACCAATAAATAGCGGTCATTTTCCATTTTACATGTCAAAATACGACCACTTCATAAAATTAAACGTCATTAATGAAGTGTGAATTTAATTTCACTCGTCATTTTGAAGTGCATTTTTATTTTTACACATCATTAATATGTATATCCCAATCCCATATATATATATATATATATATATATATATATATATATATATATATATATATATATATATATATTCTCTTTATATTTTTATTTTTAATATGGAAATTTTGATTTTGTCATGGTTTGGTTGGTTGTCTCCCCTTGTTAGGTAAACTTGACTCAATCATTGTTTTTTAAGGTCCCCCCCCCACACATATATATTCTCTTTAGATTTCTATTTCTAATATGGAAATTTTGATTTTGTCATGGTTTGGTTGGTTTTTTCCCCTTGTTAGGTAAACTTGACTCAGTCATGGTTTTTTGGGCCCATAGTATTTGGTGGCCCATTGTATTGCTTGTGAAGAAACCTATTTAAAGGTTTTGAGGATAAACCTTCTATGTCATTATGTGTGTGCTTGGTTTAATCATTATGATTTTTTTGTTTATTATATTTTTGTAACAAAAATAAAATTGTATTATATGAGGTAAGATATGAGAATTCAATGTTTCATATAGTTACTATAAATGTTATTTAAAAAAAAAATCAACTATTATTATGATGGGTAAAATTAAGATTTAAATGTCAAATGAAAGGAAATGTTAAAATTAAAACATCATATAAAAATTTCTTACCTGGAAGGTCGGATATCAAATTTCAACCCTGCTAGTAACTACTTATATTTTTCTAGTTTTAAATCTTTATGTCTATATTTCATTTTTGTAATTTGTAATTTGTATAATATATATTTTTTCCCGCAAAAAAAAATCATAAATTTATTTTTCAAAGAGTATAAATTTACATTGTGCATATATATATGCCTAGCATATATTCTGAATATGAGTTCTAAGATCAGATATTAGAAAGTACATCCTTTCTTTTACATATAAATATATGAACATAGATGTTGTGGACACTCTATCAAAATATATCATGTATATAGGAAAAAAGTGCAGTATCCGCATTCTAATTTATTGAGATACTAACTCAATCACAGAGCTTAAAATCAAAAAAATGGAAACTAGGTGCAAGATCTAACTTTTACAAGCCAAAATCTTCCTATTTCCAACTCACTCCAAGTGGTATCAAACCCCAACTATTTCCTGATCAAACACAATGGATAGGTTTCAAAACCTAGAAGGACTCATATAGGGTCGAAATAGAAGGATTTACTTCGACAGCTTGCACATTATAGAGTGGATCACACCTAGGCAGACCATTTGGGTAGACCCAAATGACCAGAGGTAATTTCCCCAGGAATTATGTGGAACTCTTTTGCTTCTGCTACAATACTGGGAGAAACTAACCAGTAGTATGGATTGATATTTTATAATTGAGACACATTCTCAGCTCCATAAACTCATGACAATGGATATCCGATAACCAGACTCAAGCTAGGTGCACAAACCACAGAAAGGAAAACTAGCTCGAATTTGACTAGTAAAGATTGTTGGTTTCCAGCTCTTTCCAAACACATTGAGACCCTCCCAAATTTGACCACAGAGGATCACATATACATTAACACACCCCAAACTTGTTATATGGATCATATATTGATTACAGAGAACACTTATGGAAGATATAAAACAAAGCAATTAAAAGTTTGTTTTTCCATTTGTGCAGTTTTTTAGAAAAGAAGATTTAACAGTGGAAAACTGTGGGAGAAACACAATATAAATGTATTATTATTGGATGGATACTTTAAGAACTTCCATGGATATAAATATAGCTGCAAATATAGATAAATCTGTTACATTTCATATGAAAAGGAAACCGGGATATTAATAGAAGAAAATCATGACTTACAACCCAAGAAAATGGATTTTTCATTACAAAAACTCTTTCCTCTTGAAGGATCAAGACCCCAACTTATTATATGCATAAATGATTGTCCCCTCTACCTAATACAGGGGTTTTACATCCAATACAACAGCCAAGACCCACTTTACACACCAACAGGTGCGTCCTCCAAGTCAAAACTCATGCCCAATACTGAATCTAGCTCTCAAAAAACACTGTGAAAACAACACTATTGCAAATGGGGCTCTACCACTCCAACCAAAACTCGAACCACATCTACAAATGGAAAAAAAACGTTCCTTGAAGCTCTATGAAAATAACTGAGCGTTCTCTTCTTCAATCTCCAACTGGAGGATCTCACAATCTCACAACTAGATCACTGGTTGCAAAGGGGCACATATACCAATGTTAGCAAGGGGCACATCACCCAAGCTATGAAAAAAAAAGAGCTCTTCAAGTCAATCAACAAAATTCCAAAATACCCTGACTAGAATGCTCATACCTCTTTTATTAGCTTCTGCTGCATTTTTTCCTCCTTCTAGAATTTTCTCCAAAAATAATAATAAAACTTGAATAATATAAGAGAATAATCACTCATGACACATTAACATCCCTTTCTAATGTTATTTGACCAATTAAAACATTTACCATCCTTTAAATTTGAATTAGAGGTACTTAGCTTGATTTTTAGGAAGGTTACACTACCATGTGAACCCACTCTAACCCTCAATGGCTAAATTTGGACCTTGTAGCTTTTAATGAGATTCCTTGGTACTTTCTTGTTGTTTCTAATCCTTCTTGAGACTTATTGGAAAATTTTGGAAGCTTCTATCTTTCCTTCTTTTATGTTTCTTTCTTGCTTTATGTTGCTTTCATGCTTTTAGTTGCTTTCCTACTTTTGGTTGCTTTCTGCTTTTAGCTCATTTTGCTGGTTTTTTACCATTTTATCGAGAAAGAGACCTCATATGGGTCCCAATCAACCTCCTATACGCCCTCCTTGACAAAATTAAATCAATATTGCATTAAAAATAAATATTTGGCCTCATACATTCAAATTTATGAATTTACCTAATAACTTTAGGCCAAATTTAATTATTTTCATCAAGGGATTAGAATTAAAAATTTGGGGATATGATAGTCCTCCCCGCCTAAGATTGCTTATCCTAAAGCAATTTAAATCTGGGAGTGCCAATTCTTGTTATTCATCCCCAACTATTGCTCATTGATTTTCTACCTTTTTCCTTAGTGATGACCAGGGTAATTTTTAAGGGCGAAATTTTGCCAATTGGCTATTTTTCGTGCTTTTTTTCAAAAAATAAATTCATTATTTGGTTATTTTTAGTCTCTAGTATCGCCTATATTTACATAAAATATGTTTTTTTATCATAATACTCGCCAAATTTTATACATTTCAGTAGTAAATTGTATGTTTCATATTTAATATTCGCCTACCTATCTATATAAATGTTGTATTCAATCCAAAATAATCGCCTAGGATACTACAGTAAAGTATAATATTGGAATCCTTAAAAAATACCCTGGTGATGATTGTGTATAAGGCTTCAATTTTAAGTGGTCCAAATCATCAACTCTACACTTCACAATCTACACCACACTGAGGCTAAAAATGATGTCATGTTTCCCATTCAATAGTAAGAAGGTTAAATACTCCGTGTATGGTCTTGCAAAATGATGTCATAGGAAAAATCCTAACCACTGCCATCAATAAGAGTAACTCTACTCTGCAACCACTCAATCAACTCCCCAACAATTGGTCTACTAAGAGTATCATCATATGAAAACCAAAAAAGACTCTTACCTTTTGGTCGACTGTTGAAAGTTTGCATTGCAGCTGTATTTCTAAGCTCCCTAGCTAATCTTAGAAAGGGACCATCATGCTGCTGCTATGCCACTTTGATCACAACCATCCAACTGTAATACCCAGTTTACCTTTCCCTCTCTCGGATATCCAAGCTGAAAATCTACAAAAATTAAATCTTCCACCATGGATGGTGGCCTGCATAGGCATCCAAGTGAACTCTACCATCTTGCTACCATCCTCAAATATTAATACTAGAAAAGAAAGTGTGTTTGAATCACTGGTTATGAATCTAAGTAGCTCATGAGCTCTAAGAATCCCCTTAAGAGATAGCTCCATCCATCTCGTTGTCCTTCCACTAACCCAATTGAAACAACTGAGTCCGAAAATGATCCAACTGAGTCCCAATTGAAATAAACCTGAGAAATGAAAAGTGTTTAATACACCTTAACCATGAAATACCAGGATCCCACTGTCTATGATGCATTCCCACATCCATCACTAACATCTGTAACATTCTGTCACTGTGAGAAATGTCGAGATCCCACAACCAAATTAGAAGTTCATCACTCCCAATGTTGATCTGAAACTCTATGAGCCTCTCCAATAGGACATGAAGCTCCTCCTGTGCAATCTGCACACTTGTCCTATGGCTCACAACATTGTCATCTGTTCCACCCAACTGGCTCAAGTGGAAATCCCATGCTCTGCTATGTACAATGAAGGCATCATATAATGTCAGTAGATGCCTCTACTGCAGCTCACAATGTTGAAAAGGGATTGATGTGTTAGTCAAACCCAACGGTATGATCAGAAAATCATAATCAAATTTAGAAGCAGATATCTGAGTATCATGCTCCTCATATGAAATCATCAGAAAAAATCCCTTAACCCAATCTTCGGTTCCATTTACATCCCCATGTGTTATGGTTGTCATATATATGTCTGGGATGATGGAAAGTAGGCCAACCTCAACTCCCTGCATGGTTCATCCATCAATTTTGTGAATGCATATCCTCCTTTGTTAGCTAGTCCATAAAATTTGTGCTTATCTGCCTCTTCCATGACTATGTGTTTCTCCCATAGAGGCAACTTATGTTCTTCCCAGTGCAAAACAAGTTCCTAGAAAACACCCTCCATGTAAAATTTCTCCTCAAGAACCTGCAAATCTAAATGATCCTCCATCACATGAAGCTCCTTCATCAAACCATGAATGCAATCAGCCATATACAGCTGGTTGTCTGAGGTGTAGGAGAAGTGTGTACTCTTTCAAGCTCCCTTCGAAGTTGTCCATCCTATGTCTCTTATTCTTGGAATCCCCTTTGAGTGCTCTTAAATTAGTCATGGGTGATCTCTAGCTCATGGGTGAGCTTGAAACATTCATCATCTTCTTCTTGTAATGCACAATGATACATCTCAATAATATTAAGAAGTTGATTTCTATAAGAAAGCACGTGTTGATAGTAGCTTTTCATGACTGCCACTACTTTTTGAACCATCTCCAAGTCTGTAAGGGAAGATTCTTCTTCCAATCATTCAATTGTCCCTGTAGTTCTCCAACAACAATTTTACACCAATGCATTAGTGTCATCAAATTTTTCATGGATGTACTAACATTTTCTTTGCTTACCTTTAACTGTCTTGCTAGGAAATGCAGCTCATGAGAACAATCCTCCACTAAATTTTCTGATTTACTCTCAACTGGTGTGACGTGGTTTTCATTTTCTTCACAATGAAGCTCTAATGATGTCTAAAAGGTTGATTTATGATCTTCCTCTGAATCTGCTCCACAAGATATTTTACCACCACTATCCTCCATAGAACTTATTCCTCCTTCAAGCTCCCTAGTAGTGATTTCAAATTCACCCACATAGATCATTGAATTCCATGTAGTGGTTTCACTACCATCCAATTCCACAATTTCAATAACTTCATAATATGCTGCTAGGCCTTCTTCTCTGCATTATTCATATGTCTCAATGATGGTAGGCTCATTTTCATGTTCATCATGCTCAGCTCCTGCATATCTTTCTTCCATTTTGCAACCATCATCTGAAACAGTATTCTCTAATGGCTGAAATGAAAATTCAGATTTCTTGTGGCATGAAAACACATCACATATCTCATCTTTAACACCCAAATCAGCATTAGAAGATTCTATATTACCATTATCAAAACACGAACTGCCTGGTTGCTATATGGAAATGTAACTGGTGAAAAAATCCAAATTTTTATCATAAGTTTGTTGGATGTTTTCTTCTTCCTGCTTAGATGTCTCATTGCTCTTTTCATGCTCATTTGTAGGCTGATTCATGACTGTAAATTTGCCTTTTCTTGAATCCATTTTTTCCCAAGCAATTTTGGAGGCTTTGTTTGAAGAAAAAAAAAATTCTCATAATACTTCGAGATGCACATGGTTCTTATTTTGGTGGTCTATTGCTCTTGAAAGAATCCTCACTTGATGGCTGATTGGTCCCTTCCTCTTGCTTCCTCAAAGTTTGATCATAGATTCTAGATTTCCTTCTTTATGTAGAACCTATGGATGCACCTTGAGCCAATGAATTTTTTTGTTCAGAGCATGCTACATTCAGCTGCCATTTGTGGTCCACTTCTTTGCACATATTTTCAACAATATGTGCTACCCTTCTTTCATGTGCGCTACAAGAGGGGTTCATGTTTGGGAATAGCCTTCCGACATCCACTTCATAGTATTCTCGAAAAGAAAAGACTATTTGGATATCTTCTTTTAATGCTTGATAAATACATAAGTACTTAGAAGAATTGACTTCCAATGGTTATCCTCCCAAGAACATTCAACCATCAATAATGCTAGCCATTGGTGGAGTGTGCATCCAATCATCCCTGCATATAATATTACATGAGAAATTATCCTCCTCATGTGAAATAGGAAAGCCTCCATCTATGTAGACAATCTCTTCTTCCTCATTCTACTCGAAATCATCCTCTTAACTACCAGTGGTACCAATCTCATTCTATAAACTCTTCTTCGGAAAGGGTCACAATGAACATGTACATCAAACCATGCTCTGATACCACTATAATATCCCCAATATGATTTATGGAGATACTAACTCAATCATAGAGCTTAAAATCAGAAAAATGGAAACTTAGTAGGGCTCTTGAAGGACAACTGTGAAAATCATGGTTCCAAAGTACTTTGCATTAATATTCTAACATAGCAGACCGACCTGCCATGCAAGTCTATTATATTGTATTGTAACTGTGATGATCAATCATCATATCATATTTTGGCACCTTGATAAGAGAGATGCCTTCTACAGAGTTAATTGTGAAAGTTAAGACTTGACTTGATCTCATTCAGTTGAGAACGGTCGCGGAGGAGAAAAGTAAGACTTGACTTGATTTTGGCGACGATTTGGACTCTTAGGCGATGTCAAATCATCGTCTCTGGTCTTCGCCATCGTCTAAACTGTTTGTTCACCATCATCTATCAAAGAGCTGGTCGTCATCTCCAATGCAAACTGGACCATGACCGCAAACCATTAGGGAGCCATTGCAATAGCATAGCTGGTCGTCATCAATTTGTCTTTTACACGGGCCAACCCCTGGTCCTTCAATTTGTCTTTAACACGGGCTTATATTTAAAAAAATTATTAAGCTTATATTTTATAAAAATACAATTTGGTAGAAATAAAAAAAAAAAAAATATTGAATTATATATTTATAAATTATTAAACTTATGTTTATTTTTTGAAGTAATTTATAAGTCTTAAAAAAATAGTTATTTTACGTAAAATTAGTACTATAGTTTTATAAAATTTTGTTTTCATTGTGTATTATTAGTATGCATTCAAGTTCAATAATTTTATAATATTTTAGTTTGGTGTAGTCTAAATATTGTATATTTTTAATCTTTTTGGGCATATTTTATGTGTCTTATTTTATTCAGAGTTAGGTTAGAAATCTTTACAAAATTCTTAGAATTACATGTTAGTAATGGAAATTTCATAATTTGGGTATCAGGGGGACATTGAATCTATTTATGGATTCAAAAACACAATTTAAATACTCCCAAATTTGAACTTTACCAGATCAAAACCCATTGTAAAGTCCAAGACCTAAAATAAATACACCACTCCTAAATTAATAATTTTATGACACTTTAAATATAATTGCATTGTGATAAATCAAGGGAGGAAATGAATTTATGGGCCACATTAAGACATTACATATTTATATGTTTAATTTGTAATTGGTTTAAAAGATGGGTAATATTTCATATAAATGAGTAGACTTATAAATTATTTAGTTAAGTGAGGATTTTGACTATAGAAATCATGAGCATTGGTCTTAATCTTTAGTTTTTCTAGTCATAGGTTGGGGGGTAAGAGTCTTATGTCATCTCATCATGTACATTAATCTTCCTAATTCTTACTTCAAGTGTAAAATCCCTAATCCCATAACCTATTACCCCTTAATAGTTTGTTTGATAATGTCTCATTAATTAATGTCACTCTAAGTGGCCAAAAGGTCTTCTCAAAATGCCAAATTTCTTGCTACACCTAAATAATCACAAACCAAACAAAAACTATTGAAAACAGGGAAAGATACTAGTATTCCTTCTTTGTTGGTTGGTACCTATTGGGGGAGTGGTTGGAGGGTTGGACTAGTGCCTCCAATTTTTCATACGCAATTAAATATGAATACAAAATAATATATGTAGTGTCATTGGTAGTGCAATAGATTATTTTTTCTTCCTTTAGTGGAGAATGAATTTGAGATTTCTAATTAAGTGGATCGATAGCATTGCACCCAAAATCCATCCTAACTTGCAGATTGTTTTGGATAAACATCAGTAGATCTTTATGACACTAAAGGGTTTACACACATTAAAAGGAGAATGTAATCATGGTATTCCCATGATTCCGGGTAGTAGAACACCAAATATATAACCATATAGGCACCCATTTGCACAAAAAAATTAAATTGAAAAGATCATTGAAAAGCTAATGTAAGCATGAGTCATTCGTCCCAACTCTAGCATGCCCCAAGGTAAATAACGAATTCTCCTTGTGCATGTTAATTTCATTATGTCTATAAAATTCACAACCATAGATATCGTGCCTTGCCTCCATGCAAAATCCCAATCTCAGTAATATGGAAGATGCCTCTTTATTACATTGGAGTGATTGAGTTCCTTATTAAGTGAAGTGTGTAGGTTATCAATAGGCCCTTTAAGAAATCGCGTGGCGTTTTTTTTAGAAATTTAGCATGGGTGGATCATAAAGGTTGTTGAAAAATGGTTAAATAATCCAAGGGATGAGGAATGTATGTAATATTTGATTTTCATTTGGAATTGGTCAAAATCAAGGTTCAAACATTGCTTCATGTTTTCCATAAATTATATATTTTAATGGTTTTCAAGGGCACTTTACCTATCAATAAGGAAACTATTTTACCTATCTGTAATTAATTCACATTTTCTTCCAATGGGCACAATACACCTACCCTTACATTTGGGTTGAGTGGAATTGAGCCTAAATAAATGACTATGTGGTGATTCAACCAAGGAACACTAATTGAGGAAGAACCACTACACACAATAAGCAATCCAAATACATATATACTTAACTAATCTATTGTTCACATTCAAGGGTTCATATTATTTTGAGTGTGAGGAAACATTTAGAAACAAAAAAAAATGGAATTGAGGAAAACCAATGACATGTGCTTTGACATCCGATGCACAAATTTCATTTTTGGAAAAGAAAAATTTTAAACATTTAACAAGCCAAAAGAATCTCACCTAGAGCACCTTACAACTTTTTAATACAAATATTTCCACACAAATGGAATAATAATAAAAATAATAATAATAAATATTAAATTTAAAAAAATAAAAAATAAAAAATAAAATGGAAAAATTACTCCATTGCTTTGTCATGCAATTGCTCAAATGACTATTTTTTCATCTACTAGGAATATTTTATTAGGAAACTAATTTTATTTAAGAGTTAAAGGTGAGTTTTATCTCTCCTCTTTACATGTATCCCTTGTCTACGGTTATGTGCTCATAGCATATGTCATATGTATAGGTAATAAATCTATTTATAGTTATGATAACACTAGACATTCATTAACATTTAAACATAAATTATGGCATATGGGCAAATTGCTAACTCAATAAAGAGATGATAATTGAAATGCCAACCATGCAACTCTCTCTCTCCACTAGCTGCACCCTTCCTTTTCAATGAATATGTTGATCCATTTTGTGTCATTGATTCCAACACTGCAGGGGGAGTCTGCTTGAATAATTGTATGATAGTGTCATTGATGACAACAATGGAAGAAGAAAAGACATGGCACTGTCCACCCAATAGAAATCCATGATGAGATAGTAACAAGACTAAATGATTTATAGGATATTGAAGACATGCATGAGGAGGAAGCTTGCACTTGTTCCAACAAAATATAACTATAGGTTTTCTCAAAACTTGTAATTATTCGTAGATGTCCCTCTTAAGAAAAGTGGAAATTGTTCATGTGGCAAAGGTTTGATCAAGACCATCATGGGACCACAATTTCATTTTGAATATGTTCAAGACTCATTGAATATGATCATAATAGGTGAAGAAGGGGCACTCTTGTTGAAACTTGGTTGTTATTGATGTCAAAGAAGACTTAGTATCTATACACAAGTTTGAAGAAGTACATAAAACCTATGTGCACAAGACCTAAATCCCACCTAGTCGTGGTACTCCAAAGTTGATGTCAAAAGAAGATTCAGTGTCTTTGGGCCAATTTGAAGAAATATATCAAAATAGGTGTGCAATTCTCAGAAGCACACAAGAACAACCAAGTAATGGTACTCCTGTATGAAATACTCACCGAGTGATGGTTCCTGAGTGCGCAAGACCCACCAAACCAATGAATTAGAGTACGTGGGACCCACACAGTCATGGCACTCCATTTGCGTGGGTGATGACAAGTGGCATATGCATGGGTAAGCCAGTTCAAAAATAAAGGAAGAAGGGGTGTTACCGTTTAGAGAAGCCCCAAATCATGGACACATTGTTTGAACAAGTGGAGCATAAATAAGAAGTGAAGAGGAGGAGTGAAAAAACAAGCTTGGAAAAACGCATGGAGTAATATTCTGAATTGACAAGCGTCGGTGGACTAAAATGCTCAGGGTAATCGGAAGAAGATGATTTGTTGAAGTGCACAAGGTAACAAGAAATGCATAAACACAAGGAGAAAATGCGCAGATCTGAGTATTTGTGAAAAAATGCAAGAAGCATGTGGATATATATATGTACACAGAATCTATATGTGAATCAGTGTTGTAATATAGTGTAAGAGAAACAACAGTTTGAGTTGAACCAATGGAAAAGAGCACAGTTAGTATAACAGAGTGCAAATCTTTGTGTGTGTAGACATGAAGACATAAAAGGAGGTATGGACGGGGCAAGGAAAGGAGATTGGTGTCTCCACTCAGGTTGGTTCCTAAACATTGCAAGTTGGTGCTTACATAGAGGATTGGTGTCCGCATAGGTCAGAGCCTAGTTTAACAAATTGGTTCGCAGACGATGGGTGTCCTCACAGGTTGAAGCATGCAATCTAGGAGTTGGTTCTTTCCAGTGGGATCAGTGTCCCAATCGAAGGAATTTATGAGTGATTCGGTGCTCACATCAGTGGAGATTGGTGTCTCATGTCTTTCTCTATAATATTAGTTTTCATATATATATATATATATAATTTTCTTGAAATATCTACAGATAGTTTGTTTTATTGATGTGATGTTATATTGATATTGGTGCATGTTTTAAAAGTGAATAATTTGTAAATCTGCGCATGATACTGATTCATCCCCCCCTCAGTATCATTAATAATTCCAACAATTGGTATACGAACATGTTTCTTTAGTAACAGTTTAACAACTGGAAGATAAATATCACTACGCAGAAATGGATAGGTAGGAGGGGATTCCACAAATAGAGCTCCAAGGTTCGATGGGTCTAACTACACTTTTTGGAGCATAAGAATGGAGGTGTATTTACAATCACTTGGATCTGATGTATGGAATTTTTTCCTAAGTGGTTACAAAGTTCCCAATAGTCCTCCAGTGGATGCAACTGAGTGCAATGCAAGGGCCATAAATGCAATATTGTGCAGAGAAACTCATAATTCACCAAGGTTATGTGGTGTACATCAACAAAGGAGGTATGGGACAAACTCAATAACAACTATGAAGGATATGAGAAAGTCAAGAAATAAAAATTGCAAACTTTCTCAGGACAGTTTGAAACCCTCAAAATGAAGGAAGAATAAAACATTGCAGCCTATCTCCTTCAAGTGGATGAGATTGTCAATGCAATCAGAGGACTTGCGGCACAAATTGACGAAGATGACTTGCATTCAAGGTGTCCAAGAAGAGAAGGGAAAGTAGGGAAGAGTCCTGCAAAAGTCTCTTTGATGCATCAAATGATGAGGAATCCAATTTTGTGAAGAATCTCAAAAGAGGCCAAGGAAAATACAAAGGTAAGTTACCCTTCAAATTTTTTAAATGTGGTAGAGTAGGTCACTTTGCTTATAAGTGTCCCTACAAGGACTCCAAGGATAGTGACAATGAATAGGACCTTAACTATAGAGAAAGAAGAAATTCACACCAAAATTCCAGGGCTGAACATAAAAATAAGAAGAGCTTGTATTCAAAGGAGAACAACAACTCATCTGATGAAGATGATGGTGATGACAATCTAAGAGAGGTACTCCTTATGGAAATGGTAGAATATTTTGAAAATAAAGGTCTAGAAGAGAAGGATAATGGTTTCTCTTCTATCAAGAAGAAATCATATAGTAAGAAGGTAGTTCTAAATAAGTACCGTGAAAAACAATCAGATCTTACAATAGATACTCTCAGCAAATATGTCTACAATGGAATTTGATTTTCATCCTCAAAGTGTTGTGAAAAATCTTACAACTTACCTGACAAGAATAATTGTCAGATAGAGTGTGAAAGAAAAGATGAAATCATTGGTTCTGAGAATGAACAGAATGCAGAAGTTGACTAGGTGGGTGAATTGATCAATGATTTGGATGAACTAAGAAGAGTAAGAAAGAAAAATCGACCTTTGGAGATTAGCGTGCATAAATCTCAAGAATCCTTGGATCTACAAAAGGATCAATTTCTCAAAGGTGAAGAAAAAATCGATTCCAAAAGAACCAAAGAAGAACTTATGAACAAATCCCTTGTAGTGGAATAAAATGAAAACAAAGAACTTAAGAAGAAACTAGTTTGCACACATAATACAATTGAAAAGATTGAAGAAAATAAGTTCTTATTGGAAGGATCAGTGAAAGAAACAAAACAGGGAAATGAGTTGCTCACAATACAACTAGATGAAGTAAGAAAAGAAGAAAAAAGTCTAAGGAACTGTTCTTTTGAAATAAAAGGGTTTGAGAACAAAAATCTTTCTGACATGAAAGTGGAAGATAAATTTACGAACAAATCATTAATTTTGGATGAGATACTGAATAGCGAAAGGTCACCAAAAGACAAGTCTGGTCTTAGCTGCAATAAGATAGAAAATGTCTGTGACAGCAAGCATGTTCTAATTGTGAGTCAACAAGTTGGGTCATATGAGAAAAACCAACTCAGGTATGATAATTATTACAATGTTCCTTTTTACAAAAGAAGGTTTAAGATGTAGTTATTATGGTCACACTGCTAAGTATTGTCATATTGTAAAGTGCTATGCTTGTGATTGATTTGGGCATAAAGCTCAAAATTGCTATAGATCAACAGAACAGTCAGAAAGGAACAATGCACACATTGCAAGAAGTAAGAATAGTTTTGTAAGGCATCAACAAAAAATTATGCGCACACAAAAATGGGTAAAGAAATGCTCACAGGTCTGTGCAATTGATGATAATAATGAAAATACTCTTATGGTAGCAGAGAATTGTTGCTTATTTTGATGACTTCCAAAGTGTGCAAATAAGGTCCTTGAATTCAAAAGGCTATGTGGATTCAATGAAACTGAAATAGTGTAGCCAAAGGTCACATGATCTTGTTCATATATTAAAGCGATATGATGTATTAGTCTCAAATGGCAAAGATTTTTTTCAGCATAATAGTCTCATTAATAATTTTTTTTGCTGTCAAATAAAAGGACGATAAAAAGAATGACCAATAACTTGCGCATAAAGACAAAAGTGTTGATGTATCAGAATAAAACCAAAGTACATTTAAATGTATATTCATATTGCGGAAAAGAGAGAATCATGTGAATGTTGCCCAGATTGGTATGTATTAAAAAGCAATGCCATTAGAAAAATACCATATACAAAATGTGCCCTTACATCTTGGTCAGATGTGACAGTTACAAAATGAAAATCAAAGCCGAAGCTCGAGATCTAGCAAGTTCCCGACATGGTTGGATAGGGATGGATTCACGAAATGGTTGGATGGTTGCAGAATAACTGAAGCTCAAGATCAGGCAAAGATCGCTCAATGGAATCAAGAGCTTGTAGTATTTGACAGAGTTGTAAGGTTGAAGAAGTCTGTGAAGAACCTTCAATAATTAACTAATGAAATACACAATATATCAGATCAGAGAGGCCAAGGAAAATATGTCAGAGCGCAGGGTATAATCGTCCATAGAAATATACACATTGTGACACTTCCCCTTGCAAGGTAAGGTGCCCCCATTGGTAATCATGACTTCAAAGTTGGAGCAAGGATGGATAAAAAAATCATCCTCTTTGGAGATCCGAGGGTTAATGAAGTTATGAGTGCTACCAGAATCAATGAGTATTGTAAGAGGGAGCTTCTTCAAGTAACCCCTGACCCACATTGTTTGTGGGGTGGTGACTCCGGCTAAAGCATGGAGAGATATCTTTGGGTGGTCGTACTAAGATGGAGGGTCAACAAGTGGTTGTTGAATGTCGACCTGATCATCTATTGTATCTGGAGCTTCTTCAACAAGTTCATAAGTAGGCAGAGAATCCACATCCAAGAGATAGAGCTTTTTCTCAACACGTCTATGTCCCCAAGTGAATTTATCATCACAATTATAACAAAGCCATTTTTCTCTATGTGCTCGCATCTTTGTTTTAGAAAAATGCTTGATAGGAGTTGGTCGAGGAGCTGGTGTGATGGGAGGTCATTGGGAAACCATATTTCTGAATGGAACAAAAGTGGATTTGGAGCGCTGTTGGGCTGTGATCTTATCGTCCTCCAACTTAGCCAACCCTAGGACTTCCATCATTGTGTTGGGACAGAACATTTTAACCTCTGAGCGGATTTCATCCTTGAGACCACTGATATAACAACTCCTGTAGAATTCATCAGACAAGCCTTCTGTGCGATTGGCCAGTTTCTCAAATTATGTCTGATACTCTCTCACAGTTCCAATTTGGTGAAGTTTAGTGGGTGCTCTTGTGAAGTCATCAAAAGCACTAGGACCAAATCGTTGCAAAAGGAGTTGGAAAAAATCTATTCAGTTTGGCTCATCATGAGCTGTGATGTACCAACAATACCATTGAATGGATTCCTATTCCAAATGAAAGGATGCAAGTAGAACTTTGTGGACATCAAAAGTATGATGCAGACTGAAATATTGTTCTGCCCGGTATATCTATCAAGTCGGATCATTACCATTGAAGCGAGGAAAATCAAGGTTTGGCCCATGAAAATTGCTAGAAGAAGAGATCCCAGTGTCTACAGAAGATTCTAGTTGTCGTTTATTGTTCATGGCTGAATGTTGAAGATGGAGGCTGAGAAATTTTTCATCCAGATATTGGAGTTTGATTTTGAGGGCTGCAAGTTCTTCATCCATGATTTGTGATCCTGTGTAGGTGACAACCATAACCAGAAGTTTTTTTTTTTTGAATGGGTAGAAAAACAAAAACAAAAACTGTTTTAGTAAAGGGAAAATATGATTTGGGGAAAACTCTGATGGGTAATTAGGGTTTGACTAGTTTTTGGACACTTTTAAATGGACAGAGAAGCAAAAAATGAGGATTTTAGAAGCGGGGTGAAGGAATGGGAAAAATTTTCAGAGAGGGACAAAGAAGTAGGAATAGGAAATGAACACTGTGGCAAACTTTGAAGGAAATTGAGTGAAAATCGAAGAAGTTATGGGAAACCCTAAAAATAGACAAATGTGAGATTTCTAGCTTTAGGAAGTGGAATTTGGTATAGGGTCCCGAGGAATGAAATATGCAGAATGGGATTTCAAAGGTGTCGGTGAAGTTTCAAGGGAAACAGAGTTAAAACAAGGGAGATATGGAGAAAATACATACATACATACATATACACACACACACACACACACACACACACACATATATATATATATATATATATATATTTTGGAATGGATCTGCAACGACGCGGAAGTGATCGGAAATAGATGGAGCTACAATGGCGTAGAAGAGATTGGCAGCTGTTCTGGACAGTTGTAATCTGCGATTTATCAGCTGAAAATAAATATGGACCCCAGGTATGCTCGGCTTCCTAACAGTTCAAGGGATTCACTCTGCCACCAATGTTGTCTGACGGCTTGGGTATTAGGGGTGCCCCTCACTCCACGTCTTAAGTAAACCTGATAACCGCTTTGCCAAAAACGACATCTCTTGGTTTACCTCACGGGTGGGAACTAGTCAATCAGGTAGGGGTCGTTTCCCTTTTCACTGGTAGGTCCTCTCAATGGGCTAGTTACTTCGGGGTTCCTGTGGTACTCCTCACAATGAGTTTTAGGGCTTATGCCCAAGTACTTCCCACATTTAAGCGGATAGGGATTATTCCCAGATCCGAACCTGCAACAGATGCAAAATTTATTTTTTGGCAGAGATTTCACCCAACGAGCCTAAGAAAGTGCTATGATACCATATGTGAAGAACCTGCAACAATTAATTGATGAAATACACGATATATCAGAACACAGGATATTTTTATTGATCGCGGGCCATGTAATACCCCAATTTTGACCCTTAGGAAATATTGGCTTCTAATGTAAATATTGTATACACACGTCGTATGTTTCCCTAGCGTGGAGCTCAAGGCCAAGGCCCCGCTAGTTTATGCTCGGATTTTATTTGAACTAAACACGCTTGATATTTTGTTACCCACGTGCTATTAAGCCATGGGATATTGTAAATTGATGTAAATATTTAATATTAAAATAAAATACCAAAATTGGCTATGGAGGAAACGAATGAGAAGGGGCCACGTGTATCCACTAGGGAGTGGTGAGGGGGCTATGGGACTAAACCCTAGGCTGCCACATGTCATTATGAGAACCCATTGACTTTCCTAGAAGACATTTATGCCTGCTGTAAGGAAGTGGTTGAGATTTCAGCCCATGGCTTCAATGGAGCATGGGCAGCCCATAAATTCGTATGGATAGTTATGAGCTCTGTTTTCTTGTACAAGAAGTCACTCAACCTCATGGGAGGTTGCTTCATCCTCATCCCCATCCCACTGTGGAAGGACCTAGCATCATTATCCATCCAAAAAATGAGTTTCCAGTAGGGAGAAAACCAGAAATCGCAACTGTGAGAGAACCCATGTTTTGGGAAGCCAAAAACGTCAAGATTTGGTATTGGACAGTGAAATCCAATGGGGGATCCATTGGTATGATCCTTGGGGCGAATTTGGGAGCATGAACTACCCCGAAATCAATAGGAAAATCTAGTTTTTGCAGCTCAGAAAACCAGTGACGGATTTGGAGTTATTTGGTGAGCAGAATGGTGAGAAATCAAGTTGGGAATGACTATGCAGAGGTTGGGTATGCTTGATAAACCCAGTGAAGGCTAGGATCTCAAGGATTAGCAGCGGGACCTTTCTATGCCCATCCTGAAGAGCACTAGAGGGAAGAGTTTCCTGAGGGACTGTGTAACAGAGAAGGGGATCTTCCTTGTGTTGGATGTGGTAGGTAATGTGGGTGCTTGATTGTTGAGTTCACTTGAGATGCCTGTAGCTCTGTGGTTGAGCTCACTGGCTTAGCGTTACCCTCCTCTATCTTCTTGTATGCTTGATAAACCCAACGATGTGTTGGCTTAGCATAGCTAATGACCGAAACCAGGGCTGTGAGTGAGCCCAGCTAGTTCTTCCTTAGTGGATACACAGCCCAGCTCGGGGGTGATCTCTCAGCTGAAAGAATATAGGCTGGATAGAGATCAATGGTTGGGTGGAATGTTTCCCTCACGTAGCCAGTCGTTGGACATTTACATTTCAAGATAAGTATTCTTGTGAATTAATTTATATACATTCTGTGTTCTGTAATGTGTTCAATCTGAATGTTAAATATTCATGGTAATCAAATTGATATGGAATCAACTTTTTGCTTGAGATAAACATGTTGATGCATTCCATCCTGTCTGTGTATTATGTTTAATTCCGCTGTGTTTATATTGAATTGAATTTGCACACAGAAGTTTTAATTGTTATGAAATTATGAGTAAAAATATTGAGGCTAAGTCTTTACTAAAGCCCGGTGTGTTGTTAACGTTTCCTTCCCTGCATTTAATGGGAGAAGGGGACGTTACAGGCCACTTCGAGGGGGAAACCTCCTTTGAGCAAGCTCAATACAAATAACTTCATCATACCTTCATTGGCCTCAACACAAACATATATACTAAGTCTAGGTGCCAATACTATGGATCAATACCATGGGACATATATTACTACGAGACGACTTACAAAGCATATGCGTCCAACAACAATATACTAACAAATTAATGAGAAGGGTTGACACAGGTTCCTAACAAAGTCTTGTTTGCATTACACTGCTCCATCTGAAATGAATTCAAAAAATCAAGAGTTTGCATTTGTTGTCGTTCTAGGAAATCAATTCGCCACTTCAGAACCAGTATCTCCTCTGAATTTCCATGACTCTAATCTGTGACTGGGTATACCATTTCATGAAATATAATTATTTTATCTGAGAATGCTAAAATCCTGTTGAAATATTGTAACTTTTAAGAATATTATATTTGTACTTTATTATTTCGGAGATGTTCCATTCTTTTGTGGAGACCCTATTGTATATCCAGAGATGTTTATTCCTCGGAGGAAGTGTGGTAACTAGGGTTATTAGATCTCCCATGTGAGGTTGGCCCTGAGTTAGTTGTTTAGGGGTTATTAGACTCTCTTAAGAGAGGTCGACCCCATTAGGGTGAAATGTTAATTAGAACACAAGTATAAATAGAGGAGGTGTGTTCCTCATTTATACCATTCATTCACTCACTTGTGATTGGCGCATAGGCAAGAGAGAGGTTTGCATAGGAGGAGAATGAGCTATTGTTGAGGACTACATCTTGTATTGGGTTTATTATCTATATTGAGGAAAGCTTTGCCGGTTTTTCTACCCCATGAGGGTTTCCCAGGGTAAATCTTTGTCTATCTTGTGATTGTGTTTCTTTCAATGATATTGCTTGTGAAATTAGGCTAAACTTAACATGGTATCAGAGCTATCATGAATAGGACATCTTTCACAAGGTGAAAATACCTCTCTCTCCTCCTCCGGTGAAAATTAGGGTTTCTGCAAAAAGTTGGAATTTTTGGAATTTGATTGCATGGCTGGATAGCCCTCCTCAAAATCGAACTTTTGAGCCCTAGATCGAACTTTTTGAGTGGGTAGAACTCCAGGAAAGTCAAACCCTAGTTTTGTTTTTGAACCATAATTGCAGAAAACCAATGAACCAGAAAAGTGTGCACCTGTGCACCAGTGAACCAGAAAAGCTGTGAACCTGTGCACCAGTAAACCATAAAAGTGAAGACCAGAAAACTAGAAATTCTGTTGCAGATCCAGAAGGTGAAAAGTTGAAGTTTCCAAAAGAAGAACACACCAGTATTCTCAATTCAATCAAGCACATCTCCTAGTAAGTGTTATTCTATCTCTTGAGAAACTTCAATCTCTATGACCCCCTTGATAAGATGGCTCCAAGCACTAAGCTTGAAGACAAATTAGAGGGTATAGAGAATTTTTGGGCATGGAAATATAGGATTGGTCTCATTCTTTAAGAGAATGATCTTTCCCAATATATCAAAGATGAGATTGCAGAACCTGAAGAAGATGAAGCCAAAGAGAAGTATAGGAAGGAATTGATTAGGGCAAAGAGAATCATTGCTGATTCTATCAAAAACCACTTGATTCCCCAAGTGGCATCCAAGAAGACCCCAAAGGAAATGTATGATGCCCTTTCCAGAATGTATGAAGGAAAAAACATCAATAGGAAGATGAACCTGAGAGCTCAATTGAAGAGCACCAAGATGAATCAAGGAGAATCCATTCAAGATTATTTCTCAAGGGTTTCCCAGTTCAAGGAACAGCTAGATGCCATTGGAGATACCCTTGATGAAGATGAACTAGTCATGACTGCTTTAAATGGTCTCACTAGACCTTGGGAGTCATTCATCCAAACCATGTGTGCCAGAAAAGAGAGCATGAAGTTTGATGTGGTATGGGAAGATTGCATTCAAGAAGAAGCTAGGGTTGCCAACAGAGAAGCCTTGCTCAAAGAAGGTGACCAAGCCTTGGCAACCCACACCAAGAGAAGAAGGAATAAATCCTACTTCAAGAAGGATAGTCATAAGGAGTATCAACCTCCTTAAGGATTTCAGAAGAAAAGAGGAACTAATCAAGGAAGAGATTACTCCTCATTCCAATGTTTCAATTGTCATAAAATAGGACATCTTGCTAGAGATTGTCCTTCAAAGAAGAAGAAGAAGGGTTTCCACCATATAAGACATCAAGCACATCTAGCAGAAGATGATAGTGAAGAAGAAGAAGAAGAGGAGGAAAGGCCTCAGAAGAAAAGAGCTAGAATAGAAGAAGAAGATGTAGAAGAATATGTTCTATTCTATGCACTCTCTGGGTCTGTAACACCTGGAGAAGATACATGGCTTATTGATAGTGGTGCTTCAACGCACATGACAGGTCAAAATAAAACTCTTGCAAAACTTGAAGAGAAGACCTCTCCACAGAAAGTATCTTTAGGAGATGACTATCAATATCCCATCAAGGGAATTGGTGAAGCAAGCTACAAGCTTGATTCTGGAACTCCATTGAAGATGAAGGAGATACTATATTTACTAGGTTTGAAGAAGAACTTACTTTCTATCTCAACTCTAGATAAGAAAGGTTGTAGGGTTGCATTCATAGATGGACAAGTACTCATGTGGTCCAAAGGAAAATCAATTGAGGATGCAATTGTCATTGGTGAAGAAGAAGGAGGTCTATACAAACTCAAGGGTCATCCAGAATCTACCCTTGTTCATGAAGCCACTAGCCCTAGTGAGCTATGGCATAGGAGGCTTCCTCACATTAACTACAAGCACTACCTCATGTGAGTAAAGTAGTCATAGGACTACCAGATTTGAAGATTGATCATGATGGCACATGTAAAGGATGTGCAAAAGGGAAGAATATCAAGAACCCATTTCCAAAGAGTGAAACAAAGACTAAAAGTATTTTGGAATTGATTCATTCAGATGTATGTTGACCAATTCCCTCCACGTCCTTGAGTGGATATGAATACTACCTTACATTTATTGATGACTACTCTAGAAAGAATTGGATATACTTTCTAAAAGGAAAGAATGAAGTCTTTGGAAAATTCAAGGAGTTCAAATCCTTGATAGAAAATCATTCAGAAAAGAAGATCAAAATACTTAGGACAGATAATGGTGGAGAATACCCTTCAAAGGATTTTGAAGTCTTTTGTAAAGAAGATAGAATCAAGAGGGAATTAACCACTCCCTACAATCCTCAACAAAATGGTGTTGCGGAAAGAAAGAATAGAACCATTATGGAAGCAATGAAGACGATGATACATGATCAAGACCTACCTATGTATCTATGGGCTGAAGCAGCTAGGACAACAGTTTATGTGCAGAATGGACTATCTCATAGTGCTCTTGAGTTGAAGAGCCCAGAAGAAGTGTTTACAGGGAAGAAGCCTGAGGTAAGTCATCTCAAGATATTTGGATGCCCAGTATATATTCATGCTCCAAAAGAAAAGAGAACCAAGCTAGATCCTTCTGGGAAGAAGGGAATATTTGTTGGATATTGTGAGGCATACAAAGCATTGAGAATATACATCCAAGGATTCCACCATATGGAAATTAGTAGGGATGTGACATTTGATGAAGAGGCAGCTCTCAAGAAATCTAGGAAGTGCCAGTATGAAGAAGTATATGAAGAAGATGCACCTCCCATAATTGCAGAAGCTGTACCTACCCCTAAAGAGGTAACACCTGAAGACCATGACATTATAGAACCACAAGAACCCCCCATCACAAACATTTCAAGAATGAGAAAGCTAGCATGGGAAAGAGACGTTATACTAGGAGCAGAAAAGTATGGAGCCCCTGAAGGCTCCACCAGAGTGAGCAAGAAACCAAAGCCATTCAATAACTATGTGGATTTGATGTGTAGATCAAGAACCTACTAGTTATGAAGAAGTAGTTCATAAGAAAGAGTGGGTAGAGGCAATGACTGATGAGTACCTATCAATAATGAAGAATGATGTTTGGGATATAGTTCCCAAACCAAAAGACAAAAGTGTGGTATCCTCCAAATGGATATACAAAATAAAACATGCTGCGGATGGTAGCATTGAAAAATATAAGGCAAGATTTGTGGCCAGAGGATTCTCTCAGAAAGAGGGAATTGACTATGAAGAGACATGCACCAGTTGCAAGGTACACTTCCATTAGAACTATCATGGCACTTGCATCCATGATGAAGTGGGAATTACACCAGATGGATGTAAAGACATCCTTCCTGAATGGTGTGATTGAGGAAGAGGTGTACATAGAACAACCACAAGGATTTGAGGTGGAAGATGGAAGAACCCATGTGTGCAAACTGAAGAAGGCTTTATATGGGTTGAAGCAAGCTCCTAGAGCTTGGTATGGAAGAATTGACAGTTTCTTGACAAGCTTGGGATTTACCAAAAGTAAAGCTGATCCTAATATTTATCTCAAGGTTATGGATGATGAACCTGTCATATTGTTGGTATATGTGGATGATCTATTTCTGAAATGAAAAACATATTATCGAGTGCAAGAAGAAGCTCTCTTTAGAGTTTGAGATGAAAGATCTCAGATTGATGCACTACTTCCTAGGTCTAGAAGTATGGAAAGGCCCAGAAGGAATCTTTCTCAACCAAGGAAAGTATGCTGTGGAAATCTTAAAAATATTTGATATGTTGGAATGTAAAGCGATGGCCACTCCCATGGATTCCAACTTGAAGTTGTTAGTTGATGACTCCTTAGAGTTAGTGGATGCGACTTTGTACAGACAGATTATTGGGACATTGATGTATCTGATGAATACCAGGCTAGATATATGCTTTGCTGTGAACACCTTCATTCATTATCTAGTGGAACCTAGGCGTGTTCACCTGATAGCTGCAAAGCATGTGGTGAGGTACCTAAAGGGTACGATAGATTTTGGTATATGTTATCGTGGAGATCATGACTTCAGATTGTATGGCTACACAGATGCTAATTGGGAAGGAAGTGTATCAGACAGGAAGAGTACATAGGGTGGATGTTATTGTCTTGGATCTTCCATGATCTCGTGGTTTAGCAGAAAGTAGTCAAGTGTGGCTCTCAGCACAGCTGAAGCGGAATATATAGCTGCCTGCTCTACTAGTTGTGAAGCGGTATGGCTTCAGAAGTTGTTATCAGGATTGTTTGACCTAGAGATGGACCCCACTGTGATCGTGTGTGACAACTAGAGTTGTATCAAGATGATAGAGAATCCAGTGTTCCATGATAAGTCAAAGCACATAGAGATCCGATATTTCTATATACGGGATATGGTGCAGAAAGGAGCTATCAAGCTCGAGTATGTGAGCACTGACCAACAAGTTGCTGATGTGTTGACCAAACCTATGTCTCGAGTAAAGTTTGAGTATTTCCGAGACAAGCGGTGTAGTCCAGAAGGACCCTCCTCAAAAGGGGGAGTGATATGATCGATGATGATATTTGGATACTGGTATCGATATGGATACCTGTATCGATGATGAGATTGCCTACATCGATGGTAAGGTCGACGATGAGGATACCTCTATTGATAAGGATAATGTATTGATGATTTGGATACTGTATCGATGATGTGGATACATGTGTCGATGATGAGGACACCTGTATTGATACATGTGTTGATGATGAGGATACCTATATTGATTTGGATACTTGTATCGATGATGAGGTTACCTGTTCCGACGATGAGGTCAATGAAGAGGTTTCCTATTACATGCATGGTCCTCAGACTTTGTCTAGTGGATGAGGAGGGATTGTATCATCCTTGGACTTAGGTCCCTGAACAAGATCCGTAGACAGTTGTCTTTGAGAAGTGGTCCCTAGTGGACGAGAGGATTGTATCATCCCAGGACTTTGGTCCCTGAATAGATCTGTAGACAGTTGTCTTCAAGAAGAGGTCCCTAGTGGATGAGAGGATTGTATCATCCCAGGACTCTGGTCCTTCAATAGATCCGTAGATAGTTGTCTCCGAGAAGTGGTCCCCAGTGGACGAGAGGATTGTATCATCCCAGGACTTTGGTCCCTAAATAGATCCGTATACAGTTGTCTCCGAGAAGTGGTTCCCAGTGGACGAGAGGATTGTATCATCCTAGGACTTTGGTCCATGAATAGATCCGTAGACAATTGTCTCCGAGAAGTCGTCCCCAGTGGACGAGAGGATTGTATCATCCCAGGACTTTGGTCCCTGAATAGATCCATAGACAGATGTCTCCGAGAAGCGGTCCCTAGAAAACGAGAGTGGATTGTATCATCCCCGGACTTCAGTCCCTAAATTGATCCGTAGATATATGTCTTCGAAAAAGGGTCCTTAGACTTTGTCTAAGTTGACGAGTGGATTGCATCGTCGCTAGACATGCCATGGTGTCTTAAATGGATCATGTGTATTGCAGGGTATGCTGCTACGATACTGTTGATCATGATGATTTAGATGACGATGCTGTTGATCATGATGATCTAGATGACGATGCTGTTGATCGTGATGATCTAGATGATGATGCTGTTGATCGTGATGATCTAGATGACAATGTTGTTGATCGTGATGATCTAGATGACGATTCTATTGATCGTGATGATCTAGATGACGATGTTTTTTATTGTGATGATCTAGATGGCGATGTTGTTGATTATGATGACTATGCTGTTGATCATACTGTTGATTGTGATGATCTAGATGACGATGTTGTTGATCGTGATGATCTAGATGACAATGCTGTTGATCGTGATGATCTAGATGATGATGCTGTTGATCATGATGATCTAGATGATGATGCTGATGATCGTGAGGATCCAGATGATGATATTGTTGTGGATGATCGGGTGCTGCAGAAGATGAAGATTCAGTACTGAAGATGTTGATGTTCCAGTATTGAAGATGTTCCATTAACTGCTTGAGTTACTGATGATGTATAAAGAAAGCTTCCAATGATTTATAGATGTATCATGTATTATGTAGTTGATGACTCCTTGCTCCTGCAGATGTTCTTATAATATCCTTCTCGTTAAGGGGGAGTGTTGAAATATTGTAACTTCTAAGAATATTATATTTGTACTTTATTATTCTGGAGATGTTCCACTCTTCTGTGGAGATCCTATTGTATATCCAGAGATGTTTATTCCTCCGAGGAAGTGTGGTAACTAGGGTTATTAGATCTCCCATGCGAGGTCGACCCTGAGTTAGCTGTTTAGGGGTTATTAGACTCTCTTAGGAGAGGTCGGCCCCGTTAGGGTGAAAAGTCAGTTAAAACACAAGTATAAATAGAAGAGGTGTGTTCCTCATTTATACCATTCATTCACTCACTTGAGATTGGCACATAGGAGAGAGAGAGGTCTGCATAGGAGGAGAAGGATCTCTTGTTGAGGACTACATCTTGTATTGGGTTGATTATCTATATTGAGGAAAGCTTTGCTAGGTTTTCTACCCCATGAGGGTTTCCCAGGGTAAATCTTTGTCTATCTTGTGATTGTGTTTCTTTCAGTGATCTTGCTTGTGAAATTAGGCTAAACTTAACAAATTCCATCTGTATTTTCAACTTCGCAAAATCATCCTACTACGACTGAACCAGTAAATGAAGACTACGTAATGAATTGTTGAACCTTTGAAAATGGGTAGACATTGTAGGCAAAGTCACAATGCTTAGAATTGGAAAACTAAAATGAGCTTGACAAAGGAAATATCAAGGAAATAGGACAACTAACAAGGCCACACACAGCTCATAAATAGATTTGGGAAGTGTCTTTCGCGCACGTCTAAATAAATTGAAGGGACATTGAAGCTAACTATATTCATGATCACGTGCTTTGAAGCAAACTGAGAAGTCATCGAAGTTGAGTGCATTTATGACAACACATGATGATATGAATTATGATGATTGGGGTAAAGGACAAAAAGGAAAATTGAACTCATTGTTTTGTATGCTTGAATTGATATCTTCTAAAAGGCTCAAGTATGACAACAAGACGTCATACAATATGCATAAGTTATCCATCATATCGAATTGTTGCAAAGTCGGTTGACGGATGGAAATATGTGCGACATCAATAAATATTTTTTGGAGGATATGAAAAGATGTATGAAGCCATTGTTCTAGAAAATTCATCCTACGGATAGTTAAACTTACTCAGAGATTAAACTAGATTCAACTAAGTCCAATCTAAGACAACAAAGTAACAAGTGGAACCCTAAACTCCTAGATCTAATTCAATGTATGAAGATCAAAGCACTGAGAGAGAAGAGAAGGTGTGACTTACCTTAGAATAGCCGATTGTCCTAGCTCCAGTTCCAAGCTTGATGTCCAATATATGAACCTGTGTAAGCAAGACAAACACAATATCTCCAAATACCAAATACAATGATTAAGATCTAAATTCTAATGAAACATATCATGAATCTAAACTAGTAAGAAACATAATATGGGAGAATAATCCAAGTTGTATTAAGGTAGATTAAAGAATATGAATACAATGTTACCCTTGATGTCCAAGCAATAGTGTCTCCTTCCAATACTTCCTCGTTGTTATCTCTGCAAATCCTCCAAGACCATAGGTTTGATGCCTCCAAATTTCTCCCCTTAGCTCATGGATGGAATCCTTCTTATAGGACTTGGGAGGCCAAACACTAAGAGAGGAAGGTGGATCTAGGTGAGTGAATGGTGGATCAAGAGGTTGAACCAAGCCAAAGAGGGAGGGTGAGTTAGGATTCGAGAGGAACCCCAATCACAAGAAAATATATTTGAAGGTAAGATCCACTTTCCAAGCTAAGGATTAGTTAAGGTGATTTTTGCGCCCTGGACATTGATCAAGGCACAAAAATGTTGTAATTTCCATGCCCCTGCAGGCATGCAGGGCACAAAAATGAAGAATTTCCGTGCCTTGCAACACTAGCAAGGCGCAAAAATCTCAGTAAAATGTGCTCAAGGAGGTGGAATTTTGACTCTATGAGTTGGAATTCGGATGAGGTGAGTTGGATTTGTCTCCAAGGACTCCAAGGAAGGCCAAGGAGGGGACCAGCGAGGTAGGAGTAAGTTCCAACACTCGTTAGGAGGTAGAGTCATTAGATTCTGCATGGTGATATGACATGAAGACGTGAAATGGCACTCAAAGTGAGACTTTGAGGTATTATAGCCAGGAAGAAGATATGTGTCATTAATATCAATATTAATGAAGGTGCATTTAATCAATGATGCTAATGTTGTTGCGTAAAAGCCTCTCCAATATGATAAAATCCTAGCATAGTGCAATAGATGCAACAAAAGGAAGAAATGAAAGAAGAAATAAGTCATCATAAAAGATAGTGCAAGTTCAAAAAGGGAACCTACAATTACGCAAGGAGAGCATTGTATTGTGACACGAAAATGAATGAAGAAGCATGAAGGCAAAGAGTGTGATACTTGAGCATGGAAGACATGAACAATAGCATGAAGTCAGGGGGAGAATGCTATGAAGAATTGATATAAGAATCTACGCAAAAAGGATAAGATGGCATGAAGACAAGGAATCGTGTAGAAGCATCCAAACATGAAATTCTGTAATACAACATTGATACAAGAGACTGGATCAATACAAGACTAGAGGAATCAGGATGGAATGAAATCTACAACTGTGAAGGGGGAGTACACCTATAGTAACAACAATTGTAGCAGCTATAGAAATAATGACATATGCACATATTATAGGGAAACTTAGCGCGGTGCAGGAGAAGCAACAAAAGGAAAGGGAATACAACAGGAATAAAGGGGGAGCAATAGAAACACATGAGTGACATTACAAGTTAGACAAGGTCAGAAGGAAAGACAATGCAAAGTCAGAGCTCAAGAAGAGAACCTGCAATTTTGCAGGGGGAGTATCCCTTTTCCATTATGTCAAAAGGGGAGATATATCATGAAGCAGGTAGAGATATCATGAATCATGTAATAGAGAACTGCATAGGAAGCATGAAGAAATGAAAAATAACAAAGAGATACTAATCGGAGGTTTCACAACAAAGTGTTGTATCAAACTCGCATGAACATAGGGGGAGCATTGTATCAAATTGGAATGAAAACGGGGGGAGAACTGTACTATGTGCAAGCAGAACAAAGCAATTCATGATCAGGATGAGCACAGATTCATAAGGTGTTGACATCAATGCCGAAGGGGGAGATTGTTGAACCTCGGTTTTCATTGATGTCAAAGAAGACTCAATATCTATTCGCTAGTTTGAAGAAGTACATAAGACCTAAGTGTGCAAGACCTAAATCCCACCTAGTCATGGTACTCCAAAGTTTATGTCAAAAGAATATTCAGTGTCTTTGGTCCAGTTTGAAGAAATATATCAAAATATGTGTGCAAGTCTCAGAAGTGTGCAAGACTCATCAAGTAGTGGTACTCCATTATGCAATATGCACTGAGTGATGGTCCCTGGGTGCGGGAGACCCACCAAGCCAATGAACTAGAGTGTGCAAGATCCACATAGTCATGGTACTCCATTTGCATGGGTGAATACAAGTGGCAGATGCATGGGTAACTTGGTCTGAAAAGAAAGGAAGACTGGGGTGTTACTGTTTAGAGAAGCCCCAACTCGTGGACAAATTGTTTGAACAAGTGGAGTATAAATAAGAAGTGAAGACGAGGAGTGAAAAAAAATCTTGGAAGAATGCATGGAGTAATATTCTGAATTGACAAGATTCAGTGGACTAAAATGATCATGGTAATCAGAAGAAAGATGATTTGTTGAAGTGCGCGAGGAAACAATAAAAACATAAACACAAGGAGCAAACACAAATATTTGAGCATTTGCGAAAAGGTGCAAGAAGCATGTGGATGTGTGTGTGTGTGTGCGCCCGCGCGTGCAAAATTTATGTGGATCAGTGTTGTAATACATTGTAATAGAAATAGTATTTTGAGTTGAAACAATGGAAAAGTCAGCAGTTAGTGTAGCAGAGTGAAAATATTTGTGCGTCTGGATACATAAATTTGTACTATCTTCTTCATAGGGAGGTTGGATAGTGAAAGGAAAAGGAGATTGATGTCTCCACTTAGGTTGGTTCGTGAGCACTGCAAGTTGATGCTTGCACAGAGGATTGATGTCCTCACAGGTTGGAGCCTAGTTCAACAAGTTGATGCTTGCAAAGAGGATGGTTGTCCTCATAGTTTGAAGCCTGCAATTTGCAAGTTGGTGCTTTCCAGTGGGATTGGTGTCCCAACCAGAGCAATGTCTGAGTGAGTCGATGCTCACATCAGTGGAGATTGGTGTCTCCTGTATTTCTCTATAATATCATTTTTCATACATATATATAAGTTTCTTCAAATATGTATCCACAATTTGTTTTATTGATGTGATGTTAAAATGATATTGGTGCATGTTTTAAAAGTGAGTAGTTTGTAAATCTGTACATGATACTGATTCACCCCCCTCTCAATATCATTAATAATTCCAACAGCTCTGATAATACATTGCCGACAACCTCCATTGTTCATTGGCATGACTCTGCATTGTATTTTGAATTTATAGAATATGATTTTTATGCACCGTAATCATGGTATGGTGTTTCATCTATTCAATCTCTCCCAGATTCCAACATCAGTGCACTAGGATTAGGTCAAAATTTGGCTTAATTCCCATAATATGTGGAGTGGGAAAGAAATATTTGATGCATATTGACCCATTTTTGTTCAGATTAACCACTCTAATTAGCATGGCCCTCTTTCATGTGGTTTTGATTCAACAACATGTAGCAGCGATTGAGTTGACTTGGTGAACTCACATGGAGCGTTCACGGTCCACATTTCAACATAATTTTCACACTCTATCCTGCTCAAACCATTTTTTCAAGTGATGGTGCATTGTGGTATTTCGTGTGGTGGATTTGGGGCCACATATTGGGTCATTTAGCTGACACATTCAAACCCTTCACACAAACATTTAAGATTATTTGTTGTGAAATCCTATCTATCTATCTATCTATATATATATTGTGCATCCTGAAATCGCTTGTGTAAAAGCATCAAAACGTTGCGTTGTGTAGATCATGGTTGATGACAAGAAGCATTCTAACATTCACCTTCTGAAATATCTTAAATCCAATCCTTGTGGTGAAAATCCCTATATGCAGGTTATTTATTCGAAATGAAAGAATATCATATAACAAAGGAAGTTGGAAGATACATTGTCTAGTTGTTGAAAACATACCTTTATTTTGTTCAAGTCATACTTTGTCTATAGAGCCAATGAAGAATAAAAAATTGCAACTAGGGAGATGATGTAAACAAAGTATTTTGGTATAAGTGCTTTCTTGTGTAGAGATCCATATATATTTGTAAATTGTGAATTGATTGAAAAAGAGTATGCAGTGAATGCTCATAATGTGAATATGAATCTAGTAAGCTGAATGAAAAAGGGGGATACACAACAATTGAATGAGCATTTGCAGCTGCAGGTATTGCAAAAGAAAGTTTAGACAATGAAATTTTTTTAACACAGATATTGTGAAGGCCAATGAACAGATTCAATGGCTAGACTAGCTAGGATAGTAATGAATAAAATAACCAAGGATCAAGTCAACATAAAGCCTCTTAGGGTGGCAGGTGGAGCTTGGGTGAGGATTGAATTCCATGTAGTAAGTTGAAGCTTACAGTACATGTTTGTGCCTGAGCATAGCAGGTTGTGGCCTAAGTATAGCAGGTTGGTGCTTTCTACATTCTGGACACTCCATCAAGTTGCAGCATGTTGGAGGCAGGCTATAGCCTGCCAATTTGTAAGTTAGAGCTTACATGAGGATAGGTGTCCTCACAGGTGGAAGCTTGTAGATCTATGTAAGAAAACTTATTTTATGAAACATTGTTAAGCATAAAATCCTTGTATTTTGTTGTGTACTAAATGTGTTGAACATTGATTGTATATGTGTTAAATTATTTAAAATTTCTTAGAACAGATTCACCCCCCTCTCAGTTCTAGCAATTGGTATCAGAGCTAGTTCCTTCAAAGACATGATAACCCCTAGAAGGAAGATCCTTACCAATGGACAATAAAGAGGGACTATCGACAAGCAAGTCACCTTTGTTTAATGGGTCTCAACATGCTTTTTGGAGTATAAGAATGAAGTCTTACTTACTATCTCTTGGATTTGACATCTGATAGTCTATTGTATATGTATATACACATCCCACCAATCCATGTATAGATGCAACAAGAAAAAATCATGTGAAAATAATGAAAGAGAAAAGAATGTTATTTTGTGTGGTTTAACAAATTTAGTATTCACCAAAGTCATACATTTAAGTCAACCAAATATATGTGGGATAAGCTGCATAATATTTATGAAGGAGATGACACTGTGAAAAGAGCCAAGCTTCAATTTGTAGAGGATATTTTGAAGGTCTCAAAATGGAAGACGATGAAAAAATAGCAGACTGTTTCCTTAGAGTTGATGAGATTGTCAACTCTCTCAAAGGTTTGGGGGAAGAAGTTAAATATATATCCATAGTTCAAAAGGTGTTGAGAAATCTCCACAAAATATTTGATGCCAAAGTATCTGTACTAGAATATAGGAAGGACCTCGATATTGTCACCATGTATGAGTTGCATGGGATCTTGAATTCTTATAAAGTGAGAATAAAAGTGGACCAGACACCTAAGAAGGAGGAAACCTTCAAAACTTCTAAAAATAAAGGAAGGAGAATCCCATCTCAAGGCATACTTCTAGTGATGATCCAGATGTTGAAGAAGAAAACTTTGTGAAGAAGCTAACAAGAGCTTCTGGAAAGCATAAAGGTAAGCTCCCTTTCAAGTGCTTTAACTGTGGCGAGTTTGGTCATTTTGCTTCTAAATGTCCTTTTCATAAGTCTAAAGACAAATATGAATATATGATAAAAAAAGGGAAGAAGAAGAACTATCAAAAGGAGAGAAAAGGTAGAAACAAGAAATCTAGTTTCTAGTCAAAAGAGTACAACTCATCTGATGATGATGATAGTGGGTCTGATACCGAATTAGATTCAGACAAGCTCTTATTCATGGCCATAGAAAGCCAAAATAACATGTTGTATTATGAAAAAGAAGAGTGTGAATATGAAGGTCAAGTGAATCTTGAAGCATAATTAATCAATGCTTTGAGTGAATTTAAGAAATTAAGAAGGAAGTATAGTCTGGTCAAAGAACAACTAAGACAAAGGCCTAGTCAAAATGGAACCTATGAAGAAGTTGAACAAGTGATTGCCACTCAGAAGCTACAATTAGAAGAGGATGATAAGATTGAAGAAATATTGATCTATCAATTAAAAGTAAAGGAAGAGATATGTCAAGCTAGAGAGGCTGAAATAGTTTCCTTGAGAAAAGAGCTAGAAAAGACATGCAAGTCTAAAATTCAATAAGAGCTCTTTCATTCTAGACAACATCCTAAAGTCTCAGTGATATCCATTGATGAAGACTGGTCTTGGTTACCATGATGAAAAAAATACCATGGAGGTTGGTGAAATATCATGCCCCATAGGAACAATTAAAAATCAGTCTCAAAGCTATGTTGAAGTTCTCAAGAACATAAAGAGTCATAACCAACAAGACTTCAACAAGGATGTTGTACCACCAAGAAGAATATATGTAGAAAATAACAAAGGCTTCAATGAGAATAGAGTTGACAATGTTAAAACATTTAGGAGACCCACCTCAAGATATCCGACGTTGTTTCTTGGAAATTGTTGGTTTGTGGTAACTTTGGACACAAAAAGGTCAACTGTAAAGCATGGAGACCTTATGGGAATGATTACAAGAATCCTAGTTCTATGAGCAATAATTCTAAATAGGCATACATATATGCTTTTAAGCATTATAATTCATTTGAACCTTTGATTCTCGAAAAGGAATGTCACATATGTCATAAATTTTGGTACAATGCTAAGGATTGTAGGAGAAAGAATGTTTTTGTTCTTCAGGATAATAAAGAGAATTGGATCTCTGCTAATTCAGGACAGTGTAAAGAAGTTTAGAAAAGGAAACAAGACTAGCAAAATGAAGAGGTATGTAAAGTTGCTTTACAGGCTCAAAACAAAGGAATTCAATGGTCTATTGACAATGGATATTTGTAATACCCTCTAGTTTAGCCCCTGGACATGTTATTACTGTTGTTATGTTGGACATAGTGACACAAGGTGCCTGGAATATGGTTTGCACATTCGTATTATTTTTATTATGTTGAAATTATAAAATAATAAAATAAAATAAAACAACTAGATCGACCGATGCCACATAAAAGAGTATGAGGAACCATGATGTTACGAGCAAGGGGTCGCGAAAAAAGTGTTACCTTTGTGTTTGTGTCTATGTTGATGTCATACACCCTTCTTTTGGACTTGTTGGACCCTCTTGGTTGTGTATCCTTACGTGTTATGTTACTTCTTGGTTTCATTCATTCCGGGATTATTTTTTATTAGTGTTACAGTCTCTCCCTCTTTCTCTCTCACACCTAGTGCATGCTCTTGAGTTGGGTTAGTGTGTCCCTTGGTGTAGCCACCTGATGTGTAACTCCAATTTACTATTCTAGGAATGTAACTCTCATGCTTGTGTCCCTCTCTCTCCCAATTTGAATTGCTTGTGTTGGTTAGTGTTGGCTAGCCACACTTGTGCATTGGTTCATTCTTTTTCTCTGGTGCTTATGTTTGGCACTTGTGGTTTGATTTTGGTTACTCTTGGTATGAGATCCTTGCTGGTCATTGTTCCCTTGTGGATCTTGTGCCCAAGATGAGTTACTCTAGATCCACTGGTGCAAGTCCTGGAATTGCGTCTGGAGATCCTAGATTGGAAGTAAGGGTTAGGTCCACTGCCATTGGATTTGAGGTTGGAAATAGATGTGCATTGCCTTTCGATATCCTGGTTTGGTAGGAGGGGTGAGGTCCACTGACTTGGATTTGAGGTTTTCCTAGAGCCACTGTAATTTCCCTGTATTGGAAGTGCTACTTTCCATTGGGTTGTGGTTGTATTATTGTCCTGGAGCCACTGGGATTTCCCTAAAGTGGAAGTAGAGGCCACAGTTTCCATTGGGTTGTGGTTGGAATGATTCCTTGAGAGAATTTGTGGTTGAGTGTGCTCTTTCTTTTAGCATCATGGTTCTGTATTGGGGGTGACCATTGCAAAGTGAGTTTTGGCATTGTGTCTACGGCTGAGTGGAACGTGGCATGGTGGATTCCGGTTGCGTATTTGGAAAATATAAGTGATTTATATCATGTTTATTTAATTTATTTGGATATGATATGATTTATTTATGGATTCACATGAAATGTTTGATGAAATTTACGAGCTAATTGTGGAATAAATCTCTCATGGAATTCAATCTATTTATGCAAGTAAATTTTGTGAAGGAATTGGAAAGTAGTTTTTGGGATTTTGGGCACAAATTGTTTGAGGAAATGATTCTTTGGAAACTATTATATAGAAATTATATTTATTCACTTGTTCATTATATAATGTGTATTTTTATGTCAGATTATCCTCGGACTGGTTTAAGGCACTTCTATTTGATGCTTCTACTTTTTATTCAAAAACTAGTTCTTCAATTGGATTGTTTTGCGTAGTTTGGAGACTTGGCACATGAAGTGTTTGTAAAAATTCCTAAGTGTTATTTTTATTCTTATGTCTGGTAAATAAAATTGAAATTTTTGTGAGAATGTGGTGGTAAATCTTGTTGATACTTTTTGGGAAATGTCTCCCGAAATTCAAGATCAATTTCCAATTTCTAGCTCCTTCAATGGAATTGTTTCAGTAGATTTGTGAATTTTCATATGAAGTGTGTGAAGAAATGTTTGAATAATATATACCTATTTTATGACTGATAAATCATGTTATTTGGATTTGGAATGGCATTTGAATTATTCTATGAGCTGTGGATTTAATTATTCTAGCGATTCCTAGAATTACTAGTCAATCCAGATGATTAGAATTAGCTAGTTTCATGAATTATTTAATGGATTATATATGGGAAGAAAGCTACAGAAATGAATTTAAGTGACCCATTCTATGTTTTCCATGAGATACAATAGTCATATATTTCTCTTTATTTGAAATTCAAAAAGTTAAATTGTAAACTAGATACATTGCAGTGAAAATTGATAACTAGTTGTGGATTGAAATATCTGTTTTCGTAAAAATGGAATGCTACAACCATGTGCCCTGTTTCTAAAATTTTATAGTATTGTAGGTGGATAATTATTAGGTGTTAATATTTACTTATGGATGCATTTCATTTTGGTTCAGTTACTTAGACTCAATTCCTTGTGGTGAATGTTAACTAGTTTCATTGGAATTGATGGAAAATATCACCTTATGTGCAATTGGAATGATATGAAAATAAACCTTTAATTGGTTGTAGGTGCATGCTTAATTATTTTTTTAATGCATGTAGTATTTATTTTGGGTTTAATGGCATGGTTACAAGTTGATTTTGTGCAAGACTAGTTGCTTTTATTGGAAAACTAGTTAACTAGTCTTGTGGACTCTCATTCGTAATTACCAAGATTAATTATTGTAATTTTTTAATTAGGAATTATTTACATGTAATTAGATGTTATTAATACATTTGGATTGATAATAAATGGTTATTTCTTAAACAATTGGATTTGCGATAAGTTTCATTGTTTGGCACTAAGTGTTGTTAAGCATCGTAATTAACACCTTAATTACTAGTTAACTATGATTAAGAATAATTAGCCTTTAGAAGTGGTTATCATCTCATATATGGCTTGTATTGAAGGTTTGATGATTTTATATGATGTTAATAAGCCTTCCCATCCCTTAGATTAGATTTTGGATGTGTAAATATATTTATATTAAATTATTGTTAATTATTGGATTTTGTGTCGCAATTAATTTTGGGAAAATGGAAATTAAATTTTTATGGTTTATATGTTTCACTAAAAATCAAGTAATTAGACTCAGATAGCTAATGATATGTCCCTTAGACACTCTGATATCCCTGAGGGACATTACACTGTTCAAGACACATGACAAGGGACAAATATAGGTTTGTGATGCTGAAGAGAGGAAAGGAAGGATCGGTCACCTTTGGAAATGATAATTCTACCAAGATAGTTGGAAAGGGTACATTGACACTTGGAAGCAACGTAGAAAAGGATGAAAATCTTCTCTTGTGTTGGATATGTGTTATATTATTTGCATGTGTTTGTGTATGGGGGTGCATCTGATAACAGGGCGCCTAGGATATATTCGGACTATTTAGGGTTTCTTCTTGTCTGAATAATAGGTACATCCACAGAGACCGAACAACAAGGACACCGCTCACACACAAAATATCATTGATCAGTACACCAGATGTTTGACATGGTTAAAACCCTCCTAGAGGGAAACAATCCACGGCCCCAGCCAAATAGCTTCTATGGAGTAATTTATTATGCATAAGAAAAATATTACATGAGCTTCTCTCAACAATGGATCATTCGGCAAGTGACCCTCCATGCTCTTTAAATAGAGATCATGGACCAATCGGGTGTTAAGCCATGGATCAAGCGCCATTAAGATCGAGACAATTTGAACTGTCGGATCACTTTATATCGTGACCGTCGGATTACATATATACAAATGCCTACCTAATGGATATATTAGACCAAGTTGAACTTAACTAACTCCTAAGTGTCAAAAATATCCTAACATCGCCCCTTAAGAACAACTTGGGATAGCATTGAAGGATTTACAAAGGTGACACAAAATTAGGAGAAGGAAGGAGGCATTAAAGCCTATTCCCCCTTAATGACAAGTTCCTGTACTCCTAGAATAGTTTGAAGTTTGGAAAACTTTGCTTCTATAAGAGACTTGGTGAAAATGTCTGCAAATTGATCATTTGTTTGGCAATATCGCACTTCAAGAATATGATCCTGGAGGAGCTTTCTAATGAAGTGCATGTGAAGTTAAATGTGTTTTCTGCGCTGATGTTGGACTGGATCTTTGGCTAACTAAATGGCATTCTGATTGTCACACCATAGTGTATTCGGATGCTGCTACTGGAACCCAAACTCTGAAAGGATCTGACAAAGCCACATAGCTTCCTGGCTAGCATGAACAGCTGCACGGTACTTGGCTTCGGTTGAAGAAAGAGAAAGTGCACTTTGTTTCTTAGAAGCCCAAGAAATAGGTCTTGAACCCAGAGTGAATACATATCCTGCATTGGAATTCCGATCATCAGGGTCACCAGCCCAATCAAAATCAGTGTAACCAACTAAAGAAGGAGTCCCCCCTGAACTGTAGTGTATCCTGAACTAAACTGTACCTCAAACATACTGAAGGATTCTTTTTGCTGCTTTCCAATGACTTTCATGAGGGCATTGCATATATCGGGCAACAAGACCAACATCAAAGGAAAGGTTAGGACGGGTGTGAGTTAAGTATAAGAGGCTACCAACAAGCTGACGGTACAAAGTAGCATCTACTTCAGGTGTTGAACAAGTGGTAGAAAGTTTGACTCCAAACTGGAAAGGAGAGGGAGCTGGTTTGCAATCTTCCATGTGAAAGCGGCGGAGAATATCATAGGCATACTTAGACTCGGAAAGGGAGATACCTTTCTGGGTTTGCAAGGCTTGGAGGCCAAGAAAATAGTGCAAGTGTCCAAGGTCTGTCATTTCAAACTGTTGTTTAAGACTTGAATTCACATGGTGGATAAGTTTGGGGTCACTACCAGTAAGGATTAGGTCATCAACATAAAGGACTAGGATTATGAGATGGTCATTGACTTTCTTGGTATAGACATTTGAATCATAATGGCATCTAGAAAAACCAATATCTAGAAGAAACGTGTCCATTTTAGCATACCAGGACCGAGGGGCTTGCTTAAGGCCATAGAGAGATTTCTTGAGGTGGCAAACAAGGCTTGAGTCAGACTGAATGTAACTAGAGGTTGTTCCATGTAGATTTCTTCTTGCAAATTCCCATGCAAGAAGGGAGATTTACATCCATCTGATGGACTTCCCAATGAAAAGATGCAGCAAGGGAAAGAACAAGGCGGATGGAATTCATTTTGGCTACGGGTGCAAAGGTTTCTGTGTAGTCTATGCCTTCAACTTGAGAGAATCCTTTATCAACTAGTCTTGCCTTATGTTTGTCAATACTTCCATCTATTCCATATTTGGTTCTGTAAACCCACTTACATCTGACAAGTTTTCTACCTTTAGGAAGAGGAACAAGATCCCAAGTGTTATTTGTCATTAAGGAGTTGTATTCTTCATCCATTGCTGCATCCCAATTTGGATGGCCAGAAGCTTCTTTAAATGTCTTTGGATCACAGTTTTCTGGAACTTGATCCATAAGTAATGAGGCTCGTTGAAACTGAGAGCGAGTATGACACCGATCTGTAGGATCACCAGCAAGATCACCTGCAGCTTCTCTAGCAGAATGGACCCATTTAGGAAGCTGTGAAGCTGGTGCTAGAGGAAGTTGAGCAGGCGGAGGAGGATTTTCATCCTCGCTATCATCATCATCTGAAGAAGTAACTAGAGTAGGAGAAATATCAATAGGTGAAGAAGAGGAAGAAGATGATGGCACAAGCACCGAATTAGGCTTGCAAGCCAATATATGTTCATCAAATTTGACATCTCTTCTTATAATTAGATCATGAGAATGTTGTAGAATAATCCTATAGCCTTTGACATCTTCAGAATAACCAACAAATATACACTTTTCACTTTTAGGTTGTAAAGCTTTCCGTTTTTCATCCGGAATATGAGCCCATGCTTCACTACCAAACACACGGAAATGACTGACATCTGGTTTATTTTTACTCCATACTTCTTCTGGTGTAATCCCTTGTAAAGCTTTAGTGGGGGTGCGATTAATGATGTAATTTTCACAATTTACAGCGTCATCCCAATATGGAATACTTAGTCCTTTAGCTTGGAGCATACAATTAGCCATTTCTTTTAGAGTGTGGTTTTTCCTTTCAGCTACACCATTTTGTTGTGGTGTATATGGAACAGTATGTTGTTGTTGGATTCCTTGTTCATTGCAGAAAGTAGTGAACTTGTTGTTAACAAATTCTCTCCCATTATCAGATCTTAACATAAGAATTTGATGACCAGATTGTTTCTCAACAAGGGCCTTCTAGGCCAAGAACATGCCAAAAACTTCACTCTTAATTTTTAAGAAGTAAACCCAAGTGCGTCTAGAGTAATCATTAATGAAAGTCAAGAAGTATTTGAAACCAGAGAAGGAAGCAGAAGGTAGAGGACCACACAAGTCACTGTGCACAAGCTGCAAAGGAGCTGAGGCATGCCAAGAGGCATGTATGTCAAAACTGTCACGATGATGTTTTCCGGGTACACAATCGAAACAAACACCATCCTTGCAAGAGACCATAGGAATACCTGTCACCATATTTTCTTTATATATTGGTTGCAATGAGCGATAATTTAAGTGACCAAATTGCTCATGCCAAAGCTTGCTCAACTCATCACTATGAGCAACAAAAACTGATGGAAGTGAAGATGACCCAAAGTTGTCAAACTTGTACAACCTGGTAATATCATCAATTGTTCCAGTAGCTAATACATGTCGTGGATCTTTTAAATTTATGATTACAACTTGGTGAGGTAAAAACTCTACGGTTTTACCTTCACTAGAATGAGTGATTTGGTATACTGATAGAGGATTACATGAAAGAGTAGGAACACATAATACATCATTAAATTGTCCATTGTCTAGATGAACAGTACCAGACCCTTCAACACTAAGTGATCTATCATCACCAACAAATATTTGTTTGGCATTACAATTATTTAAATAAGAAAATATGGTTTTATCCTTAGCCATATGATAATATGCTCCAGAATCTATTAGCCTTTCATTTGAAGAAGAACGAGAAGATGATGTAAGTGCAAAACCAGAGGCTGAAAGTGCTTGACCTGAAGATGAAGTTGAATAAGAATCAAGCTGAATGTGATGCTTCTTCATTGCTGCTTCCAAGGCTTCCATCCTCTTAAAACACCTTGACTCTTCATGCCCATCACGATTACAAAAGTTGCAATGTATTTGTGTCTTCTTTCCTTGAAATTTGGCAGCTTTATCTTGTTGAGGATAATTTTGAGGCTGAGAAGATTTAGGACCCTTGTTATTTTGATTTTGCTTCTTCGGATATTGCTTCTTTGGATTCTTGTAATTCTTTGGACCATGCGACTGCTGAGCTACTAAAGCCTTTTTTGAAGTACTGGCAGTATTAATTAGTCCAAGATGTAAGAGTTTTTCCTGTTCTCTTATTAAAGAATCACAAAAACAATCAAAAGAAGGAGCTTTCTATTGAGCTCCTGAAGAAAGAAGAGCTTCTCTAGTGGAATGAAAGGCTAAGATAAATACAGAATATGTAGACCCCAACTTGGCAAGAATGGCGTAAATAAGGCGATCATCTACCTTTATGAATTTACATGCAGTCAACAAGACTCTAAGGGTCTTAAATTTTGCTATAAAATCTTCCATGCAAGAAAAATTATTAGGATCTAATGTAAGCAACTCATTCTCAAGATGATGAGCTCTAATCTCATTTTTAATACCAAAAATAGTATTTATCTTTTGCCAAGCATCATCCGGTGCATGAATGCCTTGAAGATGAAATTGCAGATTAGGAGAAACTGACAAACCAATTAAACCACGAGTTGAATCATTTCTATTTTCCCATTTTGCTAGTTTATCAACATTAGAGGGAGGAGTTTCCATGCCAAGGGTAAGTCTATATAACCTTTTACTTCTAAGAATATCTTCCATACGAGACTTCCATACAAAATAGTTAGTACTGGTAAGAAGCATATCATTTGAAATTTCCATTATGAAATAAATATTATTTCAAAGATGAAAACAAGCTCGAAAAAATAATAGAGCTCAAAAAAAAAAAGCGGTTTAAAAAAAAACGGCACTGCAATCAACTTTTGGATGAAAAAGTTGTTCCCTTTTGAAAATAAATTGAAAGAGCAACTAAGGAACCACGTGGTGTGTGGAGATAAGTGCACACCAATTAAAAAAAATTCCCCTTAGTTCTAGCTTAACTAAGTGAAGGTCACTTTTACATAAAGTTGCTTAAAAAAGAAGAAAGGAAACAACTTAAAAATAAAAGGAAACTTTTTTTTTTGTTTTATTTTATTTTATAAAGTTGCTTTTAGAAAAGAAAATGAAAGAAACACCTTAAAAGGAAATAAATTAGCTTATGTGAGCTTTTAAGTAACTTTCTTTTCTTTAATATATGAAATTAATGCAACAAATACTAACAAGATTTGAACTTAAGACCTCTTTAATAGGTAACTTTAAACCAAGTGAGCTAGAGTAAAAGCATAGAAAATATTGTAAAGGAGGAAGGGGGATTTTTTTTTTTTACTCTTCTTGCCTTGTTATGCGTGCTTACCTCACAGACCCCTGTTTAAACCTGCAAAACAACTTCGCACAGCAGAAACAGAAAAACAAGACAAAAGAAACTGAAGGGTTTCTCGTTCTCTGTTAGTTTTCTGTTAGTCCTTCCTATAAGCAGAATGCATTTCCTGTTGTTTGTGGTCGGCCGAGACCACCAGTATGTGTAGAAAGGAGGCTATCACTTCTAGAAAAAATAAATAAAGGAACAAATCGAAATGAAAACAGAGACAGAAAAAAAATGCGGAAAACAAAATAGTATACCTCAGATCTGTGAAATAGGCCGCAGCTAGGGCAAACAGAAGCCTTTTCGTGCAAAATGAAGGGCGATACCTTCTTCAACCAACGCTCTGAACACAATGGAGCACTTATAACAGTCAAAAAATGGCCATAAATAGTAGATCTCGGCAGCAAATCCCACATGCACCCGCACCGGCTTCAAATCTAGATCGGAATAAAACGGAGACGACCCTCAATAGTGCTCTGATACCATGTCTGAATAACAGGTACATCCACAGAGACCGAACACCAATGACACCGCTCACACACAAAATATCATAGATCATTACACCAGATGTTTGACGTGGTTAAAACCCTCATAGAGGGAAACAGTCCAGGGACCCAACCAAGTAGCTTCTACGGAGCATTTTATTTTGCAGAAGAAAAATATTACATGAGCTTCTCTCAACAATGGATCATTCGGAAAGTGACCCTCTATGCTCTTTAAATAGAGATCATGGACCAATCGGGTGTTAAGCCACGGATCAAGTGCCGTTAAGATCGATAGAAGTTGAACCGTCGGATCACTTTATATTGTGAGCGTCGGATTACATATATACAAAGGCCTACCTAACAGATATATTAGACCAAGTTGAACTTAAGTGTCAAAAATATCCTAACACTTCTAAAAATGTGTAATTTAATCCCGGTCAAGGGAATGGGGTCTATTTCTAATCTGGGTAATGGATTAGGGTTTTGGATGTTGCTGAATGCCTGTATTTTGTATTGTGAATGGTTAATAATCATGATGAGAAAATAAGATAAGTGGCTCCAAGTTTTGTTTGTTTTCCTGGATAATGGTTTTCAGGGTAAATCTCTATGTATTATGTGTGAATGATGTGGTGAAATATCTATTTTGCATAAAAGAATCTACATATTTTTATTCTATGCACAGGTTCCAAACTTAAATGTGGTATCAGAGCTCAATTATGAGCTTCTGAGGGACACCTTTGTTACTGAGGGTTCGATGTGGTTGATAGATTTTGGGTTCATGATAAAACTGGGTTTAGTGGGAGCTTTGCAACATTGACTTGTGCATTGAAAGAGAATGGCGAGTGGTTTGAGAATCAAGATCGAGAAATTTAACGGCTAGAAATTTGATCTATGGAAGCTCAAAATGGAGGATCTTCTTGTAGATTGGGAGCAGTGGATTGCTATAGATCCGAGTACACAACCCACTGGATTAACGAAAGAAGATTGGGATAAATTAGAAAGAAGGGAGAGGAGTACAATCTGACTGTGATTATTATACTCCGTTTTTTTAATGTGTCTAGATAATATAGTGCGTTAAATATTTGGAAGAATCTAGGAATTTTGTATCAATCAAAATCCCTAGTAAACAAGTTGTTTCTCCAAAAGAACTATATCAACTCAGAATGGATGATAACGACAGTGACAGAGATTCTAAAGGTATAAAATAATTTGGTAATTCAAATAACCTTTATTGGCATTACAATGGCTAAAGAAGATAAATGCATTACATTTTTTTTTTCTTTGCCAAATTATTGGGATAACTTAATTGTAGTAATAGGTAGTGCTAGTAAAGCGACCTTAAAATTTGATGAAATGGTGGCATCCCTATTGCATCAATAGATGAGGAAAAAATACATGGATAATAATAGCATGGATGCCTTAATTGTGAGAGGTCACCCCCAAAAGAGAAACAAAAATAAGGGATCTGGGGAGAGATCTAAATCTAAGGGTAGATCTAAATCCCCAGGAAAATTTAAAAGGAATTGTTGGAAATGTGGTAAATATGGGAACTATAAAAAGGATTGTAGATATAATAATGTTTAGAAAGCGAAGGGATATGAGGATACCCCTTCCACAAAGGCGAATTCCTCAAAAGAAGAAGGAGGGGATGTGTACCTAGCTTCCATAGATAATCATTCAAATCGTGACGTGTGGCTGATTGACTTAGGTGCATCATGTCATATGACCCCTCCTAATTGACTCAGGTGCATCATGTCATATGACCCATCATAGGGAGTGGTTTTTTTAATATGAAAAATACAATGGAGGACATTTGTTCTTGCGAAGTGATTCAGCAGCCCATGTCATTTGATGTGGAAGAGTTAAGTTGAAGCTAAAGGATGGAAGGATTAGAACTCTACATGGAGTATTGCACATTCCAAATCTAGTGTGAAACTTGATATCTATCAAAAATATGGATGTTGCAGGTGTACATATTGTGTGTGGACATGGAAAATGAAAAATGGTTCAAGGATAAATGGTATTGATGAGGGGAGTTCAGAGTGGAACTTTGTACAAACTATTGGGAAGCACTATCATCAATGAATGCAACCATTTTGTTGTGCTTGAGGGAGGAGATAACGAATATAGAACCCTGACTGCATCGGGAGGAAAGATAGTGCTATGGCATCAAATATTGAGGCATATCAAAGAAAAGTGCCTTCAAGCATTATAAGGTAAATATATGGTTGAAGGTATGTCTGATTGCACACTAGATTTTGATTTCTATGAACATTGCATATACGGAAACATAATCAGGTAATATTTGCATCTAGTGCTACAAGAGCAAAGGGAATTTTAGAGTTAATACATATTGATTTGTTTGGGCCTGTGCATGTTCCTTCATTAGGTAGATTTGTGTATTATGTTTCATTTATAGATAATTTTTCAAGGAACACATGGATTTATTTCCTTCAAAAAGAAATATGAAGTATTTTCTAAGTTTAAAGAATTTAAGGCTCTAGTAGAGAACCAGATATAAAAGAAAATAAAGGTGTTTAAGACATATAATGGTGGCGAGTTAGGCGGGAATGAATTCGAGGAATTATGTAATAAATGTGGTATATCAAGGAAAAAGGATACTCCATACACACCTCAATAAAATGGAGTTGCAAAAAGCTTGAATAGGATGATAATGGAAAAGGAAAGCAGCATGCTCAATAATGTCACGATAGGATAAGAATTCTAGGTAGAGGCAGTGGATACTATAGATTACTTGGTAAATCGACCACCCACATAAACATTGGTTGAAAAAAATTCCACATGAGGTATGGAATAGTAAGAAACCCTCTATTAAACATCTGAAATTTTTTGGTTGTGATGGTTATGTACATCTTCCAAAGGATAAAAGGAGTAAGTTGGATAATAAAGCTGAAAAATGTATCTTTATTAGTTATAAATATTGTATGAAAGGTTTTACGATTTGGAATCCTGTAACTAAGAAGATTGTTTATATTCGAGACGTTTTCTTTAGATAAGTCAAAGAAGTTCCCATACAGGAAGTGACTCCAATGGAAGAGGAACTAGAGAAAATAGAGTTTGAGTTAGAAAATGAAGAATCTGACTCAATGGAATAAGTTGAATAAGAAGAATAAGAACCTTATACCCCAATTTTGAGGAGATCATATTGAGAAAGAAGAAAACCATAAAGGTATTCCCCTCTTGATTTTCAGTCTATTTTTTCTTTATCTATTACTAATGATGATCCTAGAAATGTGAAGGAATTCATTGATTCAGAGGATAGTGATCTATAGAAGAAGGCCATGGTTGAAGAAATGGATGCCTTGGAGAAAAATGAAGCTTGGGATCTATTTCAGTTACCAAATGGAAGAAAATTCATTGGTAGAAAATGGTTGTTTAAAAATAAGTTGAATGCAGAAGGTAAAGTGGAGAAGTACGAAGCCCGCTTGGTAGCAAAGGGATATTCTCAGGAAGAGGGAATTGATTTTGGTGAAATATTTTCTCCAGTTGCAAAATTAACTTCTATTAGATTCCTTCTTGCTACTATTGTTTCTTTTGTTCTTGAAGTAGAGCAGATGGATGTGAAGACAACATTCTTACATGGGGATATTGAAGAATAAATATACATGAAACAACCAGAAGGGTTTACAGTAAAGGGAAGGAAATAGATGGTATGTAAACTAAAGAAGTCCCTTTATGGTCTAAAGAAATCTCCGATTATGTGGTACCAAAATCTCGACACATACATACTTTTATTGGGGTTTGTGAGAAGCAAGGATGATCATTATGTATACTCCAAACAGGTTGGTGATCACTTCATTAACATAGTACTACATGTTGATGACATGTTGTTGATTGGAAACAACAAAGATGTGATAAAGGAGGTGAAGTATCAACTATCCTCCAAATGTGACATGAAGGATCTTGATGATGCAAACTTCATATTGGGAATGGATATTAGAATAGATCATGCAAATAAGAAAATCTAGTTGAATCAAAGAAAATATGTAGAGACAATACTACATATATTTAACATGCAAGAAAGTGATCCAGTCAAAGTACTTATTCCCGTAGGTGTAAAATTATGTATAGATCAATGTTGCAAGACATGGGGAGAGGAAGAAGATATGTCAAAAGTTCCATATGCTAGTGCAGTTGGTAGTTTGATGTATGAAATGGTATGTACTAGACCGAACATTGCTCATGCAGTGGGAGTTGTGAGCAGATATATGTCGAAACCAGGGAAAGAGCATTGGACATCTATAAAGAGGGTCTTTAGATATTTGTGTGGTACGACAGATTATGCAATCCACTACCAATTAAGACCTAGACCAGATAGATAAATAGATGTGCAAGGATTTGGTGAGGCATACTGGGCTGGAGATATTGATCTAATAAGATCCACAAGTGGGTATGTGTTTAACCTATTCGGAGGAGCTATCAATTGGATGAGAAAGAGACAGGATGTAGTTGCACTCTCAACTACAGAAGCTGAATACATGAAAACCACTCATGCAAGAAAATAATTTGTATGGTTGTAGATATTGTGTTCAAGTGTTGGGTTTGTACATCAAGCTATAAAGTTAGATTGTGAAAGCCAAAGTGAAATCTACTTGGAAACTAAACCTACTTATCATGCTAAGAGAAAGCATATTGATGTGCAATATCACTTTGTGAGAGATATGGTTGAAGACAAGAAGGTGTTGCTGGAAAGGTTGACACCTTGAAGAATGTTGCAGACTCATTAACGAAGTATGTAAATACTAAGAAGTTCTTTGGTGTAGATAATCTATGGGCATTTATGCCCTGAACCTGTGACCCCATGAGTACATGACTCATTGCTATGCAAAGAAAAAAAGCGGGAGAATTTTGGGTATGCATTATATTATTTGCATGTGTGTTGGGGGGGGGTGCATCTGATGATGGTGTGCTTGGGATATTTCCGAGCTGTTTTTGGGTTTCTTTTAAAAATATGTACTTTAATATTGGTTAAGGGATTGGGGTCTATTTCTAATCTGGGTTAACGGATTAGGATTTTGGATGATACACAATACCTATATTTTGTATTGTGAGTGGTTAATAATCATGATGAGAAAATAAGAGGACTGGCTCCAAGTTTTGTTGGTTTTCCTGGTTAAGGCTTTCAAGGGTAAATATGTATGTGTTGTGTGTGAATGTTGTGGTGAAATATCTATTTTTCTTAAAAGAATCTATATGCTTTTCTTCTCTGTATATGTTTAAAACTTACAAAATGTGTGATCAATGGTCCACACTCTAACTTTCAACTCAAAGGAATGTGAGATAAGAAGAAAAGGCTCAGGAAGGTTGGTAGCAATAGCTGCTAGAACCCCAAATGACATTTATCTTTTAGACAATATGATGGGAAAATAATGCTACATGGGAAGGAGATATGAGAGTTGGATTTAGAATAGAAGGATGGGTCATGCTCATTTTAAGAATCTTGTGAATGTCAGAAATAACTGAGCTATAAGAAACATGCCTAAGATCGTTAAGCCCTCAGACACAAGCTGCAAACATTGTCATACTGACCTCTATGGGCACATAAGAACTAAATGTCCAAATGGAGAAATTTACTTTGTTCTCTTTATTGATGACTACATTAGGATGACTTGGGTCTCTTTCTTAAATAAGATTCCTGAAACTTTTGGAATGCTCAAGGTATTCAAAGAAGTGTTTGAGAATGAAGTAAATTAAAATATCAAGTGTCTCATATCTAACAATGGAGGAGAATTTACTTCCAAAGAATTTGAATTTTTTTGTGAAGAACAAGGAATAAGGAGACAATTTTAAGTAGCTAGGACTCCTCAACAAAATGGATTTGCATAGAGAAAGAATAGGATAGTTCTAGAAATGGCTAGAACAATGCTAAGTGACTCCAATTTGAGTAATCTATTTTGGTGTCAAGTAGTATATACTGTTGTATATGTTCAGAACATAGGGATACTCATAGTTCATACTAATAAAACACCCTATGAACTATGGAGAGGAAGACCTACAAATGTCAAGCACTTTAGAATCTTTGGAAGCAAGTGTTTCATCAAGAAATATGATGGAAATCTTGGAAAATATGGTTCCATATATGATGAAGGGGTATTTTTGGGTTACTCATGTAAGAGAAATGCATATAAGTGCTCTAATTTGAGGCTGCATAAACTAGTGGAAAGCATAAATGTGAGTATAGATGAATCAGTCTCTCACAAAGAAGACAAAGAAAACTATCTTGAGACAGAATATGAAACACAATAGGAGGAACTGAGGCAAGGAGATCAAGAAAAGGTAGAAGAACATGAAGCATATAATCAAACTAAAGAATAAGAAGTAGATGAAAATGATACAAAGGATACCTCCAAATGAGTTCAATTGAATTATCTTCAGTAGCATGTCATTGGGGACATGGATGGTGGAGTTCAAACCAGAAGAAGAAACATGGACGATGCAACTAAAGAGGTAATTTTTTCCTTATTTTCTAAAGTAGATCCTAGTTGTCTGCAAGAAGCAATAAATGATGAATGTTGGGTAAAAGCTATGGAAGGGGAGTTGAATCAGATATAAAAGAGTCAGACATTGGAACTTGTCCCAAGACCTAAGGACAAAAATGTCATTGGTACAAAATTGGTCGTAAAAAATAAGACAAATGAAGAAGGATGAGTGATAAGAAATAAAGCAAGGTTGGTATGTAATGGTTATGCTCAAGTTGAGGGATTAAAATTTGATGAGACTTGTGCTCCTGTGGCTAGATTGGAAGCCATAATAATGTTTCTAGCTTATTCAAATCATATAGTATTTGCAAGGTGTATCAAATGGATGTCAACTTTTCCTTTTTGAATGGAGACTTAGAAGACGAAGTATATATTGAAAAACCTGTTGATGTATATGTAACTTCGGAATGTATTTCACCTGTGTATTATATATATATTTATTGTACCCTTATAAGAGATGTGTTATTCCTCTTTAAGGAAGTGTCGTCATGTGGATTGACAAGTGTCGCAAGTGTGTGTACTTGCCGATGGGTTATTAGACCACCTTATGGGGTCGGCCCTATTTAATATATAATATAATTTGGGTGTATCCAAGTAGACAAGTCGGCCCCAGTAGGTCACTGGGCAAAAAGGTGAGTATAAATAGAGATAGGAGATCTCTATTTTACTCACTCGAAAAAGTAACTATCTCTCTCTCTGAAAAGTAGCGCACTAGTGAGGAGGAGGAGGATCATCTGCTAGGAGACTATCTCAGTGTTATTTGGTTGTATTTTGGTTGAGCCATTGCTCTCTCTATCTCTGAGGAAGTTGTGGGGTTTTTCACCTTAGGGTTTTCCCCACGGAAACTCTGTGTCTCTTGTCTCTATGTTTTTGCCTTGTGATGCTTGTGATGCTTGTCATATTATGATTGTCATGCATTGATATACTGTAGATGTTATTCTCTCAGCAAAGATCCTATAGTATTGTGATTTAATACTGAAAATTTAACATGGTATCAGAGCTTAACTGAGAAGAAGACATTTTGCAGTGACGGAATCCTGTATTCCTTGTTTATTGGGTTTCTCTCCACAGATTTTTGAAATTCAGTATAGTAGATTGGATCTACTCATCAAGGCGCATCTATCTGTCCAATCAGATTTCAGTTCCGAGCATTTTCAGTTTTGGCCCTAAAAATTAGGGTTTCCACAAAAATAGGAATTTCTGGAAATTGAAGGTACAGCTGGAAGCTCCTTGCAAAAATCGAAGGTTTGAGCTTTGGATCGAGATTTTTGGCTGGGTATATCTCCGGGAAACTCAAACCCTAATTCAGGGCTCTCCCTAGTGAACCCGGGAGGACAAAAAGGCAATTTTGAAGGGCAAGACTTTGCTGATCTCAAATTCTGAATGTACTAGGCTGATCAGCTCTCCAAGGCGCATCTTTCTATCCTTTCGGAATTTTGAAATTCACATTTTGAATTTTTAGGGTTTCTCTAACATACCCTAATCCGGGACCAGATCCAGTTTTCGACACTTCAAGTGGTAAGTTCTAAATCTTTTCTATTTCCATTTGAAGTACTCTTAAAGATGTCTCTTCACACCAAGCTTGAGGATAAGCTTGAAGGGGCTGATAACTTCCGAGCCTGGAAGTATAGGATTGGGCTAATCCTGGAAGAGAATGAGTTGGACTCATATGTGAAAGAAGACATCCCTATCCCAGAGGATGAAGAGGCCAAGGCATTGCACAAGAAGAACTTGGTCAAGGCAAAGAGAATCATTGCTGATTCTATCAAAGACCATCTCATACCCCATGTGTCTTCTCTCAAGACACCCAAAGAGATGTTTGAATCTTTGACCAAGCTATTTGAAGGAAAGAACATAAATCGGAAGATGACCCTACGGAACCAATTAAAAGCAGTGAAGTTTCAGAATGGAGAAACCATTCAATCTTACTTTTCAAGGGTCTCTCAAATCAAGGAACAATTAGAAGCAGTAGATGAAATGGTGGAGAATGGTGAGGTGGTGATGACTACTCTAAATGGCCTACCCAGGTCATGGGATTCCTTTATTCAAGGAATTTGTGCAAGGAAGAAGTTGATCTCTTTCAGTAGACTTCGAGAAGAATGCTCTCAAGAAGAAGCTAGACTTATAGCTCCTGAGGAAAAGATGGGAGGAGAAGATCAAGCTCTTGCAGCTCACACCAAAAGAAGCAAAACCAAGAAGGATTCCTCTCGCCTCAATAGATCCCATCAAAAGAAGCAAAACCAAGAAGGATTCCTCTCGCCTCAATAGATCCCATCAAAAGAAGAACAGGAAAGACCTAAGATGCTTCACATGCAATGAGAAGGGTCACTTTGCTTCAGATTGTCCTAAGAACAAAAGGGATAATAACAACAACTCTAGTAAGAAGAAGAAGGGCAGCAAAAGAAGGTTTCATGCTCATGCTCCTGAAGATGATGAACCTCCAAAGAAGAAGGCTAAGGCAGAAAGTAGTAGTGATGATGATTCATCAAGTGAAGAAGAGTATGTTCTGATCTCTGCACTCACTGGTACCATCTCCCATGGTTGTAATGATTGGTTGATTGATAGTGGGGCTTCCAAACACATGACAGGTTTCAAGGAATCTTTTGTGAACCTTTCTGAACATGAATCACCCCATAAGGTGAAACTTGGGGATGATTATCAATACCCAATCAAAGGAAGTGGTGAAGCCTCTTACAACCTAGATTCTGGAAAATCTCTGAAGATGAAGGAAGTCCTCTATGTACCTGGACTCAAGAAGAACTTACTCTCCATCTCTGCTTTAGATGCAAAAGGTATGAGGGTTGCATTTGTTGATGGCCAAGTACTAATGTGGCCAAAGGGAAAGACTATTGATGATGCAGTAGTGATTGGAGCGCAAGAGGGAGGCTTGTATAAATTAAAGGGTCAACCTGAACATGCCATGGTACATGAATCCATGGAGCCAAGTGAACTTTGGCATAGGAGACTTGCTCACATGCACTATAGAGCACTTCCAATTGCAAGCAAGGCTGTAGAGGGTCTTCCTGAAATCAAGACCAAACATGAAGGTGTTTGCAAAGGATGTGCAAAAGGTAAGAACATTAAGAAGGCTTTCCCAAGCAGTGAAAGCAAGGCAAAAGACATCCTGGAAATCATCCACTCAGATGTATGTGGCCCCATGTCATCCAGTTCCCTAAGTGGGTATGTTTACTATGTATCATTTATTGATGACTTCTCCAGGAAGACTTGGGTATACTTCTTGAAGGGCAAAGATGAGGTGCTTGATAAATTCAAGGAATTCAAAACCTTGATGGAGAATCAAACTGACAAGAAAATCAAGACATTCAGATCTGACAATGGTGGAGAATTCACCTCAAATGACTTCAAGAAGCTTTGCAGTGATTCAGGGATTAAGAGGGAGTTGACTGCTCCATATAATCCTCAACAGAATGGAGTTGCAGAAAGGAAGAACAGAACTATCATGGAAGCAGCAAGGGCAATGTTGCATGACCAAGATCTTCCTATGCATCTTTGGGCAGAAGCAGCTAGAACAGCTGTATATGTGCAGAATAGAACACCCCACAAGATATTGGACAACAAGACACCAGAAGAAGTCTTTTCTGGTAAGAAACCTGAAGTCAGCCATCTCAGAATATTTGGTTGTCCAGTATACACTCATGTCCCAAAGGAGAAGAGGACTAAACTAGATCCTTCAGGAAAGAAGGGCATCTTTGTGGGTTATAGTGAAAGCTCGAAGGCTTACAGAATATATTTTCCAGGGTTCAAGAAGATTGATGTCAGCAGGGATGTAACATTTGATGAGAATTCAGCATTCATCAAATCAAGAAAGGCACCTACCGAAGTTTATGAAGAACCTAAGGAAACAAGATTTCAGGACACTACCATGACTGAAGCAGTTCCAGAAACTGCTCGTGAGTTTGAAGATCCACAAGAACCTGTAGATCCACCCCGTGAGGATAACTCTCACAAGAGGAAACCTGTATGGGCTAGAGAGCTCATTCATGATGCAGAAAGATTTGGCATTCCAGAAGAAGAACACAGAGCAAAGAAGAGAACCATATCACACACCAGCTATGTTGCTTTACTCTGTGACATCATGAACAAAGAGCCTTCCAGTTATGAAGAGGCAGCAGAAAAGAAAGAATGGAAGGATGCTATGGTTTAGGAATACCAATCAATTATGAAGAATGATGTTTGGGATGTTGTCCCAAGACCTAAAGGGAAGTCTGTTGTGACTTCCAAGTGGATCTACAAAATCAAGCATGCTGCAGATGGCAGTGTGGAAAAATATAAAGCAAGATTCGTAGCTTGTGGTTTCTCTCAGAAGGAAGGAATAGACTATGAAGAAACCTTTGCACCTGTAGCCAGATATACTTCCATCAGGACAGTACTTGCCCTGGCTGCAGCAATGAAATGGAAGATACACCAGATGGATGTCAAGACTGCTTTCCTGAACGGTGTAGTAGAAGAGGAAGTATACGTGGAACAGCCACTCGGCTTTGAAATACATGATAGGGAATCTTATGTATGCAGATTGAAGAAAGCCTTGTATGGCTTGAAGCAAGCTCCCAGAACCTGGTATGGTAGGATGGACAGTTTCCTATCTAGTTTGGGCTTTACCAAGAGTAAAGCGGATTCCAACCTTTACTACAAGGTTGAGGAAGGGAATCCTGTGATTCTACTACTATATGTGGATGACCTATTTGTGACAGGAGATGACAGAATGATTGCAGATACCAAGAGGAAGCTTGCAACTGAATTCGATATGAAAGATTTGGGAATGATGCACTATTTCCTAGGTATGGAGGTGTGGCAGAATGCAGGTGGGATCTTCCTTGGTCAAGGGAAGTACACAGTAGATATCCTGAAGAGATTTGGAATGATGGATTGCAAGGCCATGGCCACACCTATGGCATCGAATCTGAAGCTTCTTTGTGATGCTTCATCTGAGCCAGTTGATGTTTCTATGTATCGTCAGATGATTGGGTCCTTGATGTACCTGACGAACACGAGACCAGACATTTGCTTTGCTGTGAACACATTGAGCCAGTTCCTGACGGATCCGAGGAGTGTTCACCTGGTTGCTGTAAAGCATGTTCTGAGGTACCTGAAGGGTACAGTGGATTATGGGCTCAGATATGAGGCGAATCAAAAGTTTAACCTGCAGGGTTATGTTGATTCAGATTGGGCTGGCAGTGCTGCAGATAGGAAGAGCACATCTGGGTGTTGCTTCAGTATGGGATCAGGTGTGATCTCTTGATTTAGCAGGAAGCAGTCCTGCGTAGCACTGAGTACAGCTGAGGCAGAGTATGTTGCAGCCTATTCAGCTAGTTGTGAGGCAGTATGGCTACAGAAGCTACTGTCTGAGTTATTTGATCTCCCGTTGGAGGCTACTGGTATCTTCTGTGATAACCAGAGTTGTGTGAAGCTGTCCGAGAACCCAGTGTTTCATGACAGGTCGAAACACATAGAGATCAAATACCACTATATCAGGGATATGGTGCAGAGAGGAGCTGTGAAGCTCCTGTATGTTGCGACGGACGAGCAGATTGCAGATGTGCTGACGAAGCCACTAGCCAGGGTGAAGTTCGAGTACTTTAGAGAGAGGCTTGGCGTTCTTCAGATCGAGGACACTTCGAGGAAGAAGTGATGGACACATTTGCTGAAGCCATTCCAAGCATGTTGGAAGGAGGATCCTTCACATGGCTGTGGATGTAAGCGCTGGATGATGAGCATCAGGATGATGTTCTAGTTTCTGCTTGATATGATCAGTTGGATCATTTTTATATATGTATGTATGCATCATGTTGGATGCTGGATATGATCAGTTGGATCATTTTTATGTATGTATGTACGCATCATGTTGGATGCTGGATATGATCAGTTGGATCATTTTTATGTATGTATGTACGCATCATGTTGGATGCTGGATATGATCAGTTGGATCATTTTATGTTTGCATGTACGCATCATGTTGGATGCTGGATATGATCAGTTGGATCATTTTATGTATGCATGTACGCATCATGTTGGATGCTGGATATGATCAGTTGGATCATTTTATGTATGCATGTACGCATCATGTTGGATGCTGGATATGATCAGTTGGATCATGTGTATGTATTTTCTATATGCATCATGTTGGATGCTTGAACCATGTATCTGTATATGTATCAGGTGGATACATTGATGATCAGGAGGATCATGTATGATGATATGTATCAGGTAGATACTTGGTATGCAGCAGGATGTTGCAGTGATGATCAGGATGATCATAGATGACGAGCTTCAGGATTTTGCTCTAGATGACATGCAGCAGGATGTTGCAGTGATGATCAGGATGATCATAGATGACGAGCTTCAGGATGTTGCTCCAGATGACATGCAGCAGGATGTTGCAGTGATGATCAGGATGATCATAGATGACAAGCTTCAGGATGTTGCTCCAGATGATATGCAGCAGGATGTTGCAGTGATGATCAGGATGATCATAGATGACGAGCTTCAGGATGTTGCTCCAGATGACATGCAGCAGGACGTTGCAGTGATGATGATCAGGATGATGTATGGTGAGTATCAGGTTGATACTCAGTGGCCGTGGATCAGGTTGTGCAGATGAGCATGTAATTCGTTGCCCTGGGACATCTGGCAAATGCTCTTTCGAGGTTTTGCTCTGGGAGGACATGTAATTCGTTGCCCTGGGAGATCTGCAGATAGTCTTTTGAGGTTTTGCCTATGGCATGTAATAGCGCCCTGGGATATGTGGCAGATGCTCTTGCGAGGTTTTGTCCTATGGCATGTAATTCGTTTCCCTGGGAGATCCGATAGGTTGGGCTGTGTGCCCGTAATAAGTCCTGGGATGCTCTTGCGAGGTTTTGCCATGACCACATGTAATTCGTTGCCCTGGGAGATCCTATAGGTAGAGCTGTGTGCTCGTAATAGCCTGGGATGCTCTTGCGAGGTTTTGTGGTGAGGTCACATGTAATTCGTTGCCCTGGGAGATCCTATAGGTAGAGCTGTGTGCTCGTAACAGCCTGGGATGCTCTTGCGAGGTTTTGTGACACACGTAAAAGTCCTGAGGATTCCACAGTATGGCCAGTGATGACGAAGACCTGCAGGTGGTGGGCCTACATCCAGTATGAAAAAGGACTGGCTCTGTAGAACTTCCTATGACGAGTAGAGACAGAGATTGGATGAGATAGCAGCAGCAGTGACGATGATGATGACGATGCATCGATGACGATGATCCAGAGAAGAAGACTTGTCTAGCAGATCTGTGTCGAGAAATACCTTCCTAGTTAAGAGGGAGTGTTGATGTATATGTAACTTCGGAATGTATTTCACCTGTGTATTATATATATATTTATTGTACCCTTATAAGAGATGTGTTATTCCTCTATAAGGAAGTGTCGTCATGTGGATTGACAAGTGTCGCAAGTGTGTGTACTTGCCGATGGGTTATTAGACCACCTTATGGGGTCGGCCCTATTTAATATATAATATAATGTGGGTGTATCCAAGTAGACAAGTCGGCCCCAGTAGGTCACTGGGCAAAAAGGTGAGTATAAATAGAGATAGGAGATCTCTATTTTACTCACTCGGAAAAGTAACTATCTCTCTCTCTGAAAAGTAGCGCACTAGTGAGGAGGAGGAGGATCATCTGCTAGGAGACTATCTCAGTGTTATTTGGTTGTATTTTGGTTGAGCCATTGCTCTCTCTATCTCTGAGGAAGTTGTGGGGTTTTTCACCTTAGGGTTTTCCCCACAGAAACTCTGTGTCTCTTGTCTCTATGTTTTTGATTCTTGTGATGCTTGTCATATTATGATTGTCATGCATTGATATACTGTAGATGTTATTCTCTCAGCAAAGATCCTATAGTATTGTGATTTAATACTGAAAATTTAACAAAACCATAGGGATTTCAATTGACATAAGGAAAAGACTATGTGTGCAAGATAAGAAAAGCTTGTTGTGGGCTGAAACAAGCCCCTAGATCCCGGTATGCATGGCTTGACAAATATCTTCGATAGAAAGGATTCAAGAAATGGGTAGTAGACAACAACTTGTACTTAAAAAATAGTCATGGGAACATGCTTATCATTGAAGTCTATGTTTATGATATCACATTTGGAAGGAATGATGACAGGATGAGTAAAGAGTTTTCCAAAGATATGCAGAAAGAACTTGAGATGTCCTTGATTGGGGAACTGAACTTCTTCCTAGGACTTCAGATTGTCCAACTCAATGAAGTTACTTTTATTTCTCAATCAATACCCCTATGGGTACAGGATGCAAACTCAACAAAGAAGATGAATCCAAGGAAGTATACCAAAGGATGTACAGATCTATGATAGATTTTCTATTGTATGTGATAGATTCTAGGCCTAATGTAATGCATGGTGTGAGAGTAGTGGCTAGATTTCAATCTGCACCTAGAGAAAATCATTTTCAGGCAATAAAGAGGATTTTCAAGTATCTGAAGGGCACTTTGAATCATGGACTACAATATCCCAAAGGAAAATATTTCCCTTTGACAACATACTCTGATGCTGATTGGGTAGGATGTGTAGATGATAGGAAGAGCACTAGTGGATGTGCATTTTTCCTTGGCAACTATTTAGTTTCCTAACTAAGAAGAAAACAATCAGTAATTTCACTATCTATTGCAGAGGTGGAATATGTAGCAGCAACAACATGTGGCACTCAAGTCTTGTGGATGAAGCAGACCCTCCAAAATTTTCAATAGCCTTTGAAGACTTTATCCCTATTGCAATCAACACCTCTGATAATCCCGTCACGCACTCCAAAACTAAGTACATACCCATCAAGTAGTACCACTTCTTAAGAGAACAAGATGCTGACAAAGCTATTAAGCTTGAGTATGTGAATACTAAGGAGTAGGTGGAATATATTTTTAATAAAACCCTCCCATGAGAGCAGTTCAAATATCTCAGGAATAGGTTGGGGGTTGTCTCTCCTTCCAATTAAAATTGGTTGCAGGGCTACTATAGCAAGAAAATGGAAATATTTATCTCGAGGGGAGCCAGTACATCTGAAGGATGAGCCAATTCTCCATGCCTAGGAAGATAATATGCAGTAGAAGGCATCTATATAGGGGGAGATGCACCAAATTTATGTCAAGGGAAGTCAAAACAGAGGAAACCTTGACAAACGGAGCATTTTCAACACTGAACATATTTTAGCATTGAAGACAATCAAGAGGTGGAGAGTTTCTTATCAGTCTCTCTAATGCACCTCATTGTAATTGTGGTCAAAGGGGGAGTATATGCATAGTAAAGCATTCATTAGGTACAACAAAGGATATAATTCATATCTATAGGGAGAGAAATTGACATTTTACTTAGTGGTTTTCATCAATGAAAAGGGGGAGATTGTCAATCCATTTGTATCAATGATGGCCACATGATGGCAACACTAAGGGGGAATATATTTGAATGACTGTCAGATAATGTCATTGATGCCAACAATGGTAGAAGAAAGGAGATGGAAGTGTCCAGGAAATAGAAATCCATGATGAGATAACAACAAGACAATATGAGATATAAGATATTGAAGACATTCATGATGAGGAAGCTTGCACTTGTTCCAGCAAAAGATAACAACAGGTTTTCTCAAAAACTTGTAAAATTATCAAAGAAAAGCTAACTACATGTCTTCTTAAAACTTGTAATTATTTGCAGATGGCCCTCTTTAGAAAATTGGAAATCGCTCATGTGGAAAAGGTTTGATCAAGACCATCGTGTGACTAAAATTTCATTTTGAGTACATTCAAGCCTCGTTGAATATGTTCATAATAGATGAAGAAGGGGCACTCTGGAAATACATTGCCCACAACCTCCATTATTCATTGGCATGACTCTGCACTATATTTTGAATTTTTGGCATATGGGTTTTATGAACAATAAGCATGGGATGGTATTTCCTCTATTCAATCTCTCCCAAATTTCACCATCAATGCGTTGGGTTCAAGCCAAAATATGGAATAATTCCCATAATATGTGGAGTGGCCAAGAAATCTTTGGAGCAAATCGACCCATTTCTGTTCAGATCAACCACTCTACTTGGAACAACCCTCTTTCATGTGGTTTCAATCCAACAACGTGTAGCAGTGATTGGGTTGACTTGGTGAACTCACATGGATCATTCTCGATCCACATTTCAACAGATCGTTCACACTCTATCCATTCTCTCAATTGATGGTGCGTTGTGGTATTTCGTGTGGTCGGCGTTGGGTCCACATCTTGGGTCATTTAGCCAACAAATTCAAATCCTTCACGCACATGTTTAAGATTCTTTGTTATCAAATCTTATATATATATATATATATATATATATATGCGATGGATTTGAGATCTGAGTTGGCGATATGAAGTGCGCATGATCCAAAACAGAACGATGTAATCCGAAGACCACTAGGCACATAAACCACTAAAATCACTCTAGGTCAATTGTTGCAACCAGGTGTAGAGGCAGATCATGAATCCCAAAATCACTTCTGCAAAAGCATCAAAACATTGGGTCGTGTAGATCGTGGTTGATGAAAATAAGCATTCTAACATTCACCTTCGGAAATATAATAAATCCAATCCTTGTGGTAAAAATCCCTATCTACAGGTTATTTATCTAAAATAAATGAAGATCATATAACATAGGAAGTTGGAAAATACATTATCTAGTAGTTAGAAGCATACCTTTCTTCAGTGCAGGTCAAAATTTGTCTACACAACCAATGAATAATCAAATGTTGCAGCTGTGGAGATGATGTAAATGAAGTCTTTTGGTATAAGTGCTCTCTTGTGCAGACATCCATGTATATTTGTAAACTGCGAATTGATTGAAACAGAGTATGCAGTGAATGTCCATAATGTGAATATGAATATAGTAATCTGAACCAAAAAGGGGGATATACAACAATTGAACGAGAATTTACAACTGTAGGTATCGCAAAAGAAGGTTTATATAGTGAAAAATTGAGAATATAGAGATTGCAAAAGCCAATGAGCAGAGTTAGTGGGCAGACTAGCCGAGATAGTACTGAATAAAATAACCAAGGATCAAGACAACATAAATTTTCTCAGGGTGGTAGGGTGGATCTTGGGTGACGATCAAAGTCCTCTTAGTAAGTTGAAGCTAACTATACAGCTTGGTTCCTGAGCATAATAGGTTGGTTCCTAAGTATAGCAGGTTGGTGCTTGCTAGAGTATGGTCACTCCATCAAGTTGCAGCTTGTTGGAGGCAGGTTGAATCCTACCAATTTATAAGTTGGAGCTTACATGAGGATAGGTGTCCTCACAGGTGGAAGCTTATAGATCTATGTAACAAAACCTAAAACCTATTTTATGAAACATTTTTAAGTATAAAATCCTTGTCTTCTGTTGTGTATTAAACATTGTGTTGAACATTGACTGCATATGTGTTAAATTATTTAAAATTGCTTAGAACTTATTCACCCTGTCTCTCAGCTCCAACAAAATATTGGTCAAGGTGGACAACGGAGCTTCAAATCCTATAGCTTTAACCAATTTTAACTCTCTTATAAACTCATTGTATATGGCCATGTCATAAACTAGGATAACCAATAATAATGTTGCTTCAGGAAATCATGTTCAAATTTGAGATCACAACCAATCAACTTAGGAGTACACAATGTGCTAGTTTAAGGTGTGCACATGAAGATGGTCCCCAAAACCATTAAAATATGACCGCATGAGTGCTAAAATTGTAAAAACACATATTTGTTCACAAAAATGCATGCACATTCCTTTTTGTAGAGGTTCAACATTTACCAAAACTCCACGCAGGATGGACAACATGTATAAGAATGCACATGCATTATAGAAACATGCACACATTATAGAAATGTGCATGCGTTTCTATAGCATGCACGCATTCTAAAAAAAAACACATGCACACTTTTATAACACACACATATTCTAAAAAATAATGTATGCGCACTTTTATAACATAAAAAAATTGCTCTACTATTTTGGCCATAACTTTCTATCCATGCATTGGTTTTTGGAGTTCTTTAGCTTGCTGGAAATGTATTGAAGAGATATACATCATTATCCTATGTTAATTTATGTTTATACATATATAATTTTTTTTTCAAAATAATATAAACTAAATGTTCGTGGGCCTCATTTTCCCTATTGTTCATCCAATGTCGTCTTCAACCATTGTGATAAGACAAGCGCATCTTGGTCATAGGAACAACCTCCTCATCATGACCAAAAATTTCCTCAGAGAGAGAGAGAGAGATTGGGGGATTTTGGTTTTGGGGAGGAGGAGGGAAGTTAGAGAGAAGGGGGATGAGAGAGAGAGAGAAGTGGGAATGGAAGTGGGGGTAGATATATGGATAGATAGATAGATGGAGAGAGAGAGATGGTGGGGGGTGGTTTTTAGGATATTTTAATACTCCATCCTTATACTGACTAACATTATTTTTTTTCCTTGTAGTTGATGATGTCATTTTCCTCATAGTGGTGTGCATATGTCATCTAGGATCCATATACCACCTTCTGAGCCCTGCATGCATCATTTTAGGACCACTTTATTCAACTCCCTATTTTATAGGAACCTACTTAGTGTTCCAGTGCAGTCCACGTAAGTTATCTAACTCTTGTGGGGGGTTAGAGCTCCAGATGCCACTAATTGTGGCCTCATGCATCGTTTTCTGATTGATTTGCATGAAAAAATCATGAATGCACCCTCCTTAGTTAGTTAAATGATTGTGTCTTCAGTTAACATAGTTTAGGATTAGTTCGGTTGAGTTTGAGTCTTTTGAAGCACTCCAGTGTTGAAAATTCCTCACCAATTCCTATGCTAGACCAAATGAGGCTCGACTTCTTCTATGTGATTTTAATTCTCTCCATTGTATAATCATTGTGGACTATACTGATTATTGGATCATGTGACAATATTCTGCTCCTATCTGAGTTCTCATGCGTGAATAATTGCCTACTCATTTTTACTACATCTTTCACTCTAATTCATCTTTTCTGCTCATTCTTTCTCTGTGAGGTATACTCAGCTCTTAGATCTGTTGTGATTTAGAATTTTACATGGTATACTCAGCTCTTAGATGTGGAACAGAAGCCTCTGGATTTCCACAGCAAATCCTGGTGCCATTGCATTGAATTCATTGGAGAAATCCAATGAGGTCTATCTAGGTGTGAAGGATCTGGAAAAATGTGCCTACTATCCTAAAGTAGTGCTCAGTAGTAGTCTATCTCCAAAATTTGAGATTTTAATTCTCTCCATTGTATCATCATTGTGGACTATACTGATTATTGGATCATGTGACAATATTATGCTCCTATTTGAGTTCTCAGGCATGAATAATTGCCTACTCATTTTTACTACATTTTTGAATCTAATTCATCTTTTCTGCTCATTCTTTCTCTGTGAGGTATAGTCAGCTTTTAGATCTGTTATGATTTAGAATTTCGCATGGCATCAGATCCCTTTGAGCATAGGTTGAGCAGCTGCTTTTGGTAGTGGACTAGAAGCCTCTGGATTTCCACAGCAAATCCTGGTGCCATTGCATTGAATTCATTGGAGAAATCCAATGAGGTCTATCTAGGTTTGAAGGATCTGGAAAAATGTGCCTACTATCCTAAAGTAGTGCTCTGTAGTAGTCTATCTCCAAAATTTGAGATTTTTTTGCAAGTTGTTCAAATATTTTTTTGAGTTGTGCAATTGCAGTAGTTTCACCTTGTATTCGCTCCAGCAGTTCTCATGGACAATTTGAACTCTCCTCTCTCTCCTCTCTCTCCCAGGATCTCGACACCCTTCAATTACCTTGATTGGAGGGATGATACTCAGATGGTGTTGTGCAACAAATCACTGTAGATGGTAACAATGGGGAAGGAGGTCGAACCACAAGCAGCTGTGGAGAAGGCCAAGTATCTGAATATATTGGTTGAAGCATTTGGTTTCATGTGTATTCATATTTGCATAGATCTACTCTTCCACCTCGATGGATTGAAGACTCCAAGAGAATTATGGATGAATTTAGAGACCCTCTTCGTAAACAATATGAGCTAAGAGGACATAATAGGGAAAATGATTTGATTGCTCTACAACCAAGCAGTTTCGAGAGCATTCAACAATTAGTTTCAAAATTCAAATCTATGTTCATGCAATGCAAGCAGTGTTGAATTGAGAAGAAGGATGAATAGTTGGTGCTATCCATACTGAGAAAGCTAGGTCCTGAGTTATATCACAGTTGGCATTGTTGTCAAATGCTAACACCGACTGCGACAAGTCCTCAACGTCGACACAACTTCGAAAAGTTCCGACTTCGACATGGCTTCGAAAAACTTAGCGACTCAGACAAGTTCAGTGACCTCAACAGTTTCGTGACGTCAGTATGCAGCATTGCCTTGTGACTTGCACCACACCAACTTGCGACTGTCGAACTTCGACAGACTGTCTCTTTGTCTTCCAGTCGACTGTAACGGTTGCACTTTTGAAACCGTTCTAAATTATTTGGTAACTGAACGTAATGGGAAGGCACACACGCATCTCAACACTCTTTATATAATCATGTAAACTATTGTAATATACATCTTATCAGTCCATATCTTTTCATCCAGTAATAGAGAAATTAGTTCGCATTCGTGCATCTTGTCTGTGTGTATTTTTGTTTATCTGTGTAGTGTAATCATGATTGCTTATTCTATTTCTTATGCTTCCGCCATAACAAAGCCGACTCATTTAGTTGAACTAGTGTCCCCCTCGTGCTTCCTGGCCTTGAGTGGATCATTGGTATCAGAGCAGATTTAGAGTTCTTTCAGAGCTTCGTTACAGCGTATCATCTTTGTTCGTGCTTAAGTTTTGTGTAGACACTTCCATCGAAGTTACCTGACTTATGCCGGTTCAAACACGCTCACAGAATCAACAATCCAAGCAGACACTACCTCCAGAGATGGCAGAAGAAACAGGAAATAGACATGCAATCGATGAGACATGGCAGCTCATAGAGCATGCACTAGCTTGACAACGAACTAAGATGTTCTCCCAGTTCAATGAGATTCTCACGCGATTTGCTTCGACATCAAGAGCATTTCCGATGAGAACTATCTCCGACAAAATCAAACCCTTCAAATTACAAATGAATTTGGACATACCGAATCTAGAAGGAAAGAATGATGTGGAATCCATCCAAAACTGTTTATAACAATTGGAAACATCTTACTCTGTGAATCAACTCCCAGAAGCTGACAATATCACCATTGCATCCTTAAAGATTTAAACATCTGTGCACTGCTGGTGGGATAAATTCTCGACAAAGATGGAGAAAAGCGGAGACCCCATCAACACATGGGAGAAATTTGTCGAACACATCTGAAAGGAGTTTTACCCACCCAAATACCTTGATCAACAGTATAAGAAGTGGCAGCAGCTAAGGAAATGGACAGAACAGTCCATGCAAAGCTACAATGACGAGTTCTATCGACTCATGGCTAGACTTGGCGTTCAAGAAGAAGAAAAATTGCTTGTTCTGAAGTACGTTACCAGATTATCCCAATACATTCAGTAGGAGATGGAGTTTCTGACTGTCAATATGCTTATGGATTCATTCCATTGTGCCAGCAAACTTGAAACCAAGTAGAAAGGAAAAACACGCTTCGCGACAAAGCCGACATCAAGATGACCACCCGATAAGAAGGCACCAGCCGACTTAGAAAAGTCAAAATCTTCTCAGCCGACTCCGCCAAAGCCATATCACGGAAAAAATCCTTTTCTCAAAAAGGAACATAGCAACAAACCTACCAGGAAATGGTGCGACTACCATCACTCGTCTTGGAATGATATGTCTGAATGCAAAGGTCGGAAGACCTTTTTGGAAAAAGTGTGGACATTTGACGCGTTCGACAAGACTGTGGTAGAATATGACCCAGAAGTAATGTCTCTTTTGACATCGACAACTCCCGCATCTTCGACCATTGTCGATGAGGAGGAACGAGAGTTTCTGTTCCATACATAGATATGGGTTCAAAACAATCCATTGCATCTGATTGTGGACAACGGGAGCTAGAGGAACTTTGTTTCTAAAGAACTTGTGAAGAAACTAGGTCTTGTGACCACTCTGCATCCTCGACCTTACAACATTGGTTAGATGAAGGATGGACAAGAGCTAAGGATCGCCCAACAATTCAAGCTCACCTACTTCATAAATCCTTTTTAAGATGAAGTACTTTGCAACATGGCACCACTCTCCATATCCGACGCCCTGTTTGGGAAACCTTACCTATGGGATCGCCATGGAAGTTACTAGTCATGACCATAGAAGGTGATTGTCAAAGTTCACAATCAACGGTATAGTTTACCAGAATGGTGACCTACACCAACGGTTGCAATGATATCTTCTAAATAGACAAAGAAGCTCATCAATCTTGCTCTGAAGTTCGCATTAATTATGATTAAGCTGCAACATTCTAGGAAGAGTGCAGTAACTAGTCGAGTCACCGACCAATGCAGCTCCCGACAGAAGTAGTAGATCGACAATATTCTTGATGAGTACCAGAACCTATTCCAAGTTCCAGACAGAGTACCTCTACATTGTTAGGTAAAACACTCTATTGAACTTGCTCTTGGTTCTTCTTTTCCTAACACATCTATCTACAGAAGATCCATTCTTGAAAATGAAGAGATTCATAGACAAATCCAAGTATTGATCAACAAATGTCATATCCGACCCAGCTCCTCCCCTTGTGGAAGTCCAGATGTACTCGTTCCAAAGAAAGATGGGACTTGGCGCATGTGCATCGACTATAGGGCACTCAACAAAATTTCGGTCAAGAATCGGTACTCTCTGCCGCGGATAGACGAGCTCATCGACTGTCTGAAAGGTGCTAAGTTCTTTACTAAGCTCGACCTCAAGTTGGGATATCATCATATTCAAATTGAGCCCTCAGATGTATGGAAAACTGTTTTCAAGACCAAGGAAGGATTGTTTGAATGGTTAGTCATGCCTTTCAGCTTAACCAATGCACCTACAACCTTCATGCGATACATGAATAACATTCTTCGACCTTTCATCGGCAAACAATTCATTGTCTATCTTGTCGACATATTGATTTTTAGTCGATCATGGGAAGAACATGTCAGACAACTTCAGCAAGTACTTGACACTCTCCAGCAACATCGACTCTACTTGAGCATGGACAAATGTTCCTCTGCGATGAACAACATCAAATATTTGGGGTTTGTAATTGACTCTATAGGAATTCATGTCGACCCAGGCAAAGTACAAATTCTCAAAGATTGGCCCATTCCTCACAGCATTCAAGAACTAACAAATTTTCTTGGTTTGGAGAATTTCTATCGACGATTCATACTTGGCTTCAGTCACATATCCTGGCCCTTGAATCAGTTGACGAAAGGAAGTGGGAAAACTATCTTCAAATGGACACCAACACAACAAGAAGCTTTTGAACATCACAAGCTCTGCACTGCACCAATACTTGTGTTACCTGATTTGCATCAATCTTTTGAGATTGAGACGGACGCATCGGACTATGCATTGGGCGTAGTGATCACTCAGTCTAGTCACTTGGTCACTTTTCATTCCGAAACTTTTAACGACACTGTTAGATATTCGACGTATGAAAAATAATTGTACGCCATTGTGCAAGATCTCAACCAATGGAGGCATTACATCCTTGGAAAGGAAATGGTCCTACTCACTGACCACAAGCCTATTCACTTCGCTCTGACCCAGTCGAAACTACAAACAAATCGATAACTCAAGTGGATTAATCACCTGCATCAGTTCCAGTTGGTAATTAAGTATTGGATTTTCTAAGTCAACCACCCATTACTCTCCTTTTTACAATGATGAGTATGAAGGGATATGACACCACTACTTGGACTCAATTTTATCAGCAAGACATCGAATTTTCAGTAGTCTATCGACAAATTCATACCGACAAGTCCTCGACCGTCGACTATTTCTTGAAATATACATTGCTATACAAGATTGGATAGGTTTGTGTACTGACAGGTGAGCATCAACATCAACTCATTTGGGACGCACACTACAGCAAGACTGCAAGACACTTTGGGTTAGCAAAGACACTTTCTATTCTGTAGAAGTATTTCTTTTTGCCTACACTTAAAACCGACATCAACAAGTACATTGGATCATGCGTGGTTTGTGCCATTGCTAAACCTCCTAATCGATGACAGGGATTGTATACACCTTTTCCAGTTCCTAGTAGACCATGGGAATCTATTTCTATGGACTACTTGGTGGGATATCCTACTACCAAACATCAGCATGATGTGATCTTAGTAGTAGTCGATATATTTTCCAAGATGGGCATTCTCATTCCATGCAAGAAGACGACGACAATGTAGCAAACTGCTCAGCTCTTCTTCACACATGTTTGGAAACACTTTCGTTTACCTATAACCATCATTTCCGACCGAGATGCCAGATTTGTCATCATATTTTGGAATCATCTTTGGCGGTAGCTCGACACAAGACTCTCATTTTTGACAGCTTTCCATCCGTAGACAGATGGATAGACGAAAGTTTTGAATCGCTTGGTTGTACAACTGCTTCGCATGTACAACCACAAGCATCGATGAACATGGGATGACAGTCTTCCATACATACAACACAGCTATGATCGTGCTTAGTACGACTCTACTGGAAAGAGTCCATTTGAGATCTATTACGGATTTCAACCCTTAGCGATTATCGACTTGATGAGCTCTTCGACACAGTCGAATGACTTCGAACACAGCCAACGAGAACTTAACAAAGAATTGAAGTTTCGAGAACAGATTTGTGACATCCAGCGACAAGCATAGGACATGCTGCAATGACCAAATGTGAAAGCTAAGGCCCAACACGATAAGCATCATATCCCTCATTCATTCCAAATTGGGGATAAGGTCTCGTTAGCTCTTAAGAAGGAGCGCTTCACTGGTCCATACAAGAAGTTGAAAGATGGATGAAGGATGGACGAGAGCTAAGGATCGCCCAAGAATGCAAGCTCACCTACTTCATAAATCCTTTTGAATATGAAGTACTTTGCAACGTGGCACCACTCTCCGTAGACGACGCCCTGTTTGGGAAACCTTACCTATGGGATCGCCATGGAAGGTACTAGTCACGACCACAGAAGGTGATTGTCAAATTTCACAATCAACAGTACAGTATACCATAATGACGACCTACACCAACGGTTGCAATGATATCTGCTAAACAGACAAAGAAGCTCATCAATCTTGCTCAGAAGTTCGCATTAATTATTATAAAGACACAACATTCTAGGAAGAGTGCAACAACTAGTCGAGTCACCGACCAGTGCCGCTCCTGATAGAAGCAGTAGATCGACAATATTCTTGATGAGTACCAGAACCTATTCCAAGATCCAGACAGAGTACCTCTACATTGTCAGGTAAAACACTCTATTGAACTTGCTCTTGGTTCTTCTTTTCCTAACACATCTATCTACAGAAGATCCAGTCTTGAAAATGAAGAGATTCACAGACAAATCCAAGAATTGATCGACAAATGTCATATCCGATGCAACTCCTCCCCTTGTGGAAGTCCAGATGTCCTTGTTCCAAAGAAAGACGGGACTTGGCGCATGTGCATCGACTATAGGGAACTCAACAAAATTTTGGTCAAGAATCGGTACCCTCTGCCGCGAATAGACGAGCTCATCGATTGTCTGAAAGGTTTTAAATTCTTTACTAAGCTCAACCTCAAGTCGGGATATCATCAGATTCAAAGCGAGCCCTCAGATGTATGTAAAACTGCTTTCAAGAACAAGGAAGGATTGTTTGAATGGTTAGTCATGCCTTTCAGCTTAACCAATGCACCTACAACCTTCATGCGATACATGAATAACATTCTTCGACCTTTCATCGGCAAACAAGTCATTGTCTATCTTGTCAACATATTGATTTTCAGTCGATCATGGGAAGAACATGTCAGACAACTTCAGCAAGTACTTGACACTCTCCAGCAACATCGACTCTACTTGAGCATGGACAAATGTTCCTCTGCGATGAACAACATCAAATATTTTGGGTTTGTAATTGACTCAGTAGGAATTCACGTCGACCCAGACAATGTACAAATTCTCAAAGATTGGCCCATTCCTCACAGCATTCAAGAACTAAGAAGTTTTCTTGGTTTGGAGAATTTCTATCGACGATTCATACTTGGCTTCAGTCACATAGCCTGGCCCTTGAATCAGTTGAGGAAAGGAAGCGGGAAAACTGTCTTCAAATGGACACCGACACAACAAGAATCTTTTGAACATCACAAGCTCTACATTGCACCAGTACTTGTGTTACCTAATTTGCATCAACCTTTTGAGATTGAGACGGACGCATCGGACTATGCCTTGGGCACAGTGATCACTTAGTTTGGTCAGGCGGTCGCTTTTCATTCCGAAACTTTTAACGACACTGTTAGATATTCGACGTACGAAAAAGAACTGTATGCCATTGTGCAATATATCAACCAATGGAGGAATTACATCCTTGGAAAGGAAACGGTCCTACTCACTGACCACAAGCCTCTTCAGTTCGCTCTGACCCAGTTGAAACTACAAACAAATCGATAGCTCAAGTGGATTAATCACCTGCATCAATTCTAGTTGGTAATTAAGTATTGGATTTTCTATGTCGACCACCCATTACTCTCCTTTTTACAGTGATGAGTATGTAGGGATATGACACCACTACTTGGCCTCAATTGTATCAGGAAGACATCAAATTTTCACTAATCTATCTACAAATTTAGACTGACAAGTCGTCGACCGCCGACTATTTCCTCAAATATACCTTGCTATACAAGCTTGGACAGGTTTGTGTACTGACAGGTGAGCATCGACATCAACGTATTTGGGATGCACACTACAGTAAGACTGCATGACACTTTGGGTTAGCAAAGACACTTTCTATTCTTCAAAAGTATTTCTTTTGGCCTACACTTAAAACTGATGTCAACAAGTACATTGGACCATGCGTGGTTTGTGCCATTGCTAAACCTCCTAATCGACAACAGGGATTGTATACACCTTTTCCAGTTTCTAGTAGACCATGGGAATCTATTTCTATGGACTACTTGATGGGATATCCTACTAACAAACATCAGCATGATGTGATCTTAGTAGTAGTCGATATTTTATCCAAGATGGCCATTCTCATTCCATGCAAGAAGACGATGACAACGCAGCAAACCACTCAGCTCTTCTTCACACATGTTTGGAAACACTTTCGTTTACCTATAACCATCATTTCCAACCAAGATGCCAGATTTGTCAGCATATTTTGGAATAATCTTTGGCAGTAGCTCGACACAAGACTCTCATTGTCGACAGCTTTCCATCTGCATACCGATGGACAGACGGAAGTTGTGAATCGCTTGGTTGTACAACTGCTTCGCATGTACAACCACAAGCATCGATGAACATGGGATGACAGTCTTCCATACATACAACATAGCTATGATTGTGCTCAACATAGCTCTACTGGAAAGAGTCCATTTGAGATCTGTTATGAATTTCAACCCTTAGCGCCTATCGACTTGATCAGCTCTTCGACACAGTCAAATGACTTCAACCACAACCAGCGAGAAGTGAACAAAGCATTGAAGTTTCGAGAATAGATTTGCGACATCCAGCGACAAGCATAGGACATGTTGCAATGACCAAACATGAAAGCTAAGGCCCGACATGATAAGCATCGTATCCCTCATTCATTCCAAATTGGTGATAAGTTCTCGTTAGAGCTTAAGAAGGAGTGCTTCACTAGTCCATACAATAAGTTTAAACCTTTGCGATATGGTACATGTTATAGCTTGAAATGACACCTCTCCGTCCGTGATGACACTTGTTTCCCTTGGTCGCATGACGACACTTCTTGAGATCAAGTTCAGTCAAACAACAAGACATTTGTGGATGGAGGAGTCATTTGGGACACTAAAAATGGTTGAAATTACCTCATTCTTGACCCATTTGATGTATATGACCCTTAGGAACATTTTTCCAGACCAAACCATCTCCTGAAAATGAGCAGAAAAGCCTGTTTTTGGCCATTTTTCAATATGAGCGCTGGTACACAAGCTTGATAGTAGCGTGTATACCCTAGTGAGCACGACTCCACTGTTGAAATAGTAGTGTGTGTACGCGACTTTGTCTACTGTAGAGTAGCGTACACCCCTGTTTTGGTCAAAATCTCTAAATTCAAGTAAGTTAAGTTGGTTGGGAAACCTCTTGAGCGGTTATAACTTCTTTTCCTCTTCCTCACTGACTATATAAGGAGGGTAGAAGGGCCATGTGAGGCGACCAATCCCAATTACAAAGTTATGTTGGAGGAATGGAGACCCTCATCCCCCTCTCTTGTGCTTCAGTTTTGGTAAACCCTAGCACAGTTGATTAGAGGTTGGAATCCTTGGAGAACGGAAGCAGGAGACCTTGAATCTAGGTTTCGTGAAGTGCCAAGCTTGAAGGAAGGTATAACTTTATGTACGTGCTTTCATTCATTAATAAATAGCAGACGTTCTTCTCTTTCCAAATATGACATATTCTTGTGTGTCTCAGATTTGATTATAGTTTGATGTCTCTTTCTATTATGAATATCAGTATTATATGTGTAGTCAAATGTATTTGAGAAAGGTATCAAGTTGTTTTGCAGGTCTGGGCATTGCGACACTGGATAAGCATTGAAGAGCGAGGGAAGCAAAGCTAGGATCAACCTTCTGAATGAGGTGCCTACATATCTAAACCCTAATCTCTTCATTTATTTGTTATACTTGTAGAATGCTTGTAAGTCTATCTTTATCACCGTAATTTGGTAGTTTCTCCCCTGAACTATAGGTGTATTTTCCCCACAACAGGATTTTCTGCTCATTTTCAGGAGATGGTTTGGTCTGGAAAAATGTTCCTAAGGGTCATATACATCAAATGGGTCAAGAATGAGGTAATTTCAACCATTTTTAGTGTCCCAAATGACTCCTCCATCCACAAATGTCCTGTTGTGTGACTGAACTTGATCTCAACAAGTGTCGTCATGCGACCAAGGGATACAAGTGTCGTCACGGATGGAGAGGTGTCATTTCAAGCTATAATAGATGCTTGATCCTAGCTATGCTTCCCTCGCTCTTCAATGATTATCCAGTGTCGCAATGCCCAGACCTACAAAACAACTTGATACCTTTCTCAAATACATTTGACTACACATATAAGACTGATATTCATAATAGAAAGAGACATCAAACTATAATCAAATATGAGACACACAAGAATATGTCATATTTGGAAAGAGAAGAACGTTTGATATTTATTAATGAATGAAAGCAAGTACATAAAGTTATACCTTCCTTCAAGCTTGGCACTTCACGGAACCTAGATTCAAGGTCTCCTGCTTCCGTTCTCCAAGGATTCCAACCTCTAATCAACTGTGCTAGGGTTTACCAAAACTGAAGCACAAGAGAGGGAGATGAGGGTCTCCATTCCTCCAGCATAACTTTGTAATTGGGCTTGGTCGCCTCACATGGCCCTTCTACCCTCCTTATATAGTCAGTGAGGAAGAGGAAAAGAAGTTATAACTACTCAAGAGGTTTCCCAACCAACTTAACTTACTCGAATTTCGAGATTTTGACCAAACCAGGGGTGTATGCTACTCTACAGTAGACAAAGTCGCGTACACATGCTACTATTTCAACAGTGGAGTCGCGCTCAGTAGGGTATACACGCTACTATCATGCTTGTTTACCAGCGCTCATATTGAAAAATGGCCAAAAACAGGCTTTTCTGCTCATTTTCAGGAGATGGTTTGGTCTGGAAAAATGTTCCTAAGGGTCATATACATCAAATGGGTCAAGAATGAGGTAATTTAAACCATTTTTAGTGTCCCAAATGACTCCTCCATCCACAAATGTCCTGTTGTGTGACTGAACTTGATCTCAACAAGTGTCGTCATGCGACCAAGGGAAACAAGTGTCATCACGGACGGAGAGGTGTCATTTCAAGCTATAACAATACATACAGAATTCTTCAGCAGATTGGCGAAAACGATTTCTAGCTCGACATTCCTGCATGCCTCGGTCTACATCTAGTTTTCAGTGTGGATCTACTTCAACCATACCATGCACCACTATTGGAACAGAATGACTTGCAAATAACAGAACACGAGGGAATCTATCCAAATGTTTAGGAGCCTCTTGCTTGTGACACCATTGTGGGACGACGAGTACGCCATACAAGGATGAACATAATTCCCTTGTTTCAAGTTTCTAAAGCCAGACAAATCCCAGCATAAGGAAATTGGTAGTCTGCTACTAAACTACCTGAAACGTTTCCTCACCTTCACAAGAAAACAATGGGGACCATTGTTTCCTAGGGAAGGAGGTTTGATCCATATCATAGTTGGTATTGTTGTTGAATTCTAACACCAACTGCGACAAGTCCTCGACGTCGACACAACTTCGACAAGTTCCGACTTCGACATGGCTTCGACAAACTCCACGACTCCGACAAGTTCAGCGACCTCAATAGGTTCGCGATGTCGACATGCATCATCTCCTTGCGACTTGTGCATCACCGACTTACGACTTGCGACTGTCAAACTTTGATAGACTGTCTCTCTGTCTTCTAGTCGACTATAACGGTTCAAATTCCAAAACCGTTCTAACTTCTTTGGTAAATGAACGTAACGAGTAGGCACCCAAGCGTCTCAAAACTATTTATATAATCATGTAAACTATTGTAATATACATCTTATCAGTCAGGATCGTTATAGCCAGTAATAGAGAAATCAGTTTGCATTCCCGCATCTTGTCTGTGTGTATTTTTGTTTATCTACGTAGTGTAATCCTACTTGGTTATTCTATTTCTTATGCTTCTGCCATAATAGATCCGACTCATTCAATAGAACTGTTGTCCCCCTCGTGCTTCCTGGACCCAAGTGGATCATGAGTTCTCCATGTTTGTCTCTACCTTCCATTCTGAGTGAATGTCAATTCCTGGTTGTAAGATTCCCTCCTTAAATGTTTTCACTGAATCTCTCATCCAAGAACAAGATAAGTTGATCCAAATGCGCACCTTGAAGGCCTCCAAAAATCAAGCTCTTCTGGCTAGAGAAGAAAAAATGGAGAATGGGAAGGGGAAGCACAAGGGAAAGGACAAGAGGCCATCTGAAACAAAGTAGAATTCCAAACCAAGTCCATCAGAAGGATCCTCCAGCTCCAAGAACGACAAACAAAAGAAGTTTGAGAAATCCAAGAGTACATACTGCAAGAAGGGTAGTCATCCTGAGAGTTCTTGTATGAATAAGACCATAGATCTAATGGAAAAAATACTTGACAAACATAACATTTCCCTCCATGAAGGTGCAAGGAAGACTGATCCAGGTGCCAAGTCATAATATCATGAGAGATGCCATGCATTGAAAGTTGGGTTCTCACAATCCCACGCTTTACTTATTGATTATGTAGCTTCTGACCACATGGTTTCCTCCAGAGATCCATTTTCTTCATTAGATCTCACCGTTGGACCAAACATACACATGGGAGATGATTCTCAAATATTTGTTGGAGGGAAAGTTACTATACAACTTGATCATGGAAGGTTCAATAATGTATTGTATTTTCCCTCTCTAACAACTAATATGTTGTCTATTTACTAGATGACACAAACAAGTCCTCCAAAGAAAGTAGTATTTGGACCTGATTCAATTAATGTTGTTGAGAACTCATCTGGGAAGATGATATCCAAAGGAGTTGCAGATCATGCCTCCAAGACTTATGATTTCTCCTTCTTCTTTCCATACTCCCATCAAAGTGCTCTTTTGACTCATGCAAATAAGACAAATAGACTTTGCTATGAAATATTCAGACACCTAAACTTCAAATACCTCTAGTGGTTGCACAAGGAAGAGATGGTTGAAGGTCTACTGAACACAAAATTCTCTCAAGGGATTTGCGAAGGTTTCTTGGTAGGGAAGCACCCAAAGCAAAAATATGAAGTTGGGAAAGAAAAGAGAGATTCCTCCATCCTAGATATGATTCGTAGTGATGTTTCATTACCGATGCCCACTACTTCAATGAATGGATCTAGATATATTCTGACCTTCATTGATGTCCACTCTAGGTTTTGTTGGATCTACTTTATCAAGTAGAAATCTGAGGTGTTTGAATGCTTCAAAGTTTTCAAAGCCTTATTTGAGAACACTGTCGGAAGGAAGATCAAAGCACTCATATATGATAATGGAGGAGAGTATATCAAAAGGGATTTGCAACAACTATGTGCTTCCGAAGGCATTCAGATTCAACATTCTGTTCCATACACACCACAACAAAATGGTGTAGTAGAGAGGGCGAATAGGTCATTGAAAGATATGGCTACCTTCTTGCTTGAAGCAAGAGATCTTCCATCAAATATCTAGGAAGAAGTAGTGAACTATGCCACATACATTCAGAATAGGGTACCTCACAAATCTGTTGATGGGGTCACTCCATTCGAAGCATTGAAGGTATGCATACCTGATGTCTCTCATCGGAGAGTTTTTGGATCCAAGGCATGGGCCAGAATCCCCATTGACAAGAGGAAAGAACTTCAACCTCAAAGTAGTGAATGCATCCTTCTTGGATATGCAGAAGATGGAAAGGATTACAAGCTGATGGAGATAACAACCAGGAGATGCTTCATTTAAATAAGTGTGCATTTCAATGAGGATCCATTGCATGATCTACAACCAGCTGCCAAAGAAGGTATAACTGATCTACCTCCTCCATTCGATCCTAATGATGTTTCTACAAGTGGAAGCCTATATATCTATGTAACAAAACCTATTTTATGAAACATTTTTAAGTATAAAATCCTTGTCTTTTGTTGTGTACTAAACATTGTGTTGAACATTGACTGCATATGTGTTAAATTATTTATAATTGCTTAGAACTTATTCACCATGTCTCTCAGCTCCAACAAAATATTGGTCAAGGTGGACAAAGGAGCTTCAAATCCTATAGATTTAACCAATTTTAACTCTCTTATAAACTCATTGTACATGGCTATGTCATAAACTAAGATAACTAATAACAACTTTGCTTCAGGAAATCATGTTCAAATTTGAGATCAGAACCAATCAACTTAGGAGTACACAATGTGCTAGTTTAAGGTGTGCACATGAAGATGGTCCCCAAAACCATTAAAATAGGACCGCACGAGTGCTAAAATTGTAAAAACACATATTTGTTCACAAAAATGCATGCACATTCCTTTTTGTAGAGGTTCGAAATTTACCAAAACTCCACGCAAGATGGACAACATTTATAAGAATGCACATGCATTATAGAAACATGCACGCATTATAGAAATGTGCTTGCGTTTCTATAGCATGCACGCATTCTAAAAAATAACACATGCACACTTTTATAACACACAAATATTCTAAAAAATAATGTGTGTGAACTTTTATAACATAAAAAAATTGCTCTACTATTTTGGCCATAACATTCTATCCATGCATTTGTTTTTGGAGTTCTTTAGCTTGCTGGAAATTTATTGAAGAGATATACATCATTATCTTATGTAAATTTTATGTTAATAATATAAACTAAATTGTCGTAGGCCTCATTTTCCCTATTGTTCATCTAATGTTGTCTTCAACAATTGTGATAACACAAGCGCATCTTGGTCATAGGAAGAACCTCCTCATCATGACCAAAAATTTCCTCTGAGAAAGAGGGAGTTAGGGGGGGGGGAGAGAGAGAGAGAGAGAGAGAGAGATTGGGGGATTTTTCTTTAGGGAGGAGGAGGGAAGTTAGAGAGAAGGGGGATGAGAGAGAGAGATAGAGGTGTTCATGGAAGTGGGGGTAGATATATAGATAGATAGAAAGAGAGAGAGAGAGAGAGAAAGATATGGTGGGGGTGGTTTTTAGGATATTTTAATATTCCATCCTTGTCTTTCCTAACAATATTTTTCTTCCTTGTAGTTGATGATGTCATTTTCCCCCTAGTGGTGTGCATATGTCATCTAGGATCCATATACCACCTTCTGAGCCTTTCATGCATCATTTTAGGACCACTTTATTCAGCTCCCTATTTTATAGGAACCTATTCAGTGTTCTAGTGCAGTCCACCTGAGTTAACTAACTCTTGTTGGGGGTTAGAACTCCAGATGCCATTGATTGTGGCCTCATGCATCATTTTCTGATTGATTTGCATGAAAAAATCATGAATGCACCCTCCTTAGTTAGTTAAATGATTGTGTCTTCAGTTAACATAGTTTAGGATCAGTTCAGTTGAGTTTGAGTCTTCTGAAGCACTCCAGTGTTGACAATTCCTCACCAATTCCTATGCTAGACCAGATGAGGCTCGACTTCTTCTGTGTGATTTTAATTCTCTCCATTGTATCATCATTGTGGACTATACTGATTATTGGATCATGTGACAATATTATGCTCCTATTTGAGTTCTCAGGCATGAATAATTGCCTACTCATTTTTACTACATTTTTGAATCTAATTCATCTTTTCTGCTCATTCTTTCTCTGTGAGGTATAGTCAGCTTTTAGATCTGTTATGATTTAGAATTTCGCATGGCATCAGATCCCTTTGAGCATAGGTTGAGCAGCTGCTTTTGGTAGTGGACTAGAAGCCTCTGGATTTCCACAGCAAAGCCTAGTGCCATTGCATTGAATTCATTGGAGAAATCCAATGAGGTCTATCTAGGTTTGAAGGATCTGGAAAAATGTGCCTACTATCCTAAAGTAGTGCTCTGTAGTAGTCTATCTCCAAAATTTGAGATTTTTTTGCAAGTTGTTCAAATATTTTTTTGAGTTGTGCAGTTGCAGTAGTTTCAGCTTGTATTCACTCCAGCAGTTCTCATGGACAATTTGAACTCTCCTCTCTCTCCTCTCTCTCCAAGGGTCCCAACACCCTTCAATTACCTTAATTGGAGGGATGATACTCAGATGGTGTTGTGCAACAAATCATTGTACATGGTAACAATGGGGAAGGAGGTCGAACCACAAGCAGCTATGGAGAAGGCCAAGTATCTGAATATATTGGTTGAAGCATTTTGTTTCATGTGTATTCATATTTGCATAGATCTACTCTTCCACCTCGATGGATTGAAGACTCCAAGAGAATTATGGCTGAATTTAGAGACCCTCTTTAGCAAACAATATGAGCTAAGAGGACATAATCTGGAAAATGATTTGATATCTCTACAACCAAGCAGTTTCGAGAGCATTCAACAATTATTGTAAAAATTCAAATCAATGTTCATGCAATGCAAGCAGTGTGGAATTGAGAAGAAGGATGAGTAGTTGGTGTTATCCATTCTGAGAAAGCTAGGTCCTGAGTTTATCCATATCATAGTTGGCATTGTTGTCGAATGCTAACACTGACTGCGAAAACTCCTCGACGTCGACACAACTTCGACAAGTTATGACTTCGACATGGATTCGAAAAACTTTGCATCTCCGACAAGTTCAATGACCTCAACAGTTTCGCGACGTCAACATGCAACATTCCATTGCAACTTGCACAACACCGACTTGCAACTGTCGAACTTCGACAAACTGTCTCTCTATCTTCCACTTGACTGTAATGGTTGAACTTCTGAAACTGTTCTAACTTCTTTGGTAACTGAACGTAACGGGAAGGCACACACGCGTCTCAACACTCTTTATATAAGCATGTAAACTATTGTAATATACATCTTATCAGTCTAGATCTTTACATCCAATAATAGAGAAATCAGTTCGCATTCCTGCATCTTGTTTGTGTGTATTTGTGTTTATCTATGTAAACTAATAATGATTACTTATTCTATTTTTTATGCTTCCGCCATAACAAAGCCGACTCATTTAGTCGAACTGGTGTCCCCCTCGTGATTCCTAGCCCCGAGTGGATCATTGGTATCAGAGCAGATTCAGAGTTCTTTCAAAGCTTCGTCAGAGCGCATCAACTTTGTTCGTGCTTAAGTTTTACGTAGACACTTCCATCGAAGTTACCTAACTTATGTCGGTTCAAACACGCTCGCAGAATCAACAATCCAAGCAGACACTACCTCCAAAGATGGAAGAAGAAACAGGAAATAGACATGCAATCGATGAGATACGACAGCTCATAGAGCAAGCGTTGGCTTGACAATGAACTAAGATGTTCTCCCAGTTCAACAAGAATCTCACGCAATTTTCTTCGACATCAGGAGCATTTCCGATGAGAACTATCTCCAACAAAATCAAACCCTTCAATGTACAAATGAATTTTGACATACCGAATCTAGAAGGAAAGAATGACGCGGAATCCGTCGAAAACTAGGTACAACAATTGGAAACATATTACTCTATGTATCAACTCCCAGAAGCCAACAAGATCACCATTTCATCCTTAAATATTTAAACATATGTGCACTACTGGTGGGATACATTCTCGACAAAGATAGAGAAAAGCAGAGACCCCATCGACACATGGGAAAAATTTGTCGAACACATTTGAAAGGTGTTTTACCCACCCAAGTACCTTGAGTAGCAGTATGAGAAGTGGAAGCAGCAAAGGAAATGGATAGAACAGTCCATGCAAAGCTACACCAATGAGTTCTATTGACTCATGGCTAGACTTGGCGTTCAAGAGGAAGAAAAATTGCTTTTTCTTAAGTATGTCAACGGATTATCCCAATACATTCAGTAAGAGATGGAGTTTCTGACTGTCAATACGCTTGTGGATGCATTCCACCGTGCCAGCAAACTTGAAACCAAGCAAAAAGGAAAAACATGCTTCGCGACAAAGCCGACATCAAGATGACCACCCGACAAGAAGGCACCAGCTGAATTAGAAAAGTCAAAATATTCTTAGCCATCTCCGCCAAAGCCAGATCACGGCATAAATACTTTTCACAAAAAGGAACGTAGAAAGAAACCTACCGAGAAATGGTGCGACTACCATCACTCGTCTTGGCATGATACATCTGCATGCAAAGGTCGAAAGACCTTTTTGGAAAAAGTGTCGACATCCGACGCGTTCGAAAAGACTGTGGTAGAATATGACCCAGAAGTAACGTCTCTTTTGACATCGACAACTCCAGCATCCTCGACCATCATTGATAAGGAGGAACGAGAGCGCCTGTTCCATACACAGATATGGGTTCAAAACAATCCATTGCATCTGATTGTGGACAACGGGAGCTAGACCAACTTTGTTTCTAAAAAACTTGTGAAGAAACTAGGTCTTGTGACCACTCTGCATCCTCGACCTTACAACATCGCTTAAATGAAGGATGGACAAGAGCTAAGGATTTCCCAACAATACAAGCTTACCTACTTCATAATTCCTTTTGAAGATGAAGTACTTTGCAATGTGGAACCACTCTCCATAGCCGACGCCCTGTTTGGGAAACCTTACCTATGGGATCGCCATGGAAGTTACTAGTCACGACCATAGAAGGTGATTGTCAAATTTCACAATCAATGGTATAGTATACCAAAACGATGACCTACACCAACGGTTGCAATGATATCTGCTAATCAGACAAAGAAGCTCATCAATCTTGCTCAGAAGTTCGCATTAATTATGATAAAGCCGCAACATTCTAGCAAGAGTGCAACAACTAGTCGAGTCACCGACCAGTGTAGCTCCCGATAGAAGTAACAGATCGACAATATTCTTGATGAGTACCAGAACCTATTCCATGTTCTAGACAGAGTACCTCTACATTATCAGGTAAAACACTCTGTTTAACTGGCTCTTGGTTCTTCTTTTCCTAACACATCTATCTACAAAAGATCCATTCTTGAAAATCAAGAGACTCATAGACAAATGCAAGAATTGATCGACAAATGTCATATCCGATCCAGCTCCTCCCCTTGTGGAAGTCCAGATGTCCTCGTTCCAAAGAAAGATGGGACTTGGCGCATGTGCATCAACTATAGGGCACTCAACAAAATTTAGGTCAAGAATCGGTACCCTCTGCTGTGGATAGACGAGCTCATCGACTGTCTGAAAGGTGCTAAGTTCTTTACTAAGCTCAACCTCAAGTCGAGATATTATCAGATTCAAATCGAGCGCTCAGATGTATGGAAAACTGCTTTGAAGACCAAGGAAGGATTGTTTGAATGGTTAGTGATTCCTTTCAGCTTAACCAATGCACCTACGACCTTCATGCGATACATGAATAACATTCTTCGACCTTTCATCATGTTAACACCTGATTTTTACACCTCATAAATATCAAGTGTGAAAGGAATAGGGTTGGAGAAACGTACCTGATAAAGGTTTGAAAGCCCCAGTTTTCCTCCATGGTTGAAGGCCAGGATAGGGAAAAATTAATATACAGAAGGCTAAGAGGGAATACCCCATGATAAATTGACAAAGGAGTAGGGGAAAGAGCCTTCTAAGCGAGTGAATAACCCCAAAATCCTAAGTCCGAAAGCCTAAAGTAATATGAGGGTTAAGTCTCGGTAGGAGAACTACCATGGATGCAAAGCGGAGCCATATCCACGATCCAAGATCCATCTCGTTGAGAAGCTGCCTGATGGATAACCAACAGGGTGGTAGCGATGGGCGATACCGCCGGGTAGATGGTAGTCGGAGGGCTCGTCGCGGGGAGAAAAATGGTAAACAAAACTACCACAAGGGCGTGAGATACCAGGGTGGTAGAGGCATAAAGCGATCCACGAAGCGGAGAGTAGGTGGCCTAGATCAACAGTGCGGAGATGAAGGAAGATGCACGAAAGAACGGATAGTGGGCCACATCATTGGGAAAAGGTGGAACATTAAAAATGTCGCTCATCTCTACCATAGATGCTAAGTAGGATAAGATCTATGGTACAAGATCGATCTCATCGAGAAGCAACATGATGGATACCTAAGAAGGCATTCACGATGGATAAAACCGTCGAACAGGTGGCAAAGCCACAGATGATCGCGGAGAAGGGAAGTGGTATCTAAAACCGCTCTGGGAAAACATCGATGATACTCCGTTGACACATAGTAATAATGAAATGACATAGAGTGGGTCCTAGCTGGGATCAGAGAAAGCATAAAATGTCACATCAGGATATTAAATAACGGTTTAGATCCGACGGCCGAAAATCACCCGTGGAAAATCAACAGCCGGGAGCGTCGGACAAGTGGCGGATAAAAGCAAGGGTTAAGTGAAGAAGATTTAAATATAAAACCCTCAGTAGTTTTTCTAGGCATTTGTTTATTTGGAAAACTGTCAAGGTCTAGAAGTTTCTCGGTGGGTGGGAGATGGCGAGGGAAACCGGGCTTTCGACAGGAACATCCCAGAAGATTTGCTGGCAACAGGTAGGCCCTTCCGACTAAGACTTGTCAGTAAAGTAGACAATTCAGTACAAATCATGGAAGAAGGTTCCGCCGTGAACACAAGTAGAGTGAAGGAATGCCCTGGAAGACAAAGATGGTAGTATTTTTGACACAAACACCTGACTTGCCCGTGATTGACCCTTTCCGAGGCCTGTCTGAATGGAAGGGGTTTTTTCCTAGAGAAGTGATGTTCTAGCACCTGTACAGGATTTCGATGGCTGGTCTCCAGATAGTTGAGTTGAAACACGAAAGTTCGTGTGGCTGCGCCCTAGTAGGAAAGTCCTCGAAAGACCCTGTATTAGTTTCGGTCAGGGCTATAATGGCTTTTGAAGAAGCTATCCTTCAAAACCTCGGCCTTGTGGGCCTGAAGGTCATCTCAAGAATAGCGGTGGTTGCCTTGTTTTTCCAACATTATTCCAAAGGTCATTGGGCCTTTGTAATTCCTTGCCACGAGCCCGACCCGAGCATCAGGGTTAACTTCCATGACTTCCCGAGCATCCAAAGTAGCGATTGGTCTATCCAAAAACATAGGTGGGTCAAGATTAAACCCCAATATGGGAGAATTTCTGGCTAAAGCTATCCTTCCACAGGGCACATTTTTCCTGTTATTAATAGCTTTTGATCCAGTTTCCGGGTAAAGGAGAAGGGTTGGAACTAGCAGGCGGAGAAGATCTAGATCCCAACCTTACTAAGATGAAGGGTGAAGTTTTCAAAGGGGTTATATGCATCACAAAGGTGCTGGACGCTTATGACTGAGAAGTTGGCAGACATGAGGAGACCAGAGAAGGTTTGTAAAGGAGGAGTGAAAAGGAAAAAAGTCTCTTGCATAGATTTGGAGATTGGCTCGGAAGATGATAGAGATAATGTGACCCACGTCTTTCAGAGTGTGCAGGAAAACATGAGATTAAGTGTTGTCACACGAGAGATGTCAGAAGAACGGACCTGCCAAGGAGATCCCTGAATGTCAGCCTAGATGATTACCGGTATGATGGAAGGCACTTTTGCATCATCATTTGCTATGCCGTCCATCTGGAACGACGTCGCTGAGCATGTTAAAGGTTGCCTCAAAGGACTTAGGCATCAGGGTTACCTAATTGAAGAGACTGATAGAGTTATCATGGCAATAGTGATTACTTTTAACTGCCATCATCAACCACAACAATTATGGATAAAGTTCTCACATTTTTTTTATCAGAAATTTGTATAAGAGAAAGGTGGTGCACCTGGTGGTTTGAACATATCCTCTATTACTATTGGCTCATCGAGAAGGGCGAAAAAGTGAAGTGATATTCATGCTGGAGAAAGTGTGGGGTGATATGGAGGAAAATCCTATTCCTCCACCTCTTATAGTATTGGATCTCATTGAATCAAATTTTTCCAATGAAGACAAGCAGCTTGATGGACGACAAGTGTCCAAGGGAGACCGACAAAGAACAAGGAAAGAGAAACAAGAAATCACAGAGAGCAGCCAGCCAGGTGCGGAAATAATTCACGACTTTGTACTCTCCACTAAGGGAACGACACCTATCCTACCTGTGGGTGCATCAAAGGTCGACAGCTCATTGAAAGTGGAAGATTTCTTTGACTCACAAGGTCATTTGAGAACCCAGGGTTAAACAATCCTATGTCTATAATATTCCGTTCTTTGTCTTAATCAGTCTGTTTGAGATATAATACATATGTAATATTTTTTGAGGTAGCTAAATGGATAGCCAACTGGAACTTTTATGCTTATTATGTTTACTTTACTATGATGTTAATTTCATTCGGTAATAATACCGGCAATGTGAAGAGTGGTTAGGATGGCTCTACCTGATTTTTGTTTGGAAAATAGTTGTGGAAAACAGATTTTTGATGAGATGGCATATGGCTGTAACTATTTTCTGTTTTGAAGGAGCCAATCCTATAGCTTGAAGGTGTCTATATATACATTTGTAATCGAAGGCACAAGGGTTGGAAATCTTATGAAATAGCTATTTGTGTTTTGATGATCATTTTGTAAGACCTTTTTCTTTGAGTTGTTTAATAGAAATTTGCAGAGCTGAAGCTTGCGTTTTTGACAAGGATTCTTGTGTAATTGGTCTAGTAGTCTGTATCTTTCTTTTCCCATGTGCAAATGTGTTTTCTCTCTTTGTTAATCCATTTTGTGTGATTTCCTTCATGCTTGGATCAGGGTAACAGTTAAGTAGAATTCGTAGAGATTATGCTCTGCTTAGCTTATTCCAAGTATTTCACCAAATATATTCTTCTAAAGTTGATGTAGGATTCATCCTCATTAGATGCCTTACATTGATGGACTGTTTCTTTTCTCTTCTATTCCACAAATTAAAGCTCTTTGACTATTAGTTGCTTGCTACCTCGCCCTTGTGAATGTGTTTGCAGAGTCTTTGTGAATATTGTTTTCAGAATTTGTTAAATGTGACTCCATAGCCCAAATGAAATTCATGCGTTTTCAACCAAATATTTCTTGAATCATTTCCTTCCCCAAACAGAAATCTGATCTTCTGTATAATTGTTGTAATTGAATATCTTAGCCGTGAATGCTGGTGTTCCTTTTTCATTATTGACAATCTTGATTATTCCACTCTTTTTTCACCAGACCGTAGAGATAGTCCTCTCTGTTTATGTTTGATCAGAAACGTAAACCAAAGATTGGTTAGTAGTTACCCGAGATTACCATCTTTCAGCCTTGGGGGTCAGTTTTTGTGATAACAAATTGGCGCCATTTCCGAGGAACACGATTGGTTTTTATCAATCCCTGGAAGAACAACATATACGTCCAAATTTCAAAGAATAAGGGAAATCCCTGTGGGCAAACAGAGGGTTCTGCAGTTTCAAGAAGGTTGAAGAATTTTGTCTTGGCGACTCCACTTACCAAGATCAAACAATTTAAGAAGACTCCACTGGAGAAAGATCAGTACACCAAAGTATACTATTGAAGAAATTCCAAAGGCATCCTAGCCTCAAGAAATATCCATACGAGAGGTAACCCTTTCCCTGAAAGTTTGCTCAGACAAAAAGCTGTGAAAGATCAGGCTAGTGCCCCTAGAATCGAGACTGTTTCTTCTTTAGAAGATACATCCGCCTTTCAGGAATTGGATTTAGAGATTGATATTATCAAACCATTTCCAAGAACCAAATTTGAATCATACCTAAACCTGGGCGAAGGAACTCTGAATAATCTTGAATCATATCTTTTAGACCCTGTGTGGTTGGATTTTAAAAGCCCTGCCAAAGCTAAAGGAAATAAGCCTATTTCTCAGATCCCCCAAGCCCACATCACAGTCCCAGTTATTTATCCCACTCAGAATATCCCCCCACAAGCCCCGAATCCACCTAGACCCATGGCTTCCAGATATGCGCCTTTGGTCCTTCCTGCTACCTTGAACGACCTCCCTCCGAATTATGCCCAGAGAATTGTCTCTTATAATGGAGAGGGAGACTGGTTAGCCAAACAGCATGTCGATAGATTCGAAGATTTTTTGGACCTGGAGGAAGTGGACCATGATGATGCTAAAATGAGATTGTTTGCTCAAAGCCTATTTGGAGAACCTAAGAAATGGTTCAGGCAGCTACCTAATGCATCCATATCCGATTTTGCAGCTTTTAAAGTAATGTTTCTAGAAAGATGGGAAACCACGGGCAGTCCTGCTATAGCCTTGTCCCAGTATAATCATTTAAAGAAAGGTGGGTTTGAATCAGTACACGAGTTTTCTTCCATATTCATGAAAGCATACAATTCTATTCTTGATGATCTGAAACCTTCGGTAGGCGCTGCAAAGCTCCACTATGCAGATGCCTTTGATGGAGACTTCTCGTGCACATTGAGAGAAAGAAAATCCGCCTCACTGCCTGCCATGCTGAAGGATGCCTTGGAGGTTGAGGCTAACATGATGGCTTCTAGGAAAATGAAAGGAAAAACTGAAGCAGATAAGAAGAAGCAAGAAAACCAAGCCTCTTCTAGTGATGCTAAATTCGATACCATGATGAGAACTATGGAGAAATTTTTGGATCAGTTAGCTATAGAGAATAAGCCTCCTGTTAGGGAATAACCTGAAAATCAGATAAGGAACCCTAATTTTAGAAGGTCTCCTCCTCCAAGAAATCTGAGAAACCAAGAAGATCATCAAATAAGACCTCCTTTCCCTGAGAATTTGGTAGACAAAGAAGGACCCAAAAACCCTGCTGCTGACCAGATACATCTCTTTGATACCCTTGAACACATGGTCCATTTGACTGAGAAAGACCACATTTTTTCACCAAGGGGAATGTTGACAAGGCCGCAGAGTTCGATTCTGAACAATATCAAATGGGCTACATGAATGCTGTGGACGAAATCCAGAGAAAGATGAGGTTGAGAAATAGAGAAATACCCATAACTGAAGGGCAGTCTGCCCAGAGTCAACCCCCTAAAACTCAACAGAATGCAGATAAACTGAAGGGGAAACAACCAGTGGATCCTGTACAGAAAGTATCGAAAGATGGGGGGCAACATTCTAAAGAGGGTAGGAAACCAGAAGTCACTGAAGTAGGGAAGCCAGCGTTAATATTCAGCTTGAAGGCGGAATTGTCTAAGGTAAAGATCTCTATCCCCCTGAATGAACTATTGAGAGTTAATGAATATAGGGAAGAGATAAATAGACTAGTAAAAGGGTAGGCTGGAAGTATACAAGATATGCTGGAAGTAATGGATGATGCCCCCACTATAATATTCGGTTCCAAATTGGAGGAACCTGATGATGAAGAAGTCCCTTCCTTCTATTTGAGTCTGAATATCCACAACAAGTTATTACACAATTCCCTGATAGATTCTGGAGCTTCGCATAACTTGATGCCAAAGTCGGTAGTAGACTTATTGGGGTTAGAGGTCACTAGACCCTACAAAGACCTATATTCTTTTGATTCCAAAAGGGTACCCTGTTTGGGGATGATTAAAGACGTGGTGGTAACCCTCGCCCAGATTCTAGCAAAGAGTGTCATGATGGACATAGTGGTAGCTGATTTACCTACTAAGTTTGGGATGCTGTTGTGTAGATCCTGGGTAAAGAAACTAAAGGGAACCATGCAGATGGATTTATCTTATGCTACTATACCACTATTCAAAAGCAATAGGAAGTTATATAGAGAAAAAAGGATGGCTTATGTAGTCAGTAGTGATGACAAGCCTGCGAATCATCCTATCTTCGCTGTGGACACATACATGTGTTCCTCCATCCTTTTCAATGATGGTTCACATACTGATCCCAGACCCCCATTTTTCATGAAGTAGAAGAAGACAAAGAGTTTGCAGCTAGGCATGAGGCATCAGAGAGGAGAAAAAATGAAGAAGGATTGTGGAAGATGTACTTTGATGGTTCACTAAGCAAAAATGGAGCTGGGGCTGGGGTTTGGATCATACCTCTAGACCAAGAATCTAGGGCCCTATCTTATAAACTGACTTTTGAATGCACAAACAATGTGGCTGAATATGAAGCTCTACTATTAGGACTGAGAGCTCTGAAAGACCTGGAGCCAAGAGAGTACATGTATTTGGAGATTCGGAACTGGTGGTGAACCAGGTAAACGATAGTTATCAGGCAAAGCACCCCAGAATGAGAGCTTATAGAAACGAAGTTTGGGACATGTTTGGAAATTTTTTCGATGAACACAAGATCTGGGCAATTCCAAGATGTGATAATCAAGTGGTTGACTCCTTGGCCAATACTTTAGGTGGTTTTAAAACACCCATTTTTTCCCAAGAAAAATACGAGGTCGAAGTGATACATAGACCATCCATTCCAAACAATTCCAAGTATTGGCAAGTGTTTAAAGATGACCTACAAATTAGAAGGTTTTTAGAACTGTCGCATGAGTTTGCTAATGTTTAGATCGACATAGAGAATGAGAATGTAGAAGGTCTAGTAGACCAAGAGCAGTCAGATGGTGAAGAGAATGGAAATAGGGGTTGGAAGAACACTCTAGGAGGCAAAGACATTGTCCAGTTAAAAAGAAACTATATTCCCAAAGGACTGATACCTCTAGAAAATCTCTTTGACCAAAACAATGTGGCAAAGAATCCCAAATTTGAACCTCCCAGGGATACGGTAGAAGATCAGAATTTAGGTTCTGTTGGGGAACCTCAGATGGTAAAGTTGTCTAAAAAATTGGAGACCAAGAGAAAAAAGCAGTATGTTGATCTGATGAAAAAATATGTTGCTGCTTTCGCCTGGAGCTATGAAGAGTTAAAGGAGTACGATACTTCAATAATCCAGCATTCCATCCCAATTCGACTTGGAGAAAAACCTTTCAAACAGAAGTTGAGAGGAATAAATCCCAGGTTGGTACCGGTGGTAGAAAAGGAGATCAAGAGGTTGTTCAATGCAAAGATTATTGTCACTTTGAGATTCTCTCAATGGGTGGCTAACCTAGTTCCTGTAAGAAAAAAGAATGGGGAAATTAGAATCTGTATAGACTTCAGGAATTTGAACAGAGCATCCTTAAAGGACAATTACCCTCTGCCCAAAATGGAGCATATCTTGCAGAAGGTAGTAGGGACAGAAAGGATTTCTACAATGGATGGTTTCTCAGGGTATAATTAGATCAAGGTTAGTCCAGAAGATCAAGAAAAGACTGCTTTCACCACTCCATGGGGTACTTTCATGTATGCTAAGATGCCCTTTGGATTGATGAACGCTGGAGATACTTTCCAGAGAGCGATGGACATCACCTTTGCTGAAGAAAAAGATAAGTTTCTGGTGGTGTACATGGATGATATAACAATATATTCAAAGTCCGATGACGAGCATCTCAAACACCTAGAACAGATTTTTAAGAAGTGCATAAAATATGGTATCTCCCTCAACCTAAATAAATCCCACTTTGCTTTAGAAGAAGCTAAACTCCTGGGACATATTATTTCTAAGGGAGGTATTAAGATAGACCCTGAGAGAGTTAGCGCGATCCATAAAGTTGGAGAGCCCAGAAGTAAAAGGGAGGTACAATCTTTAATTGGACAAGTGGGTTTTATGAGAAGGTTCATACCTAGCTTTGCTGAGATTATGATGAGCATTACCAATATGTTGAGGAAAGAAAACCAGATAAGGTGGATGGAAGAAACAAGAGACTCTTTCAAGGGAATAAAAAATGCTATTTCTGAGGCCCCTGTATTAGCAAGCCCTGATTTTTCCAAAGATTTCCTGATTTTTTCTTATGCTTATGAGCATACAGTAGCAAGAGTGTTGCTACAGAAGAATGATCAGAATGCCGAACAACCAATTGCTTTTTTCAGCAGAGTATTGAGAGATGTAGAATTAAAATATGATATCATGGAGAAACAGGCTTATTCTCAAATCAAGTCGTTGAAAGATTTCAGGGTCTATATTCTCCATTCACACATCATTGCCCATGTCCCAAACAGTGCAGTAAAAGGTATCCTCACCCAGGCTAATCCAGAAGGAAGAAGAGAAAAATGGATTGCTGTGCTACTAGAATATGACCTGGAAATAAAGCCTACCAAACTGATAAAGGGGCAAGGGTTAGCAAAATTGATGACCAAAGCTAACTATGACTCTTTGCAACTAAATTTTTTGCAAGAGTCTTTATGTCAGCTAGACGTAGGATTACAAATAAAGCCCGAATTTTCTGCGTCTCCCTGGTACTCTGACAGTGTCTATGTATTGCAAAATCTACAGGCTCCAGCAGGATTAAATAAGAGCAGGGCCAGAGTTGTAAAATTAAAAGCCGCAAAATACTGTATCATGAATCAATTCTTGTATTAGAAGGATCCTGGAGGTGTACTGCTAAATTTCCTATTAGAGGACGAAGCCAAACATACTAAGAGGGAATTTCATAAGGGGGATTGTGGTGGTCACCATTCTTGGAAGGTCACAGTGAACAAGATCCTGAGCGCTGGTCTATATTAGCCCACCATGTTCACAGATGTGTATAAAGAAACAGTAACCTGTCACCAATGACAAATGTTTGAAGGAAAGAGGAAAGTCATATCACTACCCCTTCACCCAGTCATAGCAAAAGCTCCTTTTCAACAATGGAGACTGGATTTCATTGGGGAGATAAACCCTAACTCTTCTGGGCAGCACAGGTGGATATTGACGGCCACAGATTACTTCACTAAGTGGATAGAAGCTATACCTACCAGGAATGCAACAAAAAATGTTATTATGAACTTTCCGGAGGATAATATCTTATCTAGGTTTGGTTTCCCCAAAATGATTGTGACTGATAATGCGCCTGCATTTTGTTCTAAGAAGATGATTAATTTATGCCACAAATATCATATCAATTTGAACCACTCTATAGCCTATTATCCCCAAGGAAACGGTCTGGCAGAATCCTCCAATAAAAGCTTAGTAAATATCGTAAAGAGATTAGTGGAAGAGAATAAGAGGGCATGGCACACTATGCTGAAGTATGCCCTGTGGGATGATAGAATAAGCACTAAAAGGGCCATTGGAATGTCTCCATTCCAGTTGGTGTATGGAGCTGAAGTGGTTTTTCCAGCTTCTTTGGGATTACCAGTTATGAGGTTGCTGCAAGGTTTAGAAGAAGAACCTAATCATATGCAAAGGAGAGTGAACTAGATAATTGAGTTAAATGAGTTGAGAACTAAAGCCTATGACAGAGTACAAGCACACCAGGAAAAGATGAAAGAGGCATTTGATAAGAAGGCCAAGGAAGATAAATTTCAAGTGAATGACTTGGTCCTGAAATGGGATTTCCAAGAGAAGACATACACGATAAATTTGACCACATGTGGATGGGTCCATACATCATTGATGCACCTAGAGGAACCAACTCTTTTATACTGGAAGAGCAAGATGGGTCTTCCTGGTCAGGAGGACCAGTCAATGGCATATTTTTAAAGCATTATCTGTCCTAGACGAGCGAGGTAATTCATGTACCATAACTTGTACATATTTTTCCTTTTTTCAGTTGTTTGAAGGTTTAATGGCTAACCAGAAGACTTGAAGCCCAAAGTGAAGGCCCTAAGGTCTGAAAGGGGAGGCCATGCAATTTTTGTTGTCTTTTTTGTTTTTCCTTAAGTACTTTACCCAAAGGCGAAACCAAGCACAGTTTGTAGCGTCAGATTCTGAGAAAATTTTCCATTCTAAGGCCACAAGGAAAATTTCCCAATGGATCAGGCACTTAGTATACAGATTTCTTTGCTACCTCGCAGGGAGGATAACATCCCCGAGTTGGAGCCAGTTGTTAACACCTGATTTTTACACCTCATAAATATCAAGTGTGAAAGGAATAGGGTTGGAGAAATGTACTTGATAAAGGTTTGAAAGCCCCAGTTTTCCTCCATCATTGAAGGACAGGATAGGGAAAAATTCATATATAGAAGGCTAAGAGGGAATACCCCATGAGAAATTCACAAAGGAGTAGGGGAAAGAGCCTTCTAAGTGAATGAATAACCCCAAAATCCTAAGTCCAACAGCCTAAAGTAATATGAGGGTTAAGTCTCGGCAGGAGAACCACCGTGGATGAAAAGTGTGTTAGAACAATAATCCATACTTAGTACCATAGTCCATAACCATAGTCAAATTTTTATTGCTCATTTGCTTAATTACACCTTAGTTTGGACTAGGTGACTTTAGTTGGTCAAATACCCACATTTGAGAGTGTTCACACCCACTTCCAAGCAAACCAGTTCACCCAACCTCCTGTTTTGTCCACAAGTGCACCCTCATTTAATGCTGGAGTGCTCTCTCTCCTTGATTTGGGGAATTTCAGTTGACTAGGGGCACTAGGGTGGATTTTGCCCAATTTTGGCTAGATTTGGAGCATTTATTGCTCCCTTGGTCCTCCTAAACTCCTCTACTTGCTCACCCACGCCTGCCTTGGCCTCATTTATGACCCAGCATGCTTCAGCCACCTTCACACCTGAATTCGTGACTGTTTGGGATGATTAGGACTGAGTTGGACCCACCTAGGGGGGATTGAGGCCAATTTGGCAATTTTGACTTGTACACTCATCTTGAGCTAACTAATGCTCTCGAATTTCTCATGGATGTAATAAAAAACTGTTCTTAACATTTTTAAATTTTAGACAGTCAGTTAATGCAAATATTAAGCTCACATTGTGTGTAAAATTATCTCATTTTTTCAAGTTTTTCACTGGTTTTGCAAATTAATTCGCTTTTGTGAGGTTCTCCATAGCTCCTAGATCTTACTGTGATAAAAATACTCACATGGTATGAGATCCATTGTGGAGTTAGTGAGTTGCAGGTCAATATTGATCATTGAACTACATTCTAGAGAGGATTTCCAGATAAAAATTGAGTGTTTTTTGCAGGTGTTTCAGTAGTTTTCTCACCATTAACGCAGTAACAATGGAAGCAAACCAAATGTTTCTCACACCCTTCAATTTATTCGATTGGAAGGCTGAAATGGTTATCAAGCTGAGATCTAAGGGTCTTTATAGAGTAACTATGGGCACAGAAGTGGAGCCAAACTCTACTGTGGAGAAAGCAAAGTACTACAATCGACTTGATGAAGCTTATGGATTACTATGCCTGAGCATTTCGAGGGAAATCTTGTTTCATACATACAGTTTGACAACCCCCAATGAAGTATGGGTGAAGCTAGAATCACTCTTTGGGAAAACTGATGAACTGAGAGGCCACCAGCCTGAAAACGAGCTCATTAGCTTGAGCCCAGCACATTTTGAAACCATCTAGGAGTTCTTCACTAAGTTCAAGTCACTAGTGCTTCAACTGCAACAATGTGAAATTGTTAAGAAGGAGGAACAACTGATTCTGTCCATCCTTTTGAAGCCAGGCCCATAATTTTCTGTATTTGTTAGCACATTTCACTCAGCCAAGATGACCCTTTGAAACTGGAAAATGCCATCACTAGCTACCTTCATGGAGTGTCTCAGTCAGGAGTAGGAAGAACTAGTTTAGATGGGCACCATAAAATCAAAGGACCAAGCACTAGCAATGGGTGTTTCAAATGCCAACAAAGGCAAGCAGAAAGCCAAGAATTCGAAGCAGCCAGAGAAGAGGAAGTTTGACAAGACCAAGTCTGCAGATGGAGGTTCGAATCTGTCAAAGGAGAAGGACAAGAAGGGAAAGGAAAATACCAAATGCACCTATTGTCATAAGGGATGGAATCCAGAGAGCTCATGCATGAAGAAAACCATTGACTCAATGGCGCAGCTGCTGGAGAAGAGCAACATCCCAGTCCCTGAGGGCGCAAGGAAGAAAGAGAGCACCTCAAATCCTGACAATAAGGAGAAATTTCATGCTTTGGTAGAAGGTATTTCGAATCCCTCATCCTTTATCATTGATTCAGGAGCTTCTCGACATATGGTTTCATCCAGAGAGCTCTTCTCTTCTATGCATTCGAATGGTGGCCCAACAGTTCGAATGGGAGATGATTCATAAATCCAGACCAAGGGGATTGGTAGGATTGACATGGAGCATGGCTATTTCAGTGATGTGCTCTATGTACCTTCATTGGCTGCAAATTTTCTATCAGTTTATCAAATGACCCATACAGGAGAAGTCAAGAGAGTAACATTTACTCCATATTTGGTAGAAATCTCAGAAATTTCTTCAAATCAAGTTGTGGCAGTAGGGTATGCTGATCATGAAGAGAGAATGTACAAATTCTCCAATTTCATTCCAAATTCTAGTGACCATGATCTTGTCTCTCATTCCAACGAGACCTCCAAGTTGTGGCATGAAAGATTTGGCCACATGAACTACAAATATCTCCAGACATTGCACAAGGACGAGATGGTGGAAGGGCTTCCAGAAATCAAATCTTCAAATGGTGCATGCATTGGTTGTGTAGTTGGAAAGCATCCTGAGCGCAGCTATGAGAAGGGAATGGAAAGGAGAGCCACTCAACCACTTGGATTGGTACATTCAGACCTCATTGGTCCTCTTCCCACTCCATCATATGGTGGATCAAGGTATGTACTCACATTCATAGATGACTACTCTCGATTCTGCTGGGTTTACTTCCTTAAATTGAAATCAGAAGTGTTTGAGAAATTGAAGATTTGGAAGGCCTTAGTGGAGAATCATAGTGGTCATAAGATAAAGATCCTTAGGAATGATAATGGAAAGGATTATGTGAATAATAACATTCAGCATCTTTGTGAGGAATGTGGCATCCAAATGCAACATTCAATCCCCTACACACCTCAGCAAAATGGTGTGGCAGAGAGGAAAAATAGATCTCTCAAAGAGATGGCCACTTGCATGATTGAAGCTAGGGATATAAGACCTAATCTATGGGCTGAAGCCATCAATTGTGCTGCTCATATTCAGAACAGAGCCTTTCACAAATCAGTCAAAGGAAAAACCCCCTATGAGGCTTGGTTTGGCCAAAAACCAAATGTGTCAAATTTCAGAATTTTTGGGTCTAGAGCATGGGCTTGAATTCCATCAGAAAAGAGGAAGGATTTGGATCCACAGAGTAGAGAATGTATCATGGTTCGATATGGTGAAGACACAAAGGGATACAAGCTCTTTGACACATCCACACTCAAAACTTTCATTGAGAGAATTGTGCAATTCAAAGAAGAACCAATTCCTGATTTTGAGCTTGCATCGGGGGAAAGCTCTTCTCCTCCACACCTTAATGAAATTAGTGATGATTCCACTTATGATTTTTCTGATATTGCTGAAGATGACATGGCTGAAGATGACATTTCTGTACATGAGTGACCATCAAGGCCCAAGTGGGCTGAAAAAATCATACAAGTTGTAGGTGAATTGGCAGGCAATCCCCAAGAGCCTAGGAAGACTAGATCTCAAACAATCAATGCTTCCTTTGCAAATGAAAGTGAACTTGCTGATCACTGTTATGTGATGATTGGATCTGATCCAACATCATATCAGGAATCTCATCATGATCCAAGGTGGAGAACAGCAATGCAAGAAGAATTCCAATCTCTCCAAGAGAACAAAACATGGGATTTGGTGCCTCTTCCTCCCAAGAGGAAACTTGTGCAATGTAAGTGGATTTTTAGAACCAAACCTGTTGCTGATGGTTTTGATCTGAAGTATAAGGCTAGGTTAGTGGCTAAGGGCTACTCACAGATCCATGGTGTGGATTATACATATACCTTTGCACCGGTTGCAAAGATGGACTCAATTAGACTAGCTCTAGCCATGGCAGCTAGTAAGGGTTGGGAAGTTCACCATATGGATGTTAAAAGTTCATTCTTACATGGTGAGATACAGGAAGAGATCTATATGAAGCAACCTGAAGGATTCCAAGAGGATCCCACACTTGTTTGCAGGTTGAAGAAGTCACTCTATGGACTCAAGCAAGCCCTCAAGGCTTGGTATGCCAAAATGGATGCTTTTTTGCTCTCAATTGGTCTCTGTCGATGCAAGTCTGATCCAAATGTTTATTTGCAGAAATGTGATGATAATTTGCAGGTCATTGTACTGTATGTTGATGATCTTTTAATTACAGGGAGCTGCAACAAACAAATTGGCTCAATTAAAGCTTCTTTGCACAGTGAATTTGCCATGAGCGACCTAGGATTGCTAAGGCAATTTTTGGGTTTGGAAATTGAGCAATCCGAGAGAGGTATATTGCTGAGTCAACCTAAGTATGCTTCAGACCTGTTATTCAAGTTTAAAATGGCTGAATGTAAGGCAGCCAAGTGCCCATTCCTTTCAAGCATAAAACTAGGTGAATTTGAAGACTCTCCATTGGTGGATTGCACACTCTACAGGAAGCTAGTTGGAAGCTTGTTGTACCTTACACATACAAGACCTGATTTGTCTTATGCTGTAAGTGCTGTAGAAAGATATATGCAGAAGCCACATGAGATCCATTGGAAGGAATCCAAAAGGATCCTTCAATATGTCCAAGGAACAAAGAGCTTTGGGGTACACTATGCAGCTGGTTCTTCACTACAACTAGCTGGATTTTCTGATTCCGGTTGGGATGGAGATCCCATCGATAGAAAGTCCACTTCAGGTTTTGTGTTTATGTTTGCTGAAGGTCCCATTTTCTGGTCAAGTAAGAAACAACATACCATTTCACTTTCATCAACAGAGGCCGAGTACAGGGCAGCAGTGAACGCAACCACACAGCGTGTTTGGTTGCAAGGCATTCTTCGAGAGTTTGGTGTTGCTATTGATTCTCTAACCAACATTTGGGTGGACAATCAAAGTTCCATCAAGATATCTATTGATCCAGTACAGAGGAAAAGAACAAAGCACATTGAAATACACATGCACTACATTCGGGGCTTGGTACATGACAGGGTGATTTCCTTGCTGTATTGCCCATCCACCGAGCAAACTATAGACATTTTCACCAAGTGCTTTACTGAGAAGACCTTCACTCACTTGAGAGATTTGCTTGGAGTGAGTGATGGATGGTGATTTCTAAAATTTAATTGCAGATTCAGCCCCATGTCCATTTTAGAGGGAATTTTTTATCCCATGTGGTTTTACTTCTTGTCCTCGGTTTATATGGACAAATAAAAATTCTGTTTGTAATGAGGTGACTTGAGCCTTTGTTGCCAAGGCCTCCCACTTATTTTCATGAGTTGTACTAAGTTCTGGTTAAGGGGGGGTGTTAAAACAGTAATCCATACTTAGTACCATAGCCCATAACCATAGTCAAATTTTTATTGCTCATGTGCTTAATTACACCTTAGTTTGGACTAGGTGACTTTAGTTGGTCAAATACCCACATTTGAGAGTGCTCACACCCACTTCCAAGCAAAACATTTCACCCAACCTCCTGTTTTGTCCACAAGTGCACCCTCATTTAATGCTGGATCACTCTCTCTCCTTGATTTGGGGAATTTCAGTTGACTAGGGGCGCTAGGGTGGATTTTGCCCAATTTTGGCTAGATTTGGAGCATTTATTGCTCCCTTGGTCCTCCCAAACTCCTCTACTTGCTCACCCATGCCTGCCTTGGCCTCATTTATGACCCAACATGCTTCAGCCACCTTCACACCTGAATTCGTGACTGTTTGGGATGATTAGGACTGAGTTGGACCCACCTAGGGGGGATTGAGGCCAATTTGGCAATTTTGACTTGTACACTCATCTTGAGCTAACTAATGCTCTTGAATTTCTCATGGATGTAATAAAAACCTATTCTTAACATTTTTAAGTGTTAGACAGTCAGTTAATGCAAATATTAATCTCCCATTGTGTGTAAAATTATCTCATTTTTTCAAGTTTTTCACTGGTTTTGCAAATTAATTCGATTTTGTGAGGTTCTCCATAGCTCCTAGATCTTACTGTGATAAAAATACTCACAAAGCGAAGCCATATCCATGGTCCAAGATCCATCTCATCGAGAAGCTGCCTGATGGATAACCAACAGGGTGGTAGCGATGGGCGATACCGTCGGGCAGATGGCAATCGGAGGGCTTGTCACGAGGAGAAAAATGGTAAGAAAAACCACCAAAAGGGCGCAAGATACCAGGGTGGTAGAGGCATAAAGAGATCCACGGAGCAGAGAGTAGGTGTCCTAGATCGACGGTGTGAAGATGAAGGAATATGCTCAAAAGAACAGACAGTGGGCCCCGTCGTTGGGAAAAGGTGGAACATTAAAAATGTTGCTCATCTCTACCGTAGATGCTAAGTGGGATAAGATATATCGTCCAAGATTGATCTCGTCGAGAAGTAGCATGATGGATACCTAAGAAGGTGGTCACAATGGATAAAACCATCGGATAGGTGGCAACGCCACAGATGATCGCGGAGAAGGGAAGTGGTATCTAAAACCGCTCTGGGAAAACATCGATGATACTCCGTGGACACGTGGTAACAATGGAATGACATAGAGTGGTTCCTACCTGGGATCTGAGCAAGCATAAAATGTCACATCAGGAGATTAAATAATGGTTTAGATCTGACGGCCGAAAATCACCCGTGGAAAATCAGCAGCAAGGAGTGTCGGACAAGTGACGTATAAAACCAAGGGTTAAGTGAAGAAGATTTAAATATAAAACCCTTAGTAGTTGTTGTAGGCATTTGTTTATTTGGAAAACTATCAAGAACTGGAAGTTTCTCGATGGGTGGGAGACAGCGAGGGCGATCAGGCTTTCGACAGGAACATCCCAGAAGATTTGCTGGCAACAGGTAGGCCCTTCCAACTGAGACTTGTCAGTAAAGTAGATAATTCAGTAGAAATCATGGAAGAAGGTTTCGCCGTGAGCACAAGTAGAGTTAGGAATGCCCTGGACGACAAGGATGGTAGTATTTTTGACACAGTCACCCGACTTTCTTGTGATTGAACCTTTCCGAGGCCTATTTGAACGGAAGGGGTTTTTTCCTAGAGAAGTGATGTTCCAACGCTGATACAGGAGTTTGATGGCTGGTCGCCAGACAGTTGAGTTGAAACGTGAAAGGTCGTGCGGCCGTGCCCTAGCAAGAAAGTCCCCGGAAGATCCTATATCAGTTTTGGTCAGGGCTATAATGGCCTGCGAAGAAGCTATCCTTCAAAACCTTGGCCTTGTGGGCCCGAAGGTCATCTCAGGAATAGCGGTGGTTGCCTTGTTTTGCCAACATTCTTCCAAAGGTCGTTAGGCCTTTGTAATTCCTTTCCACGATCCCGACCCAAGCATTAGGGTTAAATTCCACAACTTCCCGAGCATCCAAAGTAGCGGTTGGTCTGTCCGAAAACATAGGTGGGTCGAGATAAAACCCCAATAAGGGAGAATTTCTGGCTAAACGTATCCTTCCACAGGGAACATTTTTCCTAGTATTAATAGCTTTTGACCTAGTTTCCGGGTAAAGGAGAAGGGTTGGAACTAGTAGGTGAAGAAGATCTAGATCCCAACCTTACTAAGATGAAGGGTAAAGTTTTCAAAGGGGTTATATGCATCACAAAGGTGCTGGACGCTTATGACTGAGAAGTTGGCAGACGTGAGGAGACCAGAGAAGGTTTGTAAAGGAGGAGTGAAAAGAGAAAAAAGTCTCTTGCATAGATTTGGAGATTGGCTCGGAAGATGATAGAGATAATGTGATCCATGTCTTTCAGAGCATGCGGGGAAAACATAATATTAAGTGTTGTCACACGAGAGACGTCAGAAGAATGGACCTACCAAGGAGATCCTTGAATGTCAGCCTAGATGATTACTGGTATGATGGAAGGCACTTTTGCTTCATCATTTCCTCTGCCGTCCATCTGGAATGACATCGTTGAGAATGTTGAAGGTCGCCTCAAAGGCCTTAGGCATCAGGGTTACCTGATTGAAGAGACCGATAGAGGTATCATGGAAATAGTGACTACTTGTAACTGTTGTCATCAAATGTAACAATTATGGATAAAGTTCTCACGTTTTTTTGATCATAAATTGGTATAAGAGAAAGGTGGTGCACCTGGTGGTTCGACCATATACTCTATTGCTATTGGCTCATGGAGAAAGGGCGGAAAAGTGAAGTGATATTGATGCCGGAGCAAGTGTGGGGTGAGATGGAGGAAAATTCTATTCCTCCACCTCTTATAGTATTGGATCTCATAGAATCAAATTTTGCCAACGAAGATGAGTAGCTTGATGGACGACAAGTGTCCAAGGGAGACCGGCAAAGAACGAAGAAAGAGAAACACGAAATCACGCAGAGCGGCCAGTCAGGTGCGGAAATAATTCACGACTTCATACTCTCCACTAAGGGAACAACAACTATCCTACCTGTGGGTGCATCAAAGGCCGAAAGCTCATTGAAATTTGAAGATTTCTTTGACTCACAAGGTCATTTGCGAACCCAGGGTTAAACAATCCTATGTCTATAATATTATGTTCCTTGTCTTAATCAGTCTGTTTGAGATATAATACATATGTAATATTTTTTGAGTTGGTAAATGCATATCCAGCTGGAAATTTTATGCTTATTATGTTTACTTTACTATGATGTTAATTTCATTCGGTAATAATACCGGCAATGTGAAGAGTAGTTAGGATGGCTCTACCTATTTTTTGTTTGGAAACCAATTGTGGAAAACTGAGTTTTGATGAGATGGCATATGGCTGTAACTATTTTCTGTTTTGAAGGAGCCAAGCTTAGAGCTTGAAGGTGTCTATATATACATTTGTAATCGAAGGCACAAGGGTTGGAAATCTTATGAAAAAGCTATTTTTGTTTTGATGATCATTTTGTAAGACCTTTTTCTTTGATTTGTTTAATGGAAATTTACAGAGCTGAAGCCTACGTTTTTGACAAGGATTCTTGTGTAATTGGTCTGGTAGTCTGTATCTTTCTTTTCCCATGTGCAAATGTGTTTTCTCTCTTTGTTAATCCATTTTGTGTTATTTCCTTCATGCTTGGATCAGGTTAACAGTTAAGTAGAATTCATAGAGATTATGGTTTGCTTAGCTTATTCCAAGTATTTCACCAAATATATTCTGCTAAAGTTGATGTAGGATTCATCCTCGTTAGATGCCTTACATTGATGGACTATTTCTTTTCTCTTCTGTTCCACAAATTAATGCTCTTTGACTATTAGCTGCTTGCTACCTCACCCTTGTGAATGTGTTTGCAGAGTCTTTGTAAATATTGTTTTCATAATTTGTTAAATGTGACTCCATAGCCCAATGAAATTCATGCGTTTTCAACCAAATATTTCTTGAATCATTTCCGTCCCCAAACCGAAATTTGATCTTTTGTATAATTGTTGTAATTGAATATCTTAGCCGTGAATGCTGGTGTTCCTTTTTCATTATTGACAATCTTGATTATTCCAGTCTTTTTTCACAAGACCGTAGAGAGAGCCCTCTCTATTTATGTTTGATCAGAAACGTAAACCAAAGATTGGTTAGTAGTTACCCGAGATTACCCTATTTCATCCTTGGGGGTCATTTTTGTTGATAACAAATCGGAAAACAAGTCATTGTCTATCTTGTCGACATATTGATTTTCAGTCGATCATGGGAAGAACATGTTGGAAAACTTCAGCAAGTACTTGACACTCTCCAACAACATTGACTCTACTTGAGCATGGACAAATGTTCCCTTACAATGAACAACATCAAATATTTGGGGTTTGTAATTGACTCTGCAGGAATTCACGTCGACCCAGACAAAGTACAAATTCTCAAATATTGGCCCATTCCTCACAGCATTCAAGAACTAAGAAGTTTTCTTGGTTTGGATAATTTCTATCGACGATTCATACTTGGATTTAGTCACATAGCCTATCCCTTGAATCAATTGACGAAGGGAAGTGGGAAAACTGTCTTCAAATGGACACCGACACAACAAGAAGCTTTTGAACATCACAAGCTCTGCACTGCACTAGTACTTGTGTTACCTAATTCGCATCAACCTTTTGAGATTGAGATGGAAGCATCGGACTATTCCTTGGGCATAGTGATCACTCAGTCTGGTCACCCGGTCGCTTTTTATGCTGAAACTTTTAACGACACTGTTAGATATTCGATGTACGAAAATGAACTGTATGCCATTTTGCAAGATCTCAGCTAATGGAGGCATTAAATCCTTGGAAAGGACACGGTCCTACTCACTGACGACAAGCCTCTTCAGTTCGATCTGACCCACTCAAAACTACAAGCAAATCGATAGCTCAAGTCGATTAATTACCTGCAACAATTCGAGTTGGTAATTAAATATTGGATTTTCTAATTCGACCACCCATTACTCTCCTTTTTAAAGTGATGAGTATGCAGGGATATGACACCAATACTTGGCCTCAGTAGTATCATGAAGACATCTAATTTTCACTAGTCTATTGAAAAATGCAGAGTGACAAGTCGTCGACCGCCGACTATTTCTTGAAATATACCTTGCTATACAAGCTTGGACAGGTTTGTGTACTGATAGGTGAGCATCGACAACAAATCATTTGGGACGCACACTACAACAAGAATGCATGACACTTTGGGGTATAAAAGACACTTGCTATTCTGTAGAAGTATTTTTTTTGGCCTACACTTAAAACCGACGTCAACAAGTACATTCGATCATGCGTGGTTTGTGCCATTGCTAAACCTCCTAATCGATGACAAGGATTGTATACACCTTTTCCAGTTCCTAGTAGACAATGGGAATATATTTCTATGGACTACTTGACGGGATATCCTACTACCAAACATCAGCATGATGCGATCTTAGTAGTAGTCAACATATTTTCCAAGATGGCCATTATCATTCCATGCAAGAAGATGACGACAATACATCAAACCACTCAGCTCTTCTTCACACATGTTTGGAAACACTTTGGTTTACCGACAATCATCATTTCCAACCAAGATGCCATATTTGTCAGCATATTTTGGAATAATCTTTGGTAGTAGCTCGACACAAGACTCTCATTATCGACAGCTTTCCATCCGCAGACCAATGGACAGACGGAAGTTGTGAATTTCTTGGTTGTACAACCACAAGCATCGATGAACATGGGATGACAATCTTCCATACATACAACAAAGCTACGATCGTGCTCAGCACGGCTCTACTGGAAAGAGTCCATTTGAGATCTGTTACGGATTTAAACCATCAGCACCTATCAACTTGATCAGCTCTTCGACACAGTCGAATGACTTCGACCACAACCAGCAAGAAGTTAATAAAGCATTGAAGTTTCGAGAACAGACTTGTGACATCCAGGGATAAGAATAGGACATGTTACAATGACCAAATGTGAAAGCTAAGGCTCGATACGATAAGCATCATATCCCTCATTCATTCCAAATTGGGGATAAGGTCTCATTAGATCTTAAGAAAAAGCACGTCATTGGTCCATACAAGAAGTTGAAACCTTTGCGATATGGTCCATTCAGTATTATTCAGCAGATTGGAAAAAATGATTTCCAGCTCGACATTCCTGCATGCCTTGGTCTACATATAGCATTTAATGTGGGTCTACTTCAACCATACCATGCACCACTATTGGAACAAAACGACTTGCAGACAACAAAACCCGAGGGCATCTATCCAGATGTTCAAGAGCCTCTTCCTTGTGACACCATTGTGGGACGACGAGTACACCATACAAGGATCAACATAATTCCCTTGTTTCAACTTTCTAAATACAGACAAATCCCAACACAAGGAAATTGGTACTCTGCTAATGAACTTCCTGAAACGTTTCCTCACCTTCACGAGTAAACAATGGGGACCATTATTTCTTAGGGAAGGAGGTATGATCCATATCGCAGTTGGTATTGTTGTTGAATTCTAACACCGATTGCGAAAAGTCCTTGACGTTGACACAACTTGGACAAGTTCCGACTTCGACATGGCTTCAAAAAACTCTGCAACTCCGACAAGTTTAGTGACCTCAACAGTTTTGCGATGTCGACATGCATCATCTCCTTGCGACTTGTGCAACACCGACTTGAGACTTGAGACTGTCGAACTTCGATAGACTATCTCTCTGTCTTCTAGTTGACTGTAACGGTTGAACTTCCAAAACCGTTCTAACTTCTTTGGTAAATGAACGTAACGAGTAGTAACCCAAGCGTCTCAGCACTCTTTATATAATCATGTAAACTATTGTAATATACATCTTATCAGTCTGGATATTTACATCCAGTAATAGAGAAACCAGTTCGCATTCCTGCATCTTATCTGTGCGTATTTGTGTTTATCTATGTAGTGTAATCCTGCTTGGTTATTCCATTTCTTATGCTTCCGCCATAAGAGAGCCGACTCATTCAGTCGAACTATTGTCCCCCTCGTGCTTCCTGGCCCCAAGTGGATCGTGAGTTCGCCTTCTTTGTCTCTACCTTCCATTCTGGGTGAATGTCAATTCCTGGTTTAAAGATTCCCACCTTAGATGTTTTCACTAAATCTCTCATCCAAGAACAAGATAAGTTGATCCAGATGGGCACCTTGAAGGCCTCCAAAAATCAAGCTCTTGTTGCAAGAGAAGAAAAAATGGAGAATGGGAAGGGGAATCACAAGGGAAAGGACAAGAGGCCATCTAAAACCAAGCAGAATTCCAAACCAAGTCCATCAGAAGGATCCTATAGCTCCAAGAATGACAAACAAAAGAAGTTTGAGAAATCCAAGTGTACATACTGCAAGAAGGGTAATCATCCTAAGAGTTCTTGTATGAATAAGACCATAGATCTAATGGAAAAAACTACTTGAGAAACATAACATTTCCCTCCATGAAGGTCCAAGGAAGACTGATCCAGGTGCCATGTCATAATATCATGAGAGATGCCATGCATTGAAGGTTGGGTTCTCACAATCCCAAGCTTTTCTTATTGATTATGTAGCTTCCGACCACATGGTTTTCTCCAAAGATCCATTTTATTCATTGGATCTCACCGATGGACCAAACATACACATGGGAGATGATTCTCAAATGTTTGTTGAAGGGAAAGTTACTATACAGCTTGATCATGGAAGGTTCAATAATGTATTGTATTTTCCCTCTCTAACAACTAATTTGTTTTCTGTTTACCAGATGACACACACAAGTCCTCCAAAGAAAGTAGTATTTGGATCTGATTCAGTTAAGGTTGTTGAGATCTCATCTAAGTGTTGATGTATATGTAACTTCGGAATGTATTTCACATATGTGTATATTGTATTCCTATAGAGATGTTATTATTCCGCTATATGGAAGTGGTTGTATTCCTATAGAGATGTTATTATTCCTCTATACGGAAGTGTCGTCATTTATATTGTAAGTGTCGTAACTTATACTTGATGGGTTTTGGGTCAAAGGGTTATTAGACCATCCTATTGGGGGTTGTCCCAGTCAGCACTATGTTAAGTGGTTAAGTTGAGGCCGACCTAGTTGAGTAAAGGTCAAGTCAAGTTAGTGTATAAATAGAGAGTGTGTCTCTCTCATTTTACACATTATATTCTCTCACTCACACTTGGGAGAGTGGTGCACTTGTGGAGGAGGAGGCTCTGCTTCTAGGAGAATACTATCTCTTGTATTCTGGTTGTATCATTGCTCTATCTATCTCTAAGGAAGTTATTGGGGTTTTTCACCTTTATGGTTTTCCCCAAGTAAACTCTGTGTCTCTTGTGTGCTTGCATTATTGTGTCCATGATTGATATGCTGTAGATTTTCTGTACATGTTGTTCTCTCAGATAAGATCCTAGATCAGATTGAAGTAAATTCTGAAAATTTAACATGGTATCAGAGCTAGCCTGAAAGAAGGCATGATATGGCATGTATGACACTTGTTGCACTTACGATGCTAGGGCTTGATATAGAAAAAACCAGTCATTGTAGCACTTTCGCTATAAATCCGTTTTGGTGACGTTTGCAGATCTGTAACTTTTACAGGTCAAAGATCAGCTCACCATGTACCTTGTGTCCCAATGACAACCTCTAATTCATTGTACTTTGTGATTTATGATCTGTACAATATAGGGTTTCTGCCTCTTCCAAATCTGAGTCAAACTCAGGTGACCTTGGGAAGAAGGTCATAACTTGGGCTAGGAAGCTCGAAATGAAATTTCATAAAAAGTAACAGGTAGTATGCAAACTGTAATATCTCAGAAAAAGTTTTCAGAGGCTGAAGTTGAACCAGTGACAAATGGCATGCCGTACAAGTGCGCTCTTCTGTATTATCCCATAAACAGGTCATGTTACGACACTTGGAATAACTCTCTCTCAAAGAATCCAATTGAGGTCAAACCTATAGAGATGGAAAGATAACAGGTCGGGATATCTCAAAAACATTTTTCAGAGGCTAAAGTTGAACCAGTGACACGTGGCATGCGGTACAAGTTCGCTCTCCTGTATTATCCCATAAACAGGTCACGTTGCGACACTTGGCATAGATCTCTCTCAGAGAATCCAATTGAGGTCAGACCTGGCAGGATGGAAATATAATAGATCGGGATAGCTCAAGAAAAATTGTTCAGACCCTGTGGATTTCAAAGTTCAAAGTTACACTAGAAACAATCAGGTACATATTTCTGTCAAATCAGAATTATTTTTTGAGCACCTTCATTCATGGCTTCCGGAATTTAGGGCTTCAGAGAAAGTTGGAATTTTTTGTAATCGGAGACCACGGCTGAATGCTACTCATCAAAATAGAAATTTAGATACGAAGAACAGAATTTTTGGTTCGGCAGAGGGCTGGGCTTGATTATACCCTAGTTCGGAAACTTTGATCAGAAAAGTGGAAAATTAGGTCTCTCTGCAAAAATGGGAATTTTTGAAATCTGTGACCACGGCTAGAAGCTCCTCATAAAAATAGAAGCTTAGAGCTTTGAATCAAACCTTTTGATTGGGAAGAAGAGTGGGCTTCATCAAACCCTAGTTTGAGGTCACGTCTAGTGAATCCGAAAGTTTCAAAGGCAAAATTGAGGAGTGAAACTTTGCAGTTTTCAAATTTTGAATATACAGCTTGATCAGCTCATCAAGGCGCATATTTCTATCCTTTCGGAAGTTTGAAATTCAAAGTTTGAATTTTTGGGGTTTCTCTGACAAACCCTATTATAGCTCTAGATCCAGTTCCTGCAAATCAAGTGGATTGGGTTAATCCTAGAAGAGGATGGATTGGTCACCTGCATAAGTGAAGAAGTTCTTGTTTCAGAGGGAGATGAGGTTAAGGCCTTCCATAAAAATATTACAAGCAATATTGACAGGTATGGCTTACAGGTATGTTTCATAGTTAAGTTTATCATATGTTTGTCTTCATATCATTACAGTACAAATCTTGATTAATTACTAGACTTGTCGTATCACCTGAATAGATGATATTCATTGATTAAGGTTTTGACACTTATGAATGTACTAATGCACTGTGATGTTGTATGAGGTTTATGTTGTTCGCTAACATAAAAGGTAAACCAAGAAAGACAAATCATGTTCTACTTCAAGAACATATGATCATGGTGACATGAAGACAAAGATTCATCCATTGTCATGGATCACATAGAAGATCTACTTTTGAGGTATGTATAACTTGGTCCTACAATGGTTAACCTATGAGACATGCAGGTTACTAGCACAAGTCACTAAAGAGAACCAAAAGACATTATGCGGGTATGTTAGACATAACTAGCTAGCATGCTAATCCAGGTATGTTTTTCCTATATCAAGCTAGAATCCTACCTTGTGTTAGGATCTTATACTATTGTGTTGTTGATAATGATTATTCATGAAGTCATAGGGTTTGAATAATCATGGTTGTATGCATATTATGTTTCTTACCATAATTGATGATATGACTAACCAAAAGAATCATGAAGGTATAGGTTTGAATAATCATGGGTTTTATGCATATTATATATCTTATCTTGATTGATGATTCAACTAACCAGAAGAGTCCTATGATCAAATAAGAATATGTATGAGTAAAAGAAAGACTTCCCTGAAACCTTGAATACTAATGTTTATTATCTGTGTTTGAAACGATCCTGACTATACATGCTTGAGATTATTGTGTTTTGATAGTATTAATATTATACTAATAAATGTGTGTTTATGTATGAGACCTCAAGGATAACACAATGATGATACTAATAAGCATGCATAGTGATTAAGGATGGATGTAAGTTCAAGGATAGGTAATCCAAGAAGCAAAGTTTAAGAGGGAGCACACTCCAGTTGTTCCTGCAAGAAAGCAAAAGGGAGCACACTTCAGTAGTTTCTGTAAGGATGCAGATATTCAGAGGGAGTTGACCACTTCTCACAATCCACATCAGAATGGAGGTCCCACCCAGCAACCAAAACAAACATAAGTATTTGAATTGTCATTTCTTACATACTGTTATTCAATGATGTATATGCTTATGTTCCTAGAATTAGGTTGTGTATTATGCATATTAGAATAGTTGCATTGATGAACAGTATACTACTAATATACATGGGTAAGTTGCCTATGGCACTGTACAACATTCCATTGCTACTTATCTAGAATGAAACCTCTTTGCTGACATGTTAGGAGTTTTGCACACTCTTAACAATGTTCTGGTAGAGATTGGAAGGCATCTAGAAAGTTACGGGATATGGATAAATGTTGTATTGAAGCATTGGCTAAGATAATTGCATGACTGTATGACATATTTCTTTATGTGTAAGAATTTGTTCTGAAAAACTATGAGATGTTTTTCTAATCATGCAATTTAACTTGTTGTGTAGGAAAGATCGTATACCATCACCTACAAAAGAAGGACTACAACATTTGTTCAGTAACAAAGTTATCTATTGAAAATATTGAAGATATTGAAGTTCCCAGGATACGGGAAGAATGCCATGATCCGTCGATCACGAAGAACGATGTTTGGGATGCGATCCCAAGAGCTGAAGGGAAGTCTGTTGTGACTTCCAAATGGAACTATCAGATCAAGCATGCTGCAGATGGCAGCATAGATACATATAAAAGTGATGAAATAGAAGATACACCAGATGGATTTCAAGACAGCCTTCTTGAATGGTGTAGTCATATATGTGTGCAGAACTTGGTAGGATAGACAACTTTCTATCCAGTTTGGGCTTTACCAAGAGTGAAGCGGATTCCAACCTTTACTACAAGGTTGAGGAAGGGAATCCTGTGATTCTACTCCTGTATGTGAATGACCTGTTTGTAATAGGAGATGACAGATTGATTGCCGACACACAGCGGAAGCTTGCTGTCGAGTTAGAGATGAAGGACTTGGGGATGATGCACTATTTTCTTGGTATGGAGGTGTGGCAGAGTACAAATGGAATATTCCTTGGACAAAGGGAAGTATGCAGTAGAGATTCTGAAGTGGTTTGGGATGATGGACTGCAAGGCTATGGCCACACCTATGGCATCAAACCTGAAGCTTCTATGTGATGCTTCATCTGATACGGTTGATGTCACGATGTATCGTCAGATGATTGGGTCCTCTCTGTACCTGATGAACACGAGACCAAATATTTGCTTTGTGGTGAACACATTGAGCCAGTTCCTGACAGATCCGAGGAGTGTTCACCTGGTTGTTGTAAATCATATTCTGAGGTACCTGAAGGGTACGGTTGACTATGGGCTCAAGTATGATGCGAATCAAAAGTTTAACCCGTAGGGTTATGTTGATTCAGACTGGGCAGGCAGTGCTGCAGATAAGAAGAGCACTCCTGGGTGCTGCTTCAGTATGGGATCAAGTGTGATCTCTTGGTTTAGCAGGAATCAGTCCTGCGTAGCACTGAGTATAGCCAAAGCAGAGTATGTTGTGAAGGATGAGCAGGTTGCAGATGTATTGACCAAGCCATTGGCCAGAGTGGAGTTTGAGTACTTCAGAGAGAGGCTTGGTGCACTTCAGATTGAGGTTCCTTCCAAAGGGAAGTGGTGAGTCCGGAAGATGCAGATGCACATGAGATTTTTTTACATGGTTGATGTGTTCTCCCTTGGTCGTGATATAATTGCTGAGCCATTTTTCACATGGTGGTAGATGTGTTCTCCCGTGGTGAAAAATTAAGGGCTGGATCCTTCCCCGAATGGTGGTAGATGTGTTCTCCCATGTCGGTGGTGTAAGTGCTGGACGATGTGCATCTGGGCTGTGCTTCGTGGACGATGAGATGATCTGAAGAAGACGATGCTATGATGATCAAGAGGATCATGGATGATGAGCATCAGGACGATGCTCCAGTTACTGCTCTGTGTATGCATCATGTTGATGCTGGATATGATCAGTTGGATCATTTATATTTGTGTGTATGTACGCATCGTGTTGATGCTAGATATGATCAGTTGGATCATTTATATGTATGTACACATCATGTTGGATGCTGGATATGATCGGTTGGATCATTTGTATGTATTTTGTATATGCATCATGTTGGATGCTTGGACCATGTATCTATATATGTATCAGGTGGATACATTATATGATCAGGTAGATCATGTATGTTGATATGTATCATGTATTTGTATTTGTATCAGGAGGATACACTGTATGATCAGGTGGATCATGTATGATGATATATATCAGGTAGATACTTGATGTGCATCAGGTGGATGCATTGTATGATCATGTTGATCATGATGATAAGCTTCAGGATGTTTCTCCAGATGATATGTACCAGGATGGTACAAGTGATGATGATCAGTATGATCATGGGCATCAGGATGATGCCTCGTGTGATGATGATCCGTTGGATCATGAGTATCAGGTTGATACTTGGAGGTCAGAGATGATATGTGGCAGGTTGTGCAAATAAACATGTAATCAGTCCTGGGAGATCTTGCCGGTCGTGCTGCGGCACATAAATGTTCCTGGGGTACTCTTTCCGGTATTTCTATGTAGTATGTAATCAGTCCTCAGATATCCAATAGGTTGAGCTGTGTGCTCGTAATCAGTCCTGGGATGAGGTATTACTACAAAGACATGTAATCAGTCCTGGTGATCCGAGAGGTTGAGCTGTGTGCTCATAATTAGTCCTGGGATGCTCTTGAGAGATCTTGCCGGTAGTGCTACGGCACATAAATGTTCCTGGGATGCTCTTTAAAGGTTTTTTCTATCCACATGTAATCAGTCCTGGAGATCCGAGAGGTTGAGCTATGTGCTCGTAATAAGTCCTGGGATGCTCTTTAGAGATCTTGTCGGTCGTGCTGTGGCACATAAATGTTCCTGAGATGCTCTTTAAAGGTATTGAGGAGGAGATGCATGTAATCAGTCCTGGGAGATCTTTTCGGTCATGCTTGGGCACATAAATGTTCCTGGGATACTCTTTCCGGTATTGTATCCGCACATAAAATTAGTCCTGAGAGGCCACCTCTATCAAACCGTTCGCACAGATGGTGAAGACCTGCAGGTGGTGGGCCTACATCCAGTATGAAAAAGGATTGGCTCTGTAGAACTTCCTATGACGAGTAGATTCAGAGAATGATTGAGATAGCAAGTAGCAGTGACGATGATGATGACTCGATGATAATTATCCAGTGATGATGATCCAGAGAAGAAGACTTGTGCTAGAAGACCTGTGTCAAGAAATACCTTCCTAGTTAAGAGGGAGTGTTGATGTATATGTAACTTCGGAATGTATTTCACATATATGTATATTGTATTCCTATGGAGATGTTATTATTCCTCTATATGGAAGTGGTTGTATTCCTATAGATATGTTATTATTCCTCTATACGGAAGTGTCGTCATTTATATTGTAAGTGTCGTAACTTATACTTGATGGGTTATTAGACCACCTTGTTGGGGTCGGCCATGTATAAGTCATGTGGGTCAAAGGGTTATTAGACCACCCTATTGGGGGTTGGCCATGTGGGTCAAAGGGTTATTAGACCACCCTAGTGGGGATCGGCCCAGTCAGCATTATGTTAAGTGGTTAAGTTGAGGCCGACCTAGTTGAGTAAAGGTCAAGTCAAGTTAGTGTATAAATAGAGAGTGTGTCTCTCTCATTTTACACATTATATTCTCTCGCTCACACTTGCGAGAGTGGCGCACTTGTGGAGGAGGAGGCTCTGCTGCTAGGAGAAGACCATATTTTGTATTCTGGTTGTATCATTGCTCTATCTATCTCTGAGGAAGTTATTGGGGTTTTTCACCTTTATGGTTTTCCCCAAGTAAACTCTGTGTCTCTTGTGTGCTTGCATTATTGTGTCCATGATTGATATGCTGTAGATTTGCTGTACATGTTGTTCTCTCAGTTAAGATCCTAGATCAGATTGAAGTAAATTCTGCAAATTTAACACTAAGAAGATGATATCCAAAGGAATTGAAAATCATGCCTCCAAGACTTATGATTTCTCCTTCTTCTTTCCATACTCCCATCAAAGTTCTCTCTTGACTCATGCAAATAAGACAAATAGACTGTGGCATGAAAGATTCAGACACCTAAACTTCAAATACCTTTAGCGGTTGCACAAGGAAGAGATGGTTGAAGGTCTACTGAACATAAAATTATTTCAAGGGATCTGCAAAGATTTCTTGGTAGGGAAGCACCCAAAGCGAAAGTATGAAGTTGGGAAGGAAAAGAGAGCTTCCTCCATCCTAGATATGATTCGTACTGATGTTTCATTACCGATGCCCACTACTTCAATGAATGGATCTAGATATATTCTAACCTTCATTGATGACCACTCTAGGTTCTGTTGGATCTACTTTCTCAAGTAGAAATCTGAGGTGTTTGAATGCTTCAAAGTTTTCAAAGCCCTATTTGAGAACATTGCTGGAAGAAATATCGAAGCAATCAGATATGATAATGCAGGAGAGTATATCAAAATGTATTTGCAACAACTAAGTGCTTCCGAAGGCATTCAGATTCAACATTTTGTTCCATACACACCGCAACAAAATGGTTTAGTAGAGAGGGAGAATAGGTCATTGAAAGATATGGCTATCTTCTTGCTTGAAGAAAGAGATCTTCCATCAAATATCTGGGAAGAAGTAGTGAACTGTTCCACATACATTCAGAATAGGGTACCTCACAAATCTGTTGATGGGGTCACTCCATTCGAAGCATTGAAGGTACAACAAACCTGATGTCTCTCATCGGAGAGCTTTTGGATCTAAGGCATGGGCCAGAATCCCCAATGACAAGAGGAAAGCACTTCAACCTCAAAGTAGTGAATGCATCCTCCTTGGATATGCATAAGATGCAAAGGCCTACAAGCTGATGGAGATAGCAACTTGGAGATGCTTCATTTAAATAAGTGTGCATTTCAATGAGGATCCATTGCCTGATCTAAAACCAGCTAACAAAGAAGGTATAATTGATCTACCTCCTCCATTTGCTCCTAATGATGTTTGTAGAGGTGGAATCCTATAGATCTATGTAACAAAACCTATTTTATGAAACATTTTTAAGTATAAAATCCTTGTCTTTTGTTGTGTACTAAACACTGTGTTGAACATTGACTGCATATGTGTTAAATTATTTAAAATTGCTTATAGCTTATTCACCATGTCTATCAGCTCCAACAAAATATTGGTCAAGGTGGACAAAGGAGCTTCAAAGCCTATAGCTTTAACCAATTTTAACTCTCTTATAAACTCATTGTATATGGCCATGTCATAAACTAAGATAACCAATATTAACTTTGCTTCAGGAAATCATGTTCAAATTTGAGATCACAACCAATCAACTTAGGAGTACACAACGTGCTATTTTAAGGTGTGCACATGAATATGGTCCCCAAAACCATTAAAACAGGACCGCACGAGTGCTAAAATTGTAAAAAACACATATTTGTTCACAAAAATGCATGCATATTTCTTTTTGTAGAGGTTCAAAATTTACCAAAACTCCACGCAGGATGGACAACATGTATAAGAATGCACATGCATTATAGAAACATGCACACATTATAGAAATGTGCATGCGTTTCTATAGCATGCAAACATTCTAAAAAAATAACACATGCACACTTTTATAACACACACATATTATAAAAAATAATGTGTGCGCACTTTTATAACATAAAAAAAATTGCTCTACTATTTTGGCCATAACTTTCTATCCATGCATTGGTTTTTGGAGTTCTTTAACTTGCTGGAAATGTATTGAAGAGATATACATCATTATCCTATGTTAATTTTATGTTTATACATATATAAATTTTTTTTCAAAATAATATAAACTAAATGTTCATGGGCCTCATTTTCCCTATTGTTCATCCAATGTCGTCTTCAACCATTGTGATAACACAAGCACATATTGGTTATAGGAACAACCTCCTCATCATGACCAAAAATTTCCTCTGAGAAAGAGGGAGTTAGGAGAGAGAGAGAGAGAGAGAGAGAGAGAGAGATTGGGGGATTTTGGTTTTGGGGAGGAGGAGGGAAGTTAAAAGGAAGGGGGATGAGAGATAGAGAGAGGTGTTCATGGAAGTGGGGGTAGATATATAGATAGATAGATAGAGAGAGAGAGAGAGAGAGAGAGAGAGAGAGAGAGAGTGAGAGAGAGAGAGCGAGGGAGAGAGAGAGAGAGAGAGAGAAAGAGATGGTGGGGGGTGGTTTTTAGGATATTTTAATACTCCATCCTTGTCTTGCCTAACAATATTTTTTATTTCTTGTAGTTGATGATGTCATTTTCCCCCTAGTGGTGTGCAGATGTCATCTAGTATCCATATACCACCTTTTGAGCCCTGCATGCATCATTTTAGGACCACTTTATTCAACTCCCTATTTTATAGGAACCTACTTAGTGTTCTAGTGCATGCACCCTCCTTAGTCAGTTAAATGATTGTGTCCTCAGTTAACATAGTTTAGGATCAGTTCAGTTGAGTTTGAGTCTTCTGAAGCACTCCAGTGTTGACAAAATTCCTATGCTAGACCAACTGAGTTTCGACTTCTTCTGTGTGATTTTAATTCTCTCCATTGTATCATCATTGTGGACTATACTGATTATTGGATCATGTGACAATATTCTGCTCCTATCTGAGTTCTCATGCATGAATAATTGCCTACTCATTTTTACTACATTTTTCACTCTAATTCATCTTTTCTGCTCATTCTTTCTCTGTGAGGTATACTCAGCTCTTAGATCGGTTGTGATTTATAACTTCACATGGTATCAGATCCCTTTGAGCATAGGTTGAGCAACTTCTTTTGGTAGTGGACCATAAGCCTCTGGATTTCCACAGCAAATCCTGGTGCCATTGCATTGAATTCATTGGAGAAATCCAATGAGGTCTATCTAGGTGTGAAGGATCCAGAAAAATGTGCCTACTATCATAAAGTAGTGCTCAGTAGTAGTCTATCTCCAAAATTTGATATTTTTTTGTAGGTTGTTCAAATATGTTTTTGCGTTGTGTAGTTGCAGTAGTTTCACCTTGTATTCGCTCCAGCAGTTCCCATGGACAATTTGAACTCTCCTCTCTCTCCAAGGATCCCAACACCCTTCAATTACCTTGATTGGAGGGATGATACTCAGATGGTCTTCTGCAACAAATCACTGTACATGGTAACAATGGGGAAGGAGGTCAAACCACAAGCAGCTATGCAGAAGGCCAAGTATCTGAATATATTGGTTGAAGCATTTGGTTTCATGTGTATTCATATTTGCATAGATCTACTCTTCCACCTCGATGGATTGAAGACTCCAAGAGAATTATGGTTGAATTTAGAGACCCTCTTTGGCAAACAATATGAGCTAAGAGGACATATTCTGGAAAATGATTTGATTGCTCTACAACCAAGCAGTTTTGAGAGCATTCAACAATTATTTTAAAAATTCAAGTCTATGTTCATGCAATGCAAGCAGTGTGTAATTGAGAAGAAGGATGATTAGTTGGTGCTATCCATTATGAGAAAGCTAGGTTCTGAGTTGATCCATATCACAGTTGGCATTGTTGTCGAATGCTAACACCGACTAAGACAAGTCCTCGACGTCGACACAAATTCGACAAGTTTCAACTTTGACTGGGTTCGAAAGACTTCGCAACTACGACAAGTTCAGCGACCTCAACAATTTTGCGATGTCGACATGTAGCTTTGCCTTGCGACTATCGAACTTCGACAGACTGTCTCTTTGTCTTCTAGTCGACTGTAATGGTTGAACTTCCGAAACCGTTCTAACTTCTTTGGTAATGGAACGGAACAAGAAGGCACACACACGTCTCAACACTCTTTATATAAGCATGTAAACTATTGTAATATACATCTTATTAGTCCATATCTTTACATCCAGTAATAGAGAAATCAGTTCGCATTCCTGCATCTTGTCTGTGTGTATTTGTGTTTATCTGTGTAGTGTAATCATGATTGCTTATTCTATTTCTTATGCTTCCGCCATAACAAAGCCAACTCATTTAGTCAAACTGGTGTCCCCTTCATGCTTCCTGGCTCCGAGTGGATCACTGGTATCAGAGAAGATTAAGAGGTCTTTCAGAGCTTCGTCAGAGCGCATGGTCTTTGTTCGTGCTTAAGTTTTGCATAGACAGTTCCATCGAAGTTACCTGAATTATGCCGGTTTAAACACACTCAGAATCAACAATCCAAGCAGACACTACCTCTAGAGATGGCAGAAGAAACAGCTTATAGACATGCAATCGATGAGACACGACAGCTCATAGAGAAAGCACTGGCTTGACAATGAACTAAGATGTTATCCCAGTTCAACGAGATTCTCATGCGATTTGCTTTGACATCAGGAGCATTTTTTATGAGAACTATCTCCGAAAAAATCAACCCCTTCAAAGTGCAAATGAATTTGGACATATCGAATCTAGAATGCAAGAATGACGCGGAATCCGTCAAAAACTGGGTACAAAAATTGGAATCAAATTACTCTGTGAATCAAGTCTTAGAAGTCGACAAGATCACCATTGCATCCTTAAAGATTTAAACATCTGTGCACTGCTGGTGGGATAAATTCTCCACAAAGATGGAGAAAAGCAGAGACCCCATCGACACATGGGAGAAATTTGTCGAACACAATCTGAAAGGAGTTTTACCGACCCAAGTACCTTGAGCAGTAGTATAAGATGTGGCAGCAGCTAAGGAAATGGAAAGAACAGTCCATGCAAAGATACACCGATGAGTTCTATCGACTAATGGCTAGACTTGGCATTCAAGAAGAAGAAAAATTGCTTGTTATGAAGTACTTCAGCGGATTATCCCAATACATTCAACAGGAGATGGAATTTATGACTGTCAATATGCTTGTGGATGCATTCCAGTGTGCCAACAAACTTGAAACCAAGTAGAAAGGAAAAACACGCTTCGCGACAAAGCCGACATCAAGATGACCACCTGACAAGAAGGCACCAGCAAACTTAAACAAGTCAAAATCTTCTCAGCGGACTTTGCCAAAGCCAGATCACGGCAAAAATCCTTTTCAAAAAAAGGAACGTAGCAAGAAACCTACTGGGAAATTGTGCGACTACGGTCACTCGTCTTGGCATGATACATCTGAATGCAAAGGTCGGAAGTCCTTTTTGGAAAAAGTGTCGACATCCGACACGTTCGATAATACTGTGGTCGAATCTGACCCAGAAGCAACGTCTCTTTTGACATTGACAACTCCAGCATCCTCGACCATTGTCAATGAGGAGGAACAAGAGTGCATGTTCCATACATAGATATGGGTTCAAAACAATCCATTGCATCTGAATGTGGACAAGAGGAGCTAGAGGAACTTTGTTTCTAAAGAACTTGTGAAGAAACTAGGTCTTGTGACCACTCTGCATCCTCGACCTTACAACATCGGTTAGATGAAGGATGGACAATAGCTAAGGATCTCCCAACAATGCAAGGTCACCTACTTCATAAATCCTTTTGAATATGAAGTACTTTGCAATGTGGCACCACTCTCTGTAGCCGACGCCCTATTTGGGAATCCTTACCTATGGGATCACCATGGAAGTTACTAGTCATGACCACAGAAGGTGATTGTCAAAGTTCACAATCAATGGTACAGTATACTAGAACGACGACCTACATCAATGGTTCAATCATATCTTCTAAACAGACAAAGAAGCTCATCAATCATGCTCAGAAGTTTGCATTGATTATGATAAAGCCGCAACATTCTAGGAAAAGTGCAGCAACTAGTCGAGTCACCGACCGGTGCAGCTCTAGACAGAAGCAACAGATCGACAATATTCTTGATGAGTACCAGAACCTATTCCATGTTCTAGATGGAGTACCTCTACATTGTCAGGTAAAACACTCTATTGAACTTGCTCTTATCTCTTCTTTTCCTAACACATCTATCTACAGAAGATCTATTCTTTACATTGAAGAGATTCACAAACAAATCCAAGAATTGATCGACAAATCTCATATCTGACCTAGCTCGTCCCCTTGTGGAAGTCCAGATGTCCTCATTCCAAAGAAAGATGGGACTTGGCGCATGTGCATCGACTATAGGGCACTCAACAAAATTTTAGTCAAGAATTGGTACCCTCTGCCGCGGATAGACGAGCTCGTCGACTGTCTGAAAGGTGCTAAGTTCTTTACTAAGCTCGACCTCAAGTCAGGATATCATCGGATTCCAATGGAGTCCTTGGATGTATGGAAAACTGCTTTGAAGACCAAGGAAGGATTGTTTGAATGGTTAGTGATGCCTTTCAGCTTAACCAATGCACCTACGACCTTCATGCGATACATGAATAACATTCTTCGACCTTTCATCGACAAACAGGTCATTGTCTATCTTGACTACATATTGATTTTTCAGTCGATCATGGGAAGAACATGTTGGAAAACTTTAGCAAGTACTTGAAACTCTCCAGCAACATCGACTCTACTTGAGCATGGACAAATGTTCCTTTGCGATGAACAACATCAAATATTTGGGGTTTGTAATTGACTCTGCAAGAATTCACGTCGACCCAGACAAAGTACAAATTCTCAAATATTGGCCCATTCCTCATAGCATTCAAGAACTAAGAATTTTTCTTGGTTTGGAGAATTTCTATCGATGATTCATACTTGGCTTCAGTCACATAGCCTGGCCCTTGAATCAGTTGATGAAAGGAAGTGGGAAAACTGTCTTCAAATAGACACCAACACAACAAGAAGCTTTTGAACATCACAAGCTCTGCACTACACCAGTACTTGTGTTACTTGATTTGCATCAACCTTTTTAGATTGAGACAGACGCATCGGACTATGCCTTGGGCATAGTGATCACTCAGTCTGGTCACCCGATCGCTTTTCATTCCGGAACTTTTAATGACACTATTAGATATTCGACGTACGAAAAAAAACTGTACGCCATTGTGCAAGATCTCAACCAATGGAGGCATTACATCCTTGGAAAGGAAACGGTCCTACTCATTGACCACAAGCCTCTTCACTTCGCTCTGACCTAGTCGAAACTACAAACAAATCAATAGCTCAAGTGGATTAGTCACCTGCATTAGTTCCAGTTGGTAATTAAGTATTGGATTTTCTAAGTCAACCACCCGTTACTCTCCTTTTTACAGTGATGAGTATGCAGGGATATGACACCACTACTTGGCCTCAATTGTATCAGGAAGACATTGAATTTTCACTAGTCCATCGACAAACTCATACTGACAAGTCGTCGACCACCGACTATTTCCTGAAATATACCTTGCTATACAAGATTGGACAGGTTTGTGTACTGACAGGTCACCATTGACAGCAACTCATTTAGGACCCACACTACAGCAAGACTGCATGACACTTTGGGTTAGCAAAGGCACTTTCTATTCTGCAGAAGTATTTCTTTTGGCCTACACTTAAAACCGATGTCAACAATTACATTCGATAATGCGTGGTTTGTGCCATTGCTAAACCTCCTAATTGATGACAAGGATTGTATACACCTTTTTTAGTTCCTAGTAGACCATGGGAATCTATATCTATGGACTACTTGACGGGATATCATACTACCAAACATCAGCATGATGTGATCTTAGTAGTAGTCGACAGATTTTCCATGATGGCCATTCTCATTTCATGCAAGAAGAGGACGAGAACGTAGCAGACCGCTCAACTATTCTTCACACATGTTTGGAAACACTTTGGTTTATCGACAACCATCATTTCCTACCGAGATGCCAGGTTTGTCAGCATCTTTTGGAATAATCTTTGGCAGTAGCTCGACACAAGACTCTCATTGTCGACAGCTTTCCATCTGTAGACCAATGGACAAACGGAAGTTGTGAATCGCTTGGTAGTACAACTACTTCACATGTACAACCAGAAGCATCGACGAACATGAGATGACAGTCTTCCATACATACAACATAGCTACGATCGTGCTCAGCATGGATCTATTAGAAAGAGTCCATTTGAGATCTGTTACGGATTTCAACCCTTAGCGCCTATCAACTTGATCAGCTCTTCGACACAGTCGAACAACTTCGACCACAACCAACGACAAGTTAACAAAGCATAGAAGTTTAGAGAATAGATTTGCGACATCCAGCGACAAGCACAGGACATGTTTCAATGACCAAACGTGAAAGCTAAGGCCGGACACGATAAGCATCATATCCCTCATTCATTCCAAATTGGGGATAAGGTCTTGTTAGATATTAAGAAGGAGTGCTTCACTAGTCCATACAAGAAGTTGAAACCTTTGCGATGTGGTCCATACAATATTCTTCAGTAGATTGGTGAAAACGCTTTTCAGCTCGACATTCCTGCATGTCTCGGTATACATCTAGTATTCAATGTGGATCTACTTCGACCATACCATGCACCACTATTGGAACAGAACGACTTGCAGACAATAGAACCTGATGGCATCCATCCAGATGTTCAGGAGCCTCTTCCTTGTGACACCATTGTGGGACGACGAGTACACCATACAAGGATGAACACAATTCCCTTGTTTCAAGTTTCTAAAGCCAGACAAATCCTAGCACAAGGAAATTGGTACTCTGCTACTGAACTGCCTGAAAAGTTTCCTCACCTTCACTAGCAAACAATGGGGACCATTGTTTCTTAGGGAAGGAGGTCTTATCCATATCGCAGTAGGAATTGTTGTCGAATTCTAACATCGATCGCGACAAGTCCTCGATGTCAACACAACTTTGACAAGTTACGACTTTGACATGGCTTTGACAAACTCTGCGACTCCGTAAAGTTTAGCGACTTCAACAGTTTCACGACATCGACATTCATCATCTCCGTGCGACTTGTGCAACACCGATTTGCGACTATCGAACTTCGATAGATTATCTCTCTGTCTTCCAATCGACTGTAACAGTTGAACATCCAAAACTATTCTAACTTATTTGGTAAATGAACGTAACGAGTAGGCACCCAAGCATCTCAGAACGCTTTATATAAGCATGTAAACTATTGTAATATACATCTTATCAGTCCGGATCTTTACATCCAGTAAAAGAGAAATCAATTCGCATTCCTGCATCTTGTCTGTGTGTATTTGTGTTTATCTACGTAGTGTAATCCTGCTTGCTTATTCTATTTCTTATGCTTCTGCCATAATAGAGTCGACTCATTCAGTCGAACTATTGTCCCCCTCGTGATTCCTGGCCCTAAGTGGATCATAAGTTGTCCATGTTTGTCTCTACCTTCCATTCTGGGTGAATGTCAATTCCTGGTTGTAAGATTCCCTGCTTAGATGTTTTCATTGAATCTCTCATCCAAGAACAAGATAAGTTGATCCAGATGGGCACCTTGAAGGCCTCCAAAAATCAAGCTCGTGTGGTTGGAGAAGAAAAAATGGAGAATGGGAAGGGGAAGCACAAGGGAAAGGACAAGAGGCCATCTGAAACCAAGCAGACACTACAAGAAAAAAGGTCATTGGTGAGGATCCAAAAATGTCACCATAAGCTCATTGGTGATGGTCAAAAGGGGCCTCGTAACCAAAACCTGAGCGTTGCCAAAGGCACCGTCACCTTAAGTGGAGGGTATGTGGTGACATTCAAGGTTCGCCACTAATAATTATTATTATTCCTGGTTGTGTCTGTCACCAATCATTATGAAGTGTTGGTGATGGACCTATTTTGGCTCTCACCATTTGATGCATATATGGTGACGTTTAATGACCGATCATAGGTGAGGGTTGAGACATGCCACCATAATCTCATCAGTGATGGTGAAAAAGGAGGACGTCACCAAAATTTGAGTGTCACCAACGACTGTGTCCCCAAAAGTAGAGGTGGTGTGGTGACATTCAATGTTCGTCACTAATAAGGATTATTAGTGACAAATAGTGACCCTCACCAATTTATATGAAGTTTTGGTGATGGACCTAAGGGCCTCCATCACCAAAAAACTGAATGTCGCCAATGACATATGATGAGGGCCTTGCAATGACTCTCAGTATTGAGGATATTTCCATTAACATATCAATGGTGACAACCGCTATGAGATTGTCACCGCTTTTCATTTTGAAAATCTTTTAATGATGCAACATAAATGACCATTGCCATTTCAATTAGAATTGTAAAAAAATAATTATAATGGTCCTTAAAGGATAACGGTTAAACGTCACCATTGATTTCCACAATGGTGACAATCTTTGGTATGTATGAAGATGGATAGTAGCAATATATTCAATGATCAGAGCTAAGAAAAATATCATAAAAAAATATTTTTGCCTTATTTATAAATTTATATCCATATCGTCTAAGCCTTAATCTTTTGTTCTTGCTACAATGGTTCCCAATAATAATGATTCGTTATCTCTTCTTCTAGTCCTGTTGACTTATTGTGGTTTCTTGTGGACATTACTATATTTCTTTATTTCTATTTTGGAAATATCAAAGAGGCAATGGGATAATAATATATTCTATGAGATGAGAATGCCAATATATATATTGCCAATATACTTGTTAGTAAAGAGGTGGCAAGAGGTGATCCATAGATATGGCTTTCAACAAAGCTTAGGGGTAGGCCTCATACCCTAGGCCACATAGATCGTACACCCCCAAGCCCAACAAACAATTGCTTAGAAGAGAAGTATGTCCAATCATTGTTGATAGAGCACCTTCTTTGTTGTTCTGGGTGTCTTTTCAATTCAGCCTACATAGATTTGAAGGGATAGTTTTATGTTGTGTCGACTGTACCTTACAAAGGCATATTTCTAAGTTTGTTGGTTGTAGTTTACAGGGGCAATTTTTTGAGTTGTTGGTTGTACTTGGCAGGGGTAGATTTATGTTCTTGTTTCAGCAGGCCTATAAACTTGCTTGCAAAAGATAATGCAGTAGGCCTATAAATATTTAAACACTAAACTATGGTAATTAAAAATGTTCTCTAACTACGATTACATAATTCCTATTAAGATTCTTGGATCATAATTATCTTGGCCATCATTATTTATGATTTGAGCAAATCCTAGGGACATAAAAATTTACTATCTAAACTTAGTTTCACATGTTCCTTCAAAAGAGAATTTTGGAGAATGGAGTCAATATGTTGGAACTCATTCCAGTATATTGATTAAAAAACATGACTGTACCTGCTATATAATTTCATGTTGACTAACTTGCCAGTATTAAAGACCTCTTTGCAACAAATCCATCTGAACATAATTTTCTTCATTGTGGATTTTATATGACATCTTAGGTACATATGCCCCAAACTAGATGGTGTGGACCTCCCAAGATGGTCAATGCAGACCCTCTAAGCCACAGTGAAAATGTGGGGAACTAAAAAGCAGAGATACACATTTTAACCCTAAGATTTGCCAACAAATAATCAAAAAAATTATGTGGTGTGCAAGATATATAATAAATTAAATGGTTTAGTAAATGAGGCTATGCAAAAGATAGAGCCTCTAGCTTTAATCTGTATTTTTTTCTCATTGTAATACTTGAGAATTTTCTCTTTATAATTGTCATGTTCCAGAATCCAAGCATTAGTTTCAGTAGGCATATAAACGTGCTTGAATAAACAACAAAGTAGCATATCCTATGAATTATCAGCGTTATCTCAATTTACATGCATTTTTTAATTCTCATATATAACATAAATGTAGAGCACCTATAAAAGTGCAAAATTCCTAAGATTCATATTGGCATGAAATTACACATTTTTTTTTTAATGCTTCAAGAAACTTCCTTTGGTGGGTTAGATAGGGTAGACTTTCTTTGCTTACCTGCCCAATATGAAGTGTAGCTATACCCATCAAAATTGCTTGGGACTAGTACCTGGCCTCATCCCTTTAAACTCATGTCAGTCAAGTGGAGCAGGTCACAAGTAGAATGTAACCCTAGTAGATGGTGATGACCAATGGCCTGCTAGAATAAATTGAACATTTGGTTATTATTATTATAACATTTTACTAATTTGAAAAAGAAAAAATATCACATTGTTATAAGTAAAGTAAATAGAACTGATTCACTAACTTGTTTACACAATAACTAAAATAGATATCTAAGATTTTTTAAGCATATGGAAACAAGATAGCAAAAGATGATATAAAATGTTGTAACAACAGTTTAATAACGTATATCTACTGGCTTGGCCTAATCCTGTAAGATGAGTTGTTTTTACACTTACATATGCACAAATGGAAATCAGACATATGGGCCTTCTTTGGAATCATGTCACCCAGCTCATCCTCCTGTTTGTTCCTCCAAGTTCATTCTAATGTTAATTGAGGAGCAGATTTATTGCAGACTGGTCACAGAACAAAGGAAGCATATTTTATGCTTCCGTTGTGATGAAATGTTAATGAATGTTAATGGAAACTAAAAAATCACTGTAAATCAACACTGTTGACAACAACAGAAGCAGAAGAAACTATTCAAAAAGTTATTCAAACAACGTTTTGAACTCTAGCAAAAAGCATGAACCATACCTCAATCATTATTTCTGCTAGTTGCTTGACAGTGACCTCATTATTAGGATTGCCAACATTGAAAATGTGTTTGTTTTCCCTGGAAGGAATTTCCTAAAAAATGAAATAGGTAAGTACTATAAATATATAAGCACCATACAAGATCAGTATAAATCCACCAAGGATTGTTGTTACTTACAATCATCTAGAGAACAGGTCACGTAGCATATTGTGTCCCATATGTTTAAAGACTGTTTATACAATTCCAAGCATGCAAAAACAACACAGAACATCACTAATTTTTTTCTTAAAGAAATCTATTGTGGAATAACTCCAAGTTAATGATTTAAAAATAAAAAACAAATGCAAAACACAACAAAAAATACACCACTATAAAATGATATAATTCCATACCCAAGTTAGCACATCTAGAAAGTCAATATGAAGCAATTGGTGCAACATATTGTAAGCGTGCTCAGAGTTACACCAATAAATGGATGACTCATTGTATTGAAGCTCAAGTTTTACATGGGTTGCATCTATTTCCCCACAACAATTTGGCAAGCCCCATTTAAGGAAAAATCCCTCCTTAATATTCTCAAGCGAAGTTGCACCTATTGGCCACTATATAAACTTTGATGCCTTCTTTTGCATTCAAAATATAAATTTCTTGACCACTTTGACCATTGTTAGAATGTGCTTTCGAAAAATTGAGGAACACATGGTGACTTCTACAAACTAAAATTAAAAAACCGAATATGCAGATTAATGTTAGAAGGATAACAATTTTTTGGTATATTGATGTAAGTAGCAGTTTTGTATAGAAGCAAGTAATACTGGGCTATAGATATTTCCTGTTCATCAAAAGTCATGAATTGAACATCTCATGAAACAAACTAAGAAGCTATACATGCATGATGCAAATTTCAAACATGAATGATTCCAAAAGAAAGGCACATCAAATTGGCATCTCAACTCTCATTTGTATGACTTACCAATCCTCTAACCATTTTGCAATCTTCCAAGCATTTTTGAGATTCAAGAACTACCACCTTGAAATCTGGAAACCATTTTTTCATAGCTATTCTCTCCTGTTCAGCAGCTACAAAAAGAAAAAATTATGCAGTCCTGAAAAAAACATACATGTTATATATTGGGTCACTTCCAAATAACTAGCCCACTAGTAGTTTCATTTAAAAAAACTCTCAGATAGCCTTATTACTCGATCTACCTAAACAAATGATCTCTTATAAATGTTAGGATATTCCTATACTCCATCCTAGTCCCACCAGTATTTTGATCATTTACATTTTCATTCATGCATGCACCTTTAGGGTTTGCATGCATTCTAGGGTTTGCATGCATTTTGCATGCATCCCAGTCATCAGTCCAGCACCTATCCCTCAGTTATCCAGGCCTCAGGAGCTTCTCACTATTCAGTTTTAGCCCTCCAGTTGCTTAATGCGCCCTTCTTCCTTTATTTTAGGGAGAAAATCGTCCTTCTTCACCTACCAGTCCAGTTGTCACTCAGTTACAGTCAGTTACAGTCAGTTACATTCAGTTACAGTCAGTTACAGTCAGTTACACTTAGTTACACTCAGTTACACTTAGTTACACTGAGTTACAGTCAGTTACACTCAGTTACACTTAGTTACATTGAGTTACACTTAGTTACACCTACCAAAGTTAGTTTGACTGATGGTTGACAATTACTTGAGCATTGATGACTCCACTGATGATGATGAAGACTTCCAGTTGCGCTCCAATGATCATGAGGACACCTAGTTGTGCTCCGATGACACTCTATTGATCTTATGATCACTCATAGAGGCTAATTCGAATTGCCACCTTAGGCATTCGAATCCTCTCTACCATTGTACTATTTATTTGTCCATACTGTGATTAATTAATTAGTGTGTGTGAAGTATTATTACTTCTATCTGAGTTCTACAGTACCATATTATTCTGTTATTCATTATACTGTATTGTTCACTCTTCTTCTATTTTCCTACTTTATCATAATTACTCTTGTGAGGTACACATCATCTCTTAGATCTGCTATGAGGATTTTCACATGGTATCAGAGCATGTTGAGAGTATTGTTTATCTCCATTCTTGAGAGTTTTTTTGCAGGTTATTACCAAGATTTTGAGTGCAGCAGTTGCAGCAGTTTCTGCATTTTTGCAGCAGTAGCAATTGTAGTTATTCTATATTGTTTTTGCAGGTCCTCTACAGCTTCTATGTATTCATCAGGAATTACTCCTCTTGATCCACTCAACTATGATGAATGGAAACCAAGAATGATAGCAGACTTGAAGATTCATGATCATTTTTATTGTTATTTTGAAAGAGAGTTCGAATCCCCTGAAGAGAAGATTGACTGGTTAAATAAAAGTGACATGCACTTTCAAGCAATAATGTTTTCTTTGTTTGCATGCCAGATATTCCAATTCAAATACCGTAATAATGTTGAAACTCCAAAGGAGTTATGGACTCGAAAAGAGATATGGGATCACCTGGATGAAAGATTTGGCAGAAAGAATGAAGGACTTGGTCCTAACCCATTCAAAAGCAAGCAAAGTGATGCATTCGCTCCCCTTGATGGTCTCTCAGATCATGAACCAGTATCATCTCATATTGAAGTTGTTGACAAAGAACTTGTATATTCTCCACTCATGCTCAAACTTTTTTCTCTTTCTATGCCAGCTCACACTCTAGATATTGCAGAAGGTCCTAAATCCTCTCTTGCACCAGAGTCTGTTGGTTTGCATCATGATCACATGATTATTTCGGAGGTCAAAATAGCTTTTGAAGGTAATGCATTCACTCCTCTCTAGCTAACTCCTCTTTTATACTACTATATGATCATAATTCCATGCTTTCAGAAGGTCATTGAAGAATATGGCCATTGCCATTCGCTTGGGATAATTTATCATGCATCTACTGGTTTTGATCTCACCTCTCATGGTTCAAAGGAGATCTCAAGAAACCATGATTCATGTCTTGGATCTAATTGGGATTCTAAGCAATTATTGCTTGGGATAATTTCTCATGCATATGATAGTTTTGATCTCACCCCTGCTGGTTCAAAGGAGATCTCAAGAAACTGTTTTTTAAGTCTTAAATCTAATTTTGATTTCAAGCAAACATGTAATAGTTATTTTTGGCATAATATCACCCATGGTGGTTCAAAGGAGAAGACAAAAGACTATATGCACTTTCACAGATTTGATCCTACCTCAGCTGATTTGAATCACAGGTTCAAGGATCATTCTCATACCGTTGGATTTGTTCTCATCACATTCGATTTGAAGATCAAGTACAAGCACATGCTTTTTGAGCATGATCCTCTTCTTCCCGAGAAGAAGATACCTCCAGACATATGACCAAGCATCACACATGCTTGAGTTTGGAGCATTTATTTTTATGTGTGCCTTACAGTCTATTTTTTGAGGAGGAGGTATGTTTCCCATGAAATTTTCCCACTTCCTTGGATTATTGATTGTTATTATTCATTGTATTGGGTGACCTTTGGTCTTAGTTACCAGGGCCCAAGATGGATTAATGGGGGGTGTTAGGATATTCCTATACTCCATCCTAGTCCCACCAGTATTTTGATCATTTACATTTTCAGTCATGCATGCACCTTTAGGGTTTGCATGCATTCTAGGGTTTGAATGCATCCCAGTCATCAGTCCAACACCTAGCCCTCAGTTAGCCAACCCCCAGGAGCTTCTCACTATTCCGTTTTATCCCTCTAGTTGCTTAATGCGCCCTTCTTCCTTGATTTCAAGGAGCAACTCGCCCTTCTTCACCTACCAATCCAGTTGTCACTCAGTTACAGTCAGTTACAGTCAGTTACAGTCAGTTACACTTAGTTACAGTCAGTTACAGTCAGTTACAGTTAGTTACACTCAGTTACACTTAGTTACATTGAGTTGCACTCAGTTACACCTACCAGAGTTAGTTTGACTGATGGTTGACAGTTACTTGAGCATTGATGACTCCACTGATGATGATGAAGACTTCCAGTTGGACTCCGGTGATCATGAGGACACCTAGTTGTGCTCCGATGACACTCTATTGATCTTATGATCAATCCAAGAGGCTAATTCGAATTGCCACCTTAGGAATTTGAATCCTCTCTACCGTTGTACTATTTATTTGTCCATACTGTGATTAATTAATTAGTGTGTGTGAAGTATTATTGCTTCTATCTGATTTCTACTGTACCATATTATTCTGGTGCTCATTATACTGTATTGTTCACTCTTCTTCTATTTTCCTGCTTAATCATAATTACTCTTGTGAGGTACACATCATCTCTTAGATCTGCTGTGAGTATTTTCACAATAAAGATTCAAAAATAAATCATATAACATATCAAATGCAGAGATTCATTTTCAGATTTGATCAAATACTATTAGCTACTCACCTTTCATATTCTAGTTGTGAGCTATATGCATTGCTCAATAAGTCACAACCACTGCCAACTAAATCCTGAAGCATATGGATTTGATTGATCTCCTTCAACAAATACTCCAAAATAATAGCCTCTGATCCACAAAGCTTCAAGCAAAAATCCAAGGATTCCAGCACTGACGCTAAGCCGACATCTGATCCTTCCAATCCTGCTAAGAGCAATTACGTATCAGCATAGACACTGCAAGCTTACTAAATTATAGAGTAAATGTTTCAAGGTATATTCTTAAATTGTTCCCCATATTTTAATATGTCAAAACCAGAACCCTATTTCAACCTAACCTCCCTCTCACTATCTTTCTTTCAACCTAATCAATTAATATTGTCAAGACAACAAAATCAAGTCTTTATAAAAAATTTTCTAATTAATATATTGCCATCCAAATGAAGGATTTTGAGAGAAAAAATATTATTTATAAAAAGCTTGATCAGCGATACATTCGATGTTGAAGAGAGAAATGAGAGATTGTCCTTATAGCCACAGAGATAATTGAGATGGTCATTATAATAAATGCATGAGTATAACAAAGTTGAAATATAGAGAAATAATGACATAATATTTAAGGAAAATTGACATAATTGATAGCAATAAATCCACAAGGGGCAAGCCTTAAATTTTACATTAAACTAATAGTCTTATGTGGGATAGAGAAATATAACCACGCCATGATGCTCCCAATGCTACTGAAACAATATTTGAGGATATGTGAGCCATTTTAGAGTAACATCTATGACCTCTTATTGTTATTTCCATACATAAGAAAGCATTTACCATAAGTCAAGTAGAGAGAATATGCCATCACATTGGTACTTTCTGGATGTCCCCATCCATCTCTGGCATATGGAAAGGTAGGTTGAGTAGGCTGGAAATATCTCTGAGCTAGCTAAAAGTGTTTCCATCAAGTGTCTATGCTCCAACCATAGATCTCATTTGTGGAACCACTCCATGTGATGGAAGATAAAATAGAAAATGATGATCATGTCACCCCATACATGTCAAGCGATATCATGCAACAACTTCATCTTGTGTATATTAATGAAGTTTTCAACTATCCACAATTTGTGTAAATTGGAAATTTGATTTTCGGCCATGTATGTTCTTCATGAATTGTAATTTACGGATATATATGTCTTGCTGATTTGACATAAGTAAAGGGAAATTTTGTTAAGTGATTTGACATCATAATTGATGAAGTTAAGAATGTTTCAGAGCTGTTGTTACTACTGTAAAAATGAGTTTTCAGATCTGGTTTATGCATGATAAGATTTCCTTGCAGACTGAAACTTATCAAGTCACATTGGCATATTTTCTTCTTGGATTTCCAAGAATATTGGGTTGTTAAGGATTGAAATATCATTTAATTTCTGTTGTTTGTTTGTTCTATATTTTATTATAGTGCTTAGGATGAGAATTCACATGGTGGGGGTCCAAGAAACCTCTAGTTAAGAGGTGAAATTTGTGAACTATGAATTCCAAGAGATTTATACACATGTTATAGACATGTTTTGGGTATGTTCAACACACCTATCTCATCCCTCTTCTATATTGTTACAAGTTTGTAGGCCTCCACCAATGGGTCAATAAAATTGCCATTTTGGAATACCTCTAGCTTCCAGATGAGGACGATATTGGAAGATTTTAACATATAGGAGTAAGCACCACATCTCTAAAGGTTCATATTCCATCAATTCATCATTTTTTTGCCCCTTGCATGCATTTTGAAATCCCTATCAGGTTGATTTGCTAAAAGCCTAAAACCAGATTTGAAGGCAATTTTCCTCATGTTGCAACATAAGTAATTTATTGGAACATCATAAATGGAACATCATGAATGGTTGAATATTTCATATCCATGATTAATTTCATCGTTTGAGTTCATAATTTGATCTGGGCATTCATTTTTTGTCAAGATTAATTCATATAGGTTGAAGATGATGAAACAGCTAAAGTGCCATTTTGGCATGTCTATAAATCTCACCAAAGAACATAATTGATGAATTCTTAATCTATAGGGTTGTGAACCATGTAAAATTATACAGGAATGTGACTTCATATTCAAATACATGTGCATTGAATATGTATGTGCAAGCATTTTGAAAAGCCAACTTAAGATGGTTCAATACTTTGTTTTTGGGCCCATAATTGGATTTTTCTTAAGCAGACAATGGAGATTCTTAGCAATTAATTTTCATTATAGTGATGGGAGATGGATTTTCAATTATTCAAGAGATTTACACATGAACCTTTCATTAGACCTCTTCAGGTGTGTATTCAAAGGTAATGGCATTACAAGGTGAAGATTACAAGGTAATTATCATCCAGCTCTTCCAAATGTCGAAAAGACATGAAGTTTGCAGGTGCTATTGATAAATTTTGTTATTTTTTCTATCTAGTACAACACCAAATTTTCATCAGGAAAGGAAAAGTAAAAGTAATTTAGCTGGGAAAGGCATCGATCTCCCGATTTCATCAATTCATCTAGTTATAAGGCCATAACCCTTTCCATAAATCTTTACTATTGATTGAAATTCAATCTTATCTACCCCAAATTTCTTAATATGAAGGGAGTTGCCTATAATAAGGGGAGTAATTAACTTTTGAACTTGTTCCAAAATTAATGGATTTTAATAACAAAATAAGAAACCTATTTATTCCACATTTATTCCCACCCAAACCTAATAGTAGTAGTTCTAAAGTGAGTAGTTGATCCATCATTTATTGAATCCTAGGTACAATAAATACCTTAAACACCTCCACATGATCAAACCTTGAACCCTACCATATCAAGTATGGATCCACTAAGTGAGTAGTTTATCCATCATTTATTGAATCCTAGGTACAGAAAATACCCTAAACACCTTCACATGATCAAAGATTGACCCTACCATCTCAGGTCCACTGTTACTTATATATCTATTAAGGTTGCCCAAATACTTCCTTAGTACCAAGAGAGAAATTTTGTAGTCTTCAATGAGTATTAATTTATTCAAATCATATGATTCATCAATGGTAGATCTAGACATAGAACCTATAGAACATGTGGAAGCACAAGTAGAAAAAGTTGGAGCAATAGAAAAGGCGATTCACCTTGTTCATTAATTAGTTGAACCAACAAAAAAGGAAGCTAGAGAACTTGTAACATTGGTGAAATCATATTTCATGTATGTAAAGAATTCATCATGTATCCAACAACTACCATAGAACGAAGGCATCATAAATACAACCTAGCTATAAATCCAATTTTCTTAGCATATGCATCTAACAAGGTTGTGGGTGGGATAATAGTATTATCTAACACTCCTTTGAAATCTAAAGATCCCATTACGAGGTGAAAATAAAATTACCAGACACAATTTCATAATATAACTTAGTCATAGTCCTAAAGTCAGGTTGTTGTTCTAGTTCAAAATCAACAACACAAGTGGATTCAACAATGAAAGTAGACTATGAACAATGGTATCACTAGTTGATCCACCATCATCAACAATAGAAGTAGATGCCAAGGCATATTAGCTACTTTCATAGATCAAGAACCAGTAACAATAAATATACAAACGCTAGTAGCAACGACATCCCTATTTTTTTCAACTTTGTGCACATGTATAATTTATCTTCCACAACTAATGAATGATTCCAACGAGGCAATAGAACATGTTTCAATATTTTGCACATCCGACATTGTGGAGGGTTTTTACATATACCTACTTGTTTCAACCTTTGGTACATACCATGTTGTTTTGGGTTTTTTCAAATTTGTTTCATGTGGTGGCCAAGCCTAGTGAAACAAATACATCAAAATTAAAAATTAAAAATTAAAAATTAGAATTAAAGTAGCAGTGTCCATCATTCAAAACATCCATTACACTCGTTGTCATCTATTCCGCAAATTATTGTGATACATGAGAGATAGTGATGACTTGAGATAATCAATCAATGTGTTAGATGAAACCACCAAGGAAAAAAGTGGGGAGATCAAATTTGACCAAGTGGGCATTTGTTTTTGCTCTCAAATAAGTACAAGAAGTTTGAGTATTTCCAAAGGCATATCTAACTATTCAAGGGATCAAATGTAAGCACAATTTGAGGCTGATCCATATGGAAAGAGAATGTCTAAGGGGAGAACCCAAAAAGGACTAGAAATGATGAATAATGATCCCATACTAGGGGGCTAAGGACCTCACCTAGGTACTAGATATAAATAAGGAGTAACCACACTCGTACATCTTGACAGGCTGCCACGTTTGGGTTTTTTCAATCAAACTGGTCGCTACTCTTGTGCTCGGCTATCAGTGGCTGGGGCAATTAAATAAACCGGTTCTGGAGTCAAAGCTACACGCTTTCATAATCATAATGATGCCCATTGATTTATCTAAAGCATGAAACCCACGTGATTAGCTGCTAAAATATTTCCGAGGGATATGCGAATCAACAGGTAGGTGGACTAGCTCGATCGCCATCTCCACGCCGATCTCCAATAAAATCGACTTACGGGCTGACTACAAAGGCTCCTTGAATCACGACGTGATGGTCTTTAGTAAAGCAATATATTTGTGCTAGAACGATTTCTGGATCGGGGCTTTGGCATGCTCTGTTAGACCATAAATTCTATCGCCCCTGCTCACTTGTCACTTCCATTGGTGCACTCGGCTTTACAGCTGCAAGCTACACGAGGAGAGACACTACCTACACAATGCTATATATTCGATAGTAATTTCCTGTAGCTTTGATATTGCCTCAGCTGCTCTGCTCCTTTCTAAGTTTGTACCAAGGTTGAGCTAGGACTCCATTATGCGTGCAACAAAAGTTAGGGCATCGCCAGCTGTTTACTTTGATCAAAGGAATAATTTACAAAGAGATTATTTTCTGATTGTTGAAGCTAAGTAAAGAAAATGAGTCATCAGAATAGTTGGGTATTTGCAATACAGAGTTGAACCGATGTACGAATATCATGTAGAGGGAAACATCAGACTGCGTGGAGAAGATCTATCCTCTATTCAGTGCTGTACATAGTGAATTGTGCACAAGTATTTCTTTTCTTTTCATCATCCAACTGAGATTCAAAGCTCTCCACAAGCTTTTGATGTTTCGTAGGATAACCAGAGAGGGAAGCCTGGAGCTTTTCATCCATGAATTTTAATGAAACCTATGTATCTTGCAACATCTGATCTTTCTCAGAAAGAGACTGTCTCAACATTTGATTCTGCAATTGCTTCTACATGTGGAAGTGCCTCAATCACTGCATCTGCTAAGTCTGAAATGAAAATTGGTTCACAACCCAGTGCTATAACTCTCCCCTAGTTGTCAATACACGATTCAAGGGACAAATTCTTGTACTCCATATCAATTTCCTCAAGCGTCTTAATGTGCTTGCTGATAAAACATAAATGAAATACAAGGAGACTTTTCACTCCCCTTTGACCTAGTTGAACAATGGTCTCGTCAGTGTAAGGTTCCAGCCACTCCACAGGTCCAACTCGGCTCTGATAAGCTAGAATGTGTTGGTTATAGAGTCCCCCTTCTTTCATCTCTTGCATAACCAAGCCCACACACTCCCGGTTGTTGTTTTTTCAGAATTTACTTCAATCTGATCTAGGATCTTAACTGAGACAAAAACATGTACAACATATCTACAGCATTATCAAACATGGACACAATAATGCAAGCACACAAGAGACATAGAGTTTCACCAGGGAAAACCAAGAAGGTGAAAAACCCCGCAACTTCCTCAGAGATAGATAGAGCATTGATACAAAACCCAAGCATAAGAGATATACTCCTAGCAGCAGCTTCTCCTCCTCCAATAGTGCACCACTCTCCAATGAGTGTATGAGTGAGAAGTGAATGATGAAATAGAGTGCCTCCCGCACTCTATTTATACTTTACTTGACTTGCCTAATAACCTTTACTAGGTCGGCCTCAACTTAACCACATAACATAATATTGACAGGGACGACCCCTAATAGGGTGGTCTAATAACCGTTTAACCCACATGACTTATACAGGGCTGACCCCAACAAGGTGGTCTAATAACCCATCAAGTATAAGTTACAACACTTACAATATAAATGATGACACATCCATATAGAGGAATAATAAGATCTCTATAGGAATACAATATACATATATGAAATGCATTCCGAAGTTACAAATACATCAACACTCCCTCTTAACTAGGAAGGTATTTCTCGACACAGGTCTTCTAGCACAAGTCTTCTTCTCTGGATCATCGTCAGTAGATCATCATCATCGAATCATTGTCATCGTCACTGTTGCTGCTATTTCAATCAATCTGCGATCTACTCGTCATAGGAAGTTCTACAGAGCCAGTCCTTTTTCATACTGGATTTAGGCCCACCACCTGTAGGTCTTCATCATCAATGGCCATACTGTGGAACCTAGGACTGATTACGTGCGTCAACAAAACCTAGTGAAGACTATAGGTTCTTTTACATGTTGACCTTCACAAAATGTACTCAGAGCATCCCAAGATATTACGAGCACACCACTCTACCTGTCTGGATCTCGATAGAGCATCCAAGGCTATTACGAGCACACCGCTCTACCTGTCCATATTTTAAAGGATCTTTTCTATGTGAACTTTCGCAAAACCTACTTAGAGCATCCTAGGATGTTACGAGCACACCGCTCTACCTGTCTGGATCTCGATAGAGCATCCCAGGATTTTACGAGCACACCACTCTACCTGTCCATATTTTAAAGAATCTTTTCTATGCGAAACCGTAGCAAAACCTACTGAGAGCATCCTAGGATGTTACGAGCACACTGCTCTACCTGTCCAGATCACGATAGAGCATCCTAGGCTATTACGAGCACACCTCTCTACCTGTCCGGATTTTAAAGGACCTTTTCTATGCTACCTGCATAACCTTTCCACAACCACAGAGTATCAACCTGATATTCAACATACATCATCCTAATGTATACATGATCAACCCGATCATCATCACTGCATCGTCCTGATGCATGTCATCTGGAGCAACATCCCGAAGCTCGTCATCTGTGATCAACCTGAACATCATCATAGCATCATCCTGATGCATGTCATCTAGAGAAACATCCTGAAGCTCGTCATCTATGATCAACCTGATCACACCATGCATCCACCTAATGCATACAATGTATCTACCTAATACATATCATCATACATGATCCACCTGATCATACAATGTATCCACCTGATACATATCATCATACATGATCTACCTGATCATACAAGTATCCACCTGATACATATATAAATACATGATCCACCTGATACATATACAAATACATGATCCATCTAATCATACAATGTATCCACCTGATACATATACAAATACATAATCCACCTGATCATACAATGTATCCACCTGATACATATACAAATACATGATCCACCTGGTCATCCAATGTATCTACCTGATACATATACAAAATACATGATCCAACTAATCATACAATGTATCTACCTAATACATATACAAAATACATGATCCACCTGATCATACAATGTATCTACCTGATACATATACAAAATACATGATACACCTGATCATACAATGTATCTACCTGATACATATACAAAATAAATGATCCACCTGATCAAAGCATCCAACATGATGCATATACAGAGCAGTAACTGGAGCATCGTCCTGATGATCATCATCCAGCACTTATATCCACAGCCATGGGAAGGATCCTCCTCTCACCATGCTTGGAAAGGCTCCTGCAAATGTGTCCATCACTTCTTCCTCGAAGTGTCGTCAATCTAAAGAACATCAAGCCTCTCTCTAAAGTACTCAAAATTCACTCTGGCTAGTGGTTTCGTCAACACATTTGCAACTTGCTCATCCATCACAACATATAGGAGCTTCACTGCTCCTCTCTGCACCATATCCCTGATATAGTGATATTTGATCTCAATGTGCTTTGACCTGTCATGGAACACCGGGTTCTTAGACAGCTTCACACTACTCTGGTTGTCATAAAAGATACCAGTAGCATCCAACGGGAGATCAAATAACTCAGACAGTAGCTTTCTAAGCCATACTGCCTCACAACTAGCCGAACAAGCTGCAACATACTCTACCTCGGCTGTACTAAGTGCTACGCAGGACTGCTTCCTGCTAAACCAATAGATCACACCTGATCCCATACTGAAGCAACACCCATATGTGCTCTTCCTATCTGTAGCACTTCCTGCCCATTCTGAATCAACATAACCCTGCAAGTTAAATTTTTGATTCGCATCATACTTGAGCCCATAATCAATTGTACCCTTCAGGTACCTCAGAATATGCTTTACAGCAACTAGGTGAACACCTCTGGGATCCATCAGGAACTGGATCAATGTGTTCACCGCAAAGCAAATATCTAGTCTCGTGTTCGTCAGGTACATCAAGGACCCAATCATCTGACGATACATAGTGACATCAACTGGATCAGATGAAGCATCACATAAAAGCTTCAGGTTCGATGCCATAGGTGTGGCCATGGCCTTGCATTCCATCATCCCGAACCTCTTCAGGATCTATACTGCATACTCCCCTTGTCCAAGAAAGATTCCATTTGCACTCTACAACACCTCCATGCCTAGAAAATAGTGCATAATCCCCAAGTCCTTCATCTTGAACTCGGCAGCAAGCTTCCTCTTGGTGTCGGCAATCAACCCATCCTCACCTGTTACAAACAGGTCATCCACATACAATAGTAGTATCACAGGATTTCCTTCCTCAACCTTGTAGTAAAGGTTGGAATCTGCTTTACTCTTAGTAAATCCCAAACTGGATAGAAATCTGTCTACCATACCAAGTCCTAGGAGCTTGCTTCAAGCCATACAAGGCTTTCTTCAACCTGCACACATATGACTCCCTGTCATATGTCTCAAAACATAGTGGCTTCTCCACATACACTTCCTCTTCGACTACACCATTCAAGAAAGATGTCTTTAAATCCATCTAGTGTATCTTCCATTTCATCACTGCAGCCAGATCAAGTACTGATCTTATGGAAGTGTATCTGGCTACAGGTGCAAAAGTCTCTTCATAGTCGATTCCCTCTTTCTGAGAGAAGCCATGAGCTACAAACCTCACTTTGTATTTTTCTATTCTACCATCTGCAGCATGCGTGATCTTATAGATCCACTTGGAAGTCACAACAGACTTCCCTTCAGGTCTTGGGACTGCATCCCAAACATCATTCTTCCTAATCGACTGGTACTCCTCGATCATGGCATTCTTCCTGAATCCTGGGAACTTTAATATCTTCAATATATAACTTTGTTGTTGAACAAATGTTGTAGTCCTTCTTCTTTTGCAGGTGATGGTATACGATATTTCCTACAAAAACAAGTTAAATTGCATGATTAGAAAACATCTCATAGTTTTCAGAACAAATTCTTACACATAAATAAATATGTCATGCAGTCATGCAATTATCTTAGCCAATGCTTCAATACAACATTTATCCATATCCCGTAATTTTCTAGATGCCTTCCAATCTCTACTAGAACATTGTTTAAGAGTGTGCACAACTCCCAACATGTCAGCAAAGAGGTTTCATTCTAGATAAGTAGCAATGGAATGTTGTACAATGCCATAGGCCACTTACCCATCAGATGCATATTAGTGGTATACTGTTCATTAATGCAATTATTCTAATATGCGTAATACACAACCTAAGTATAGGAACATAAGTGTATACATCATTGAACAATATTGTTTAAACAATCAAATATACAAGAAATGATAATTTAAGTATTTATCTTTTTTTGTTGTTGTTGGGTTGAATCCCTCTCAGTCTTTGCTTCCTTTCTGCAACTCCATTCTGATGTGGATTGTGAGAAGTGGTCAAATCCCTCTGAATTTCTTCATCCTTGCATAAACTACTGGAGTGTGCTCCCTCTTGATCTTTGCTTCCTGGATTACCTATCCTTGAACTTATATCCATCCTCAATCACTATGCATGCTTACTAGTATCATCATTGTGTTACCCTCGAGATCTCATACATAATCATACAGTCATTAGTATAATCTCAATACTATCAAAACACGATAATATTAAACATGTATAGTCATGATCATTTCAAACACAGATAATAAGCATTAGCATTCAATGTTTTAGGGAAGACTTCTCTTACTCATGCATATTCATATTTGACCATAGAACTCTTCTGGTTAGTCATATCATCAATCAAGGTTACTTAAATTTCTAACTTCATAATTAATCATTATCAATAATGCCATGTATACTTATATAAGAGATCCTAACACAAGGTAGGATTCTAACTTGATATAGGAAAAACTTACCTGGATTAGCATGCTAGTTAGTTATGTATAACATACCTGCATAATGTTTTCTTGTTCTCTTCAATGACTTGTGCTAGTAACCTACATATCTCATAGGTTAACCATTATAGAACCAAATTATACATACCTCGTAAGTAGATCTTCTATGTAATCCATGACAATGGATGAATCTTTGTCTTCATGTCACCATGGTCATATGTTCTTGAACTAGAACGTGATTTGTCTTTCTTGATGTACCTTTCATGTTAGCGGACAACATCAACCTTATACAACACCACAATGCATTAGTACAATCATAAGTGTCAAAAACCCTAATCAATGAATATCTTCTATCATGCATTCATATTTGATTAAGGTGATACGACAAGTCTAAAACTAATCAAGATTGTACTAATCTTAATGAAGACAAATATATCATAAACTTAATCATGAACAGATTTTGAAACATACCCATAAGTCATACCTATCGAGATTGCTTGTAATCTTCTTATGTAAGGCCTTAGCCTCATCTCCCTCTGAAACAGGAACTTCTTCACTTATGCAGGTGACCAATCCATTCTCTTCTAGGATTAACCCAATCCACTTGATTTGCAGAAACTAGATCTGGAGCTGGATTAGGGTTTGTCAGGAAAACCCTAAAAATTCAAACTTTGAATTTCAAACTTCTGAAAGATAGAAATATGTGCCTTTCTGAGTTGGTCAAGCTGGTATACTCGGAATTTGAAAACTGCAAAGTTTCACCCCTCAAAATTGCCTTTTAGATTTACAGATTCACTAAGGAGGACCCTAAATTAGGGTTTGATTTTCCCAGAGCTTCAACCAACCAAATAGTTTTATCCAAAGCCCTCAACTTCGATTTTTCCAAGGAGCTCCCATCTATGGTCACAGATTTCAAAAATTTCCCATTTTTGCAGAAGCCCTAATTTTCCACTTTTCCAATCAAAGTCCCGAACTATGGTTTGATCAAGATCGGCCTTTTGCCCAACCAAAAAATTTGATCTTGGTCTCTAAATTTCGATTTTGAGAAGCATCCAGCCATGGTCTCCGATACAAAAAATTCCAACATTCTTCGAAACCCTAAATTCCCGGAGTCATGAATGAAGGTGCTCAAAATCTAATTCTGTTTTGACGGAAATATGCACCTGATTATTTCTGGTGTAACTCCGAAATTTCAGATCTATAGGGTCCGAACATTATTCCTATGGTATCCTGACCTATTGTCTTTCGAACCCCACAGGTCTGACCTCAAATGGATTCTCTGAGAGAGATTTATGCCAAGTGTCATAACGTGACCTGTTTATTGAATAAAACAGGAGAGTGAACTTGTACGGAGTGCCACGTGTCACTCGTTCAATTTACGCCTCTGAAAATCATACCTGTGAAAGTACAGTCTATGCCCTACCTGCTACTTTTTACAAAATTTCATTTGGAGCTTCCTATCCCAAGTTGTGACCTTTTTTCCTAGGTCACCTGTTTATAACTGAGATCTGGAAGAGGCAGAAACCCTATATTGTACAGATCATAAATATGAAAGTACAATGAATTATAGGCTCTCCTTCGGACACAAGGTACATGGGGATCTTATCTTCTACCTGTAAGATTTTCAGATCCTAAAACCTTGCCAAAATTAATTTATAGTGAAATTTCTACGATGATTGGATTTTTCTATGTCAAACCCTAGCTTCGCAAGTGCAACAAGTGTCATAAATGCCATACCATGCCTTCTTTCAGGCTAGCTCTGATACCATGTTAGTTTTTGAGAATTTACTTCAATATGATCTGGGATCTTAACTGAGAGAACAACATGTACATCATATCTATATCATATCAAACATGGACACAACAATGCAAGCACACAAGAGACACAGAGTTTCATCGGGGAAAACCAAGAAGGTGAAAAACCCTGGAACTTCCTCAGAGATAGATAGAGAAATAATACCAAACCCAAGCATAAGAGATATACTCCTAGCAGCATCTTCTCCTTTTCCAATATTGCACCACTCTCCAATGAGTGTATGAGTGAGAAGTGAATGATGAAATAGAGTGCCTCCCGCACTCTATTTATACTTGACTTGACTTGCCTAATAACCTTTAATAGGTCGGCCTCAACTTAACCACATAACATAATGCTGACAGGGCTGACCCCCAATAGGGTGGTCTAATAACCCTTTAACCCACATGAATTATACAGGGCCGACCCCAACAAGGTGTTCTAATAATCCATCAAGTATAAGTTACGACACTTACAATATAAATGATGACACTTCTGTATAGAGGAATAATAACATCTTTATAGGAATACAAACACTTCCATATAGAGGAATAATAACATCTCTATAGGAATAGAATATACATATATGAAATACATTCCGAATTTACAAATACATCAACATCGGTCAGCAAGAACTTCAGAATTGACATCAATATTCCCTTGATATACAAGTCCTTTTGAAGAACAATGGGTTTGTCTAACAAACCCTATCTTATTAACTGCTCCAAACAATAATGAATTCCACTGTAGTTGATTTTGACTAGCCAAACCACATTTGGAAAAATGATGTCTTCCTGAAGCTTTCTCTATAATCCTTTTGTCAAGAGAGGAATTGCCAGGCAATATTTTATAAAATGAGAAAGCTCGCATTTGAATACCAGCTCCTTCTCTGCATCAACGAGATTTCATGATCTTTTTGACCCTATAAGAAACTACACAAAAACTGTCCTACAAAGCATCACCCTGCTGAAGGATGTGAGAACAAGTGGACACCCCTGCCAATATGGGGGGTAACAGAACTATTTGAAGACAACCATGCTTTCCCAAACTTTTTCCTTCTTAGTTCGTTCAGTGTTTTCACCACTAATTTGGAATCCCCATAAATGTTGATATCATTTAACCCTGCATCTCATGCTCTGGTCATTAGAATGGTAGATACATTAATATCTGTTAAATTGTTAGTGCCATTTCCCATTCAATATGAATTCCATCCTGATCAAATATTATTAAGCTGCCTCCTGCCCCACATATATTTGGATTTTTGTTAACAACACTGTCAAAATATCTATGAGGACTGTTGGTCCCGACTGTCCACTTTTTTTACTTATGCTCCACCTTATCAAAATATGTGTAGGACCATTTTTTCTTACAACCATGCTTCCAAACCCTCATCTACCAATTATCCATCCCACTTTCCTTTTTCTCCACCCATTCCTTTTACAGGGGACCATACCTAGTTGGTGAATTAAGGAGAATATGAATTATGTTTTCATTATTTTCTTTGCATAGGAAATGAAGTCTAGGACACTGATACGATCATGTTTGTATATAACTTCATGTCAATATTCTATTCTTCAAGGAAAATCATAAAAAATCATAGTTCTCAATGGGGCATGAAATTTCAATATTTCATCATCATGGCTCCCCATGGCTTTATCATATTCAATTTTCACTTTATATAAACCTCCTTACTTGTTTGCTGCCGAGAGAATGCTGTCATATTTCTTATTTGTTTTGATTAAGGTTTGACTTAGTGCATCTACTTCTTGGTTCCATTCATTTACTATATGTTTTTTCAACCCCCAAACACCAACTTTCCAACCAAAGTGTCATTTCTGATTAGCAGCACAATATTAAGAAACATTATGTTGCTGATAAAAAATATAGAAGAAAATAATGTTTAGGTGCATGATAGAAATTAAAATATCTTCTAGGTGCATTACAAAATTTAAAAGGGCTTTATAATTTTGCAATTTTTTTTTTCTATCATTACCATTACTCTTTGTCAAACAAATATTTATAGAAACTAGGAGGGAGTATCCTTTTGATGCCTTAAAAAAAAAATTACCTTCAGCTAACTTCTGATGATAGAAAACTATGGGTATTACAAAAGAAGGAAACTGATCTGTCAGTATTGTCCACTAGTGACAGCTATAACTGGTACATAAAGAATTGTGATGTCACCCAACTCAGCCTTCTTATTTCGTTGTGGACACTGCACGTTTACATAAATAAATAAAAAGTATAATCTCCAAGATTTGATTACAACAAAAACAATAGAAGATTAGATTTTTTCTCATGTAGCTGAAGCCACTCCCTAATACAAGACATTCCAAACATGTGTCCACAAGAAAGGAGCTATAGCCTAGAGTTGAACTGCTTAAACTAAAATGAAATGAACCTTTAATGACCCAAGAACTACCTGAGCATTTTTTTTTCACACTGATTATGTAACTTGGTTCAAGACATTAGTCAAACACTTGGAAACATGATACTATTGTACCCATGTGTAGCCCCCTTTTTGGAATTATTGGCGGTTCTGGAGTTTTCTTGGTTCAGTGCTTCTGTCAAACACTTGCTACACTATTTTGTTTCACTGTGCATTTCCACTCTTACTACTGGTCTGCTTTTTAGTTTGAGGTTTAATTGTTTTTGGTAGTTTATATCAGATTTTATACAACACAATATTGGCAATGAAACTGGTCTTCACCATATGGTTATTAAAAACAATACGAAGTAACCAAACGAGAGAATTGATGCACAAATTACCAGCTACATTAAATAATTCAAATATGGATTATATTTAATATTTGATTGTAATACATGCTTGAGTGTACAGATTTGAGGTAGATATGAAACAATGGACTCCCATAAATAGAGATGCGATCAATCCACTGAAAGGTTTGATTCTCAGCAACAAATTTCTCCTCCGAATAGCTACATGGCCCTTTCTTGTCCCCCACACGTGCCTAGGTCTATTTGCAGCATTTAAGATTGGCAATAGGTCTCCCTTGTTCAATGAGTTTTCTTCTTCTCCTCTCCCTTCCTCCCCAATATTATCTTCTCCTTGCGTGGTCAGCGGCCTTCCACCCCAACCCTCTATGCTCCTTGTGTGCTCAACAGGTGCTCAACGGCCTCCAGCTCCAACCTTCTCTGCTCCTTGGTGCTCAGCTACCAATTTCGACTTGGAGTCAACGATTGGTTCTTCCCTATCCTCTATGTTCTCTTCTGCTCCTCTCCTTTCTTCCCTAAGTTCTTCTCCTCTTGAATCTTCTTTACTCATCCCCATGCTCTTCCCCCTCCTCCTCCTCGCGTGCTCAGTGGGTTGATCTGATAAGTCTGAGTTCCAGCTCGACCTCGCTGGCTGTATGCATAAGTTACTAGTCATCCAAAATCATGGGAAGCTTGAGTGGCGGGAACATTTTAATAATGTTTCAAATTAAAAAAAGTATCTAGTTCCCAAGTTTATCATTTTTGTGCTTCTAAAGGTGGGTGATTGCAATACTAATCACATTTGTTGGCAGTGCTTAGAAGACATGGAAACACCTTGTACATATTATAGTATCTTGGTAAAATTGTTGAAGCAAGGGTTATCATGTCCATGTCTTTTCAATATATCGAAAAGCAATGAATAGTGTAATATTATTTAGTAATAATAATAATAATGTCTATTTCTTTTTATGAAATTCAATTTTAAAGGGACAAAGAATTGACTAGATAGATATAGCATTTGAAAGGTTGCATGGTAGTATTGAATATCCTACTAACTAAATAAAATATTTTTTTAAAGATGCAACATTTTATGAAACCAGGCATTGCACTACTCTACCATATTATATTATAGTTGTCAAAAACTACAACTTGTTCTACTCTCACTGCCAACTAATTCAACACATATATGCATATGGATCTTCATCTATAAGTGGTTCTTTTTCCACTTTTGTTGATTGGTAAATAATTGTAATTCAACATATATGTGCATATGGATCTTCATCTGCAAGTGGTTCTTTTTCCACTTTTGTTGATTGGTAAGTAATTGGTTCTAAGTAAACCAATCTCGCCTATTTGAAACAAGTGAAAGGATTTTTAATCCCCATATCTATCTCAATCTACTCCTATTAGATATGGAACTATGAATACAAATTCTAGATGAAGGAACTAAGGCATAGGATCATGATATAGATCAATGGGTTCAAGTTCAATAAATTCATAGGTGTGCTTCTACTGAAGGTCCAGGTAATTGCATAGTCATTTTGAGAAAAGAGTAATTGACCTTCTTGAAATTCTTTGCCTAGTCATCTAAAGCCCTAGACACTAGTCACTTATGGTAAAAGGATAAATATTTTAACCTTAAGAACAATTACTTATATTTAAGTCATCTCTAAGCTATTACTTACCTTCTAAGAGGTGATTTTTATTGTATTTCAACTCCATCATAGATAGGATGTGTAATTTAAATATACTAAAATGAAACGTATGTCAACTCTGTTGGTGCTTCACATTTTTACCCTTTTACCATCCTTGTTTTTCCCTTCTATAGATTTCAAATTCAAAATGGAAAAATAAAATAAAGGATTTAAAGTTGGTTGTCTCCTTTATTGGTAAATAAATTAAGTACACAAATATTATGGCTAGGATCTTCTGGAATCAAAGAAAAGGTAAAAATTGGGTTGACCTCATGGGTTGCGAGGAATGTTACTTTAAAGTTTGTCCAATGATGTTATCAAAGTTACATTGTATCAATTTTTCTTAGTTTTGTGTATGTAGTTTCATTGTGAAGCGTAGTTAGGACGTAATGTTTTTCATTTGTATATTCTCCAATACAAACATGTTTAGGAAAAATTGGACTTGGAAAATCCTTTGGGAGATGCACATCGATCTTGATTGGATTGAGTCTGAAATGAAGGAACACACATTTTATGCTAATTGTATGCTCCAAGATAAAGGACTAAGTCTTCCATATTGGGCTGAAGCTATAAATTATGCAAAATACATAATTAATCGCACCCCCAAAAAATATTTACAAGGAATTACACCAGAAGAAGCATGGAGTAAAATTAAACTAGATGTCAGTCATTTTCATGTGTTTGGTAGTGAAGCATGGGCTCATATTCCAGATGAAAAACAGAAAGAATTGCAGCCTAAAAGTGAAAAGTGCATATTTGTTGGTTATCCTAAAGATGTCAAAGGCTATAGACTTCTTCTGCCACATTATCATGATATAATTATAAGAAGAGATGTCAAATTTGATGAATATATATTGGCTCGTGATCCTAATTTGGCACTTGTGCATCATCTTCTTCTTCTTCTTCACCTCTTGATATTTCTCCTACTCTGGTTACTTCTTTAGATGATGATGATAGCGATGATGAAAATAATCCTCTACCTACTCAACCTCCTCCAACACCAGCTTCACAGCTTCCTATATGGGTCTATTCTACTAGAGAAGTTGCAGGTGATATTTTCGGTGATCCTACAGATCGACGTCGTACTCGCTCTCAGTTTCAGCGAGCCTCATTACTTCTAGCTCAAGTTCTAGAAAATTGTGATCCAAAGACACGTCAAGAAGCTTCTGGCCATCCATATTGGGATGCAACAATGGATGATGAATACTATTCCTTAATGGAAAATAACACTTGGGATCTTGGTCCTCTTCCCAAAGGAAGAAAACTTGTCAGATGTAAGTGGGATTACAAAACCAAATATGGACCAGATGGCAGTATTGACAAACATAAGGCAAGACTAGTTGCTAAAGGATTCTCTCAAGTTGAAGGCATAGACTACACTGAAACCTTTGCATCGGTAGCCAAAATGAATTCCATCTGCCTTGTTCTTTCCCTTGCCGCATATTTTCATTGGGAAGTTCATCAAATGGATGTTAAATTTGCCTTCTTGCATGGGGATTTGCAAGAAGAAATCTACATGGAACAACCTCCTGGTTACATTTAATCCGACTCAAGTCCTGTTTGCCACCCCAAAAAATCTCTCTATGGCCTTAAGCAAGCCCCTCGGGCTTGGTATGCTCAAATGGACATGTTTCTTCTAGATACTAGTTTTTCTATATGCCATTCTGATTCAAATGTATATACCAAGAAAGTCAATGACCATCTCATAATCCTAGTCCTTTATGTTTATGACCTAATACTTACTGGTAGTGACCCTAAAATTATCAACCATGTGAAGTTAAGTCTTAAGCAGCAATTTGAAATGATAGACCTTGGACACTTGCACTATTTTCTTGGCCTCTAAGTCTTGCAAACTCCGAAAGGTATCTCCCTTTCCCAGTCTAAGTATGCATGTGATCTTTTTCACCTCTTTCACATGGAAGATTGTAAACCAGCTCCCTCTCCCTTCCATATTGGAGTCAAACATTCTACCACTTGTTCAACACCTGAAGTAGATGCTACTTTGTATCGTCAACTTGTTGGTAGCCTCTTGTACTTAACTCACACCCATCCTAACCTTTCCTTTGTTGTTGGTCTTGTTGCTCGATTTATGCAATGCCCTCATGAAATTCATTGGAAAGTAGCAAAAAGAATCCTTTGGTATGTTCAAGGTACAGTTCAGTTCGGGATACATTATAGTTCGGGGGGGACTCCTTCTTTATTTGGTTACACTGATTCTGGTGACCCTGATGATTGGAATTCTATTGCAGGATATGTATTCACTCTGGGTTTAGGACTTGTTTCTTGGGATTCTAAGAAACAAAGTGCAATCTCTCTTTCTTCAACCGAAGCCAAGTACCGTGCAACTGTTCGTGCTAGTTAGGAAGCCATGTGGCTTTGACAGATCCTTTCAGAATTTGGGTTCCAACAACAGCATCTGACCACACTATGGTGTGACAATCAGAGTGTCATTCAGTTAGCCAAAGGTACAGTCCAAAATCAACGCAACAAACACATTGAACTTCACATGCACTTCATTATAAATCTCCTCCAAGGTCATGTACTTGAAGTGTGCTATTGTCAAACAAATGATAAAGTTGCAGACATTTTCACCAAGTCTCTTACCAAAGCGAAGTTTTCCAAACTTCAAACTATGCTAGGAGTACAGGAAGTTGTCATTAAGGGGGGATAGGCTTTAATGCCTCATTCCATCTCCTAATTTTGTGTCACCTTTGTAAATCCTTCAATCCTATCCCAAGTTGTTCTTAAGGGGGGATGCTAGGATATTTTTGACACTTAGGAGTTAGTTAAGTTCATCCCGGTCTAGTATATCCATTAGGTATGCATTTGTATATATGTAATCCAATGGTCACGATATAAAGTGATCTGACGGTTCAACTTCTTTTGATCTTAACGACACTTGATCAATGGATTAACACCCGATTAGTTCATGATCTCTTTTTAAAGAGCATGGAGGGTCACTTGCCGAATGATCCATTATTGAGAGAAGCTCATGTAATATTTTTTCTTCTGCATAATAAATTGCTCCGTAAAAGCTATTTGGCTATGTCCGTGGACTGTTTCCCTCTAGGGGGTTTTAACCATGTCAAAAAACTAGTGTACCGATCTATGATCTTTGTGTGTGAGCGATGTCCTTGGTGTTCGGTTTGTGTGGATATAACTGTTATTCAAACAAGTTTGACTAAATCCATAATTAATTGATCAAATTGATGGGAGAGGTTCATTAAGCATTTTTTAAGCACATACTTGTGGATTTGGTTGTTGTGTTTGATATGCATGTTAGTATAAAGGTATTGGTGCTCGATGCACATTTCAATGGTGAATATTCAACACAAATTAAACTTGGCAAGTAATGGTGTGTTATAAAAACATCGATATTCTTTGTCACATACTTGTGGTGTTGTGACCTAGTCGCATAGGCATAAATTTCAATCATGTGATATGCATTTCATAACATAGTGCAGTGATTCTTGTTGTAGACATGACATATTGATGTAGTTGAGGAGCTCAATAGTTTGTGCATGGAAGGCCAATATTCAAGATGAATAATCTTCCTTGTTTGTCTCTTCCACTTTGGGAATTTGTGTACTTTGTTCAATATAGACAATATGAATTGACTAGAAGACAAAACATTTGTATCCCTTAACTAGATGATAAATACCCTATCATGAGATTGTGAATACTTGAATAGTCGGTTGCTTGAATATTTTCCTCAACTTCAATTTGTCCATACATTTTCATAAACTTAATGGGAATTTGGAGTTTATTCATTGCTAATATAGACATGCTAATGTTTGTGAGAATGAATATATTATTATTTTTCTGGGTTCACTAATATTTAATTTGAACAAGATAGTGAATAAGCATTCTATTTTTGGGTGTATGTTGCGATCCCTACTCATTGGTTGGCTCAACAAGAACAAATATGTGTGTCTTACGAAAATTCAACATGGATTTTTCCATATTAGTCAATTACAGTAGAGATAAACATAGTTCCACTAAATGTGTGTGGATTTATTTTCACTTGTCCACACATTTTTTAGTGGAATGCAAAAATCCCTTAGGGTTGGTTGAAGTGGTTTAACTTGGCATGCTGAAGTCATATTAGCCAAAGAGGTCACAATGTCAAATCCACCTTAGTCCCTCAAGGTTAGGCATACATGTTGTATATCAACAACATTTACTTTGGGTACCATTCATGAAATGTGAGAGAGTTCCTGAAGAGTTTCCCTAAGGAAGATTTTCATGGAAAAATGGTATTGAGATGCATTCTAATAACTATGTAAGAACAAGCAATAACTACTAGAAAATCTCAAGCATGTGTGATGATGAGGTAAAAGGACCCAACCATATAATATCTAGTACTAATTTTGGCATTGAAGCTCATAAACTAATCAATGCCTCATAATAGTTTTCCTTGATCATTTTGTGATCCCAAAAGGAAGATAAATTAGCACCTTTTAATTGTCACCAAGACCATGGGAACTCATAAAACATGCTTCTAGTTTGATAGGAGAGGTCAAATTAATAGAAGACATTGGATGGGATATTATAGTACTATTATCATGAGTTGTTATGAGAACCTCATCAAATGCACCCAAGCCATCCAATTGAACATGCATGGAATCAACCTAAGAGATAAAGTTGTTATGCCAAACGAGGCTTTATGTAGGATTTAATTCTTTGAAAATGAAGAAATTGAGGGGAAAATTTAAGAGTTGTTGGATATATGCCACATACACCAAGAAAGGTGCTTCAGAAAATAACCCAAAAAAATACCCAACTTTCGGGATGGATTCCTGAGAGGGTGACAAGGATGACTAGGGTCTCCGACCCAATGCATTGCATAGTGTTTTCACCCATCCACTGAACACTCCTCGATGATTTTGCATTGTGGAAGAAAGGGGCTTGTGAGATCTTGTATTGGAGAGTTGATTTCTCGTGATCCATGGTCAAGGAAACAACATCGTGCAAATGAAATGACGAGGCATCACTGCCCCCATGTCCTAGATAGGTGTGGACGATGTATGGACCTTTCCACATGGATTCAAACTTTCGTTTTTCGGTCTTGTCGTGTGCTTGGTCGTAAACTAAGACTAAGTCTCCTTCATGGAAATTGGGGGGGTGGACGTGCTTATCATAACCGGATTTGGAACGGTTCTTTGCAGCCTCAATGGTTTGAAGGGCTGTTCGATGGTCCTCATTGGCCTATTCCAAAAGTATTAGGCATTGCTCGAGTGGTGAGGTGTCTGGGAGGATTTCGATAGCGATATGGAGGACGGGAAGGACAGACACTTGATGGGAAGGACAGACTCGACGCCATGGACCGAATGAAAAGGGGTGAAACCCATAGTAGTCTTGGTAGACGTGCAGTAAGCCCAGAGTGCGGGAAATAGAATATGATGGCAGTTGGACTTGTGGTGGTCTACTGTGCACTGAAGAATGGTCTTCAGTGTTTTGTTGATATCCTCTACTTGGTCGTTCCCTTGAGGGTAATAGGCAGAGGCGTATTGATGTTTTAATTTCAGAAAGGTTGACAACTCCTTCCATACTGAGTCTTCGAAGTGTGTGTCGTGGTCAAAAATGAATTGTTTTGGGATTCCGAACCAAGTGATAACATGGTTAGAAAAGAAACGGGCTGCAGTCTCACTTGTGCAATTGAACATGGGCATGGACTCGACCCACTTAGTGAAGTAGTCGGTAACCACAATGATGTACTTGTGTCCGCTTACCGAGATGGGGTTTCATGTCATAGAGTCAATAGACCATTTGCATAATGGGCCAATAGTGATGACTGTATGGAGTGGAGTGGGGGGGGGGGTCCTTGCTTTGGGTGCAAAGAGCTGGCAGTTTCGACAGTGTCTAACTGCAGTGATGCAATCAGTGAAGATGGTGGGCCATAAATATCTGGAGTGGATAATTTTTTGGGCAGTGGCCATCCCTAAGAATTGGCCACCATAGGCTCCACTATTAAGGACTTGCTCAACGTCATCTCGGGTGAGGCAGCAACATAGAATGGTGTCAATACCACAACCGTATAACACATCACCGAGGAGAAGGTAACGAGAGGTGTGATGGGGAATGCATCGGTGCCCATCGCGATCGAGTTCGAATCGGAAATTATGGGTGTGGAGGTACACTTGGATATCGCCATACCGAGGGTTATCCGAAGAAATGATAAATAGGTGGTCATCGGTGAGACTGGTATTGATGGAAGTTGAACTAGATGATGATGGTAAGTCTGACATGAGTTGCACCAATGCGAGGGATTTGATGCTTTTGGGTGTTCTAAATGTGAGGTCATACTGTTGGAGTATGATGACCCACTTAGCCACACAGCCTTGAAGGAGGCGGTGACTCAAGAGGTACACCATAGGATTGGAGTCGGCCACAACGGTAGTCTAGCTTAATAGAATGTAGTGGCAGACCTTCTGTACAGAGAGGATGACAGTGAGGGCCAACTTCTCCTCATGGCGATAATGCAGTTGTGGGATAGATAAGGTCTGAATCACGTAGTAGATTACATGCTCTTTCCGTGCACTATCCTCTTGAACGAGCACCCCTGAGACGACGTATTCGGATCCTGAAACGTAAAGGTTAAAATACTTTGAGAAATACAGGGGGGGGGAATCAGTGGGGCATTAGTTAAGGCTATTTTAAGGGTTGGAAAAGTTGCTTGTGCTTGTTCGTCCCAGACAAATAGGGTGCGGGTACGAAGTAAGCGAAGAAAACCATGGACCGTCGTAGCGTATTCTGGGACAAAGTAGCAGAGAAAGTTGGCTCTCCCCTACAAACTTTGTAATTATCGTACGGTACGGGGGGATGGAAGGTCCAATATGGCTTGAACCATTAAAGGGTCGATGGTTATCCCTTTCTGGGAAACAATGAATCCCAATAACCGGCCTGCAGGAACGCAAAAGACACACTTTAGTGGGTTCAAGCGGATCCTATACTTGCGACAACGTAAAAATACTTGTCGGAGATTGTTTAGGTGGTCAGATCATTTCTTTGATCGAGCCGTGAGGTCATCCAAGTAAACCAGGATGAGATGGGCCAGGTCGTGGAAATAGAATGTCATAGCCCACTGGAAGGTGGCACCAATGTTCTTAAGACCGAATGGCATGACCCAATAGGCAAAGGTGCCCTATGAGGTAGTGAAAGCAGTCTTGTATTGGTATTCCTTCCGGATGTGTATTTGATTGTATCGGGAGAAGCCATCCATGAAGGAGAGGACTTCATGTTATGCACAAGTGTCAACTAGTTGATCGATCAAGAGTGTGGGGAAATTGTCCTTGGGATAGGCATGATTGAGATCTCGAAAATCCATACAGACATGGAGAGTGCCCTGTCTTTTGTTGACGGGTACAGGGTTGGAAACCCAAGTGGTGTAAGAAATGGGATATATGAATCCGGCTTTCCGCAGTTTCTCTATTTCGATTTTGATTGCGGGGAGCTTAGACGGGTGAATAGGTCCATGGTTCTGGCAGATGGGTGGGACTTTCGACCATGTATCAATGTGATGTTCGACTATGGCGGGGTCTAAGCCAGGAATCTTGGTATAAGACCAAGATAAAATATCGCAAAACTCCTGGAAGAGCTTCTTGCACTCCATGATTTCGTATTCCATGCAGGAAGCACCTAATGTGATAAGTTCGGGGGTACTGGGTGTGTTGAAATATCAACCTATATGGTAGGTGATATGTTGGCCATAGTGCCTTCTTCGAAGGCATCTGAGGATGGAATGGGGCTCTTGAACCAGTCTACTTTTTCGGGGAGTAAATCCTTTGTCTCGATTGAGAATTGAGTAGTCATAGAAGTTGTGGTCTTGTCGGGAATGAAATAGGACCGATGATTCATGTCATCCCAAGGGTAGTCAGGTGCGGTGAGTTCCTTGAGTATCTCCTCGTCACTTCGAAAGTATTGTGTGAATAAATCGGTCGAGGAGGGGCTATATGCTGGGGATGACATGTGTCCACCTGCCCTGGAAATCATGTAGATGGTGTTAATCTCTTCCAAGGAGGAAGATGTTGGGGGATGAATTTCCTCAATGGTTGTCATGGAAAACTCTAGAGAGGATTGAGTTAGCTCGTGGAGAACCAACCTATATTCCAGAATATCCATACAATAATGTGAGTAGTGACCGTATATTCCACATATGGCACAAGCATGGTTGGTGCGCAGTGCCTTGTTGCGCTGATGGGCTGGGGGATTTAGTTCGACTACCAGAATGTTAGGGCCATTGTCCAAGGTCTTCATATGTTGTTGAAGATTGGGTAGCTGTGGGAAGTTATGGGTAGCGTGTCCCAAATCATCACTTAGGGGGTGCGCGGCGTGGTGGTTGAGGTACCAAGGGTTTCTTTGCTACTGGGATTGTGTAGGTTTGTGGGCCTCTTCCCTTAGTCTTTCTGTGTGGTGGAGGGGTAGGGTTTGTTGTAGATGTAGACGCCACACCGGGGGTGGGAGGTTATAGGTGGATGATACGCTGAGAGGCAGGTGGTTGGAGGTATTAATTGGTTGGACTAGTTGGAGAACAACTTGTGGTGTTGGGGGAGGAGTGGGAGTGGGTAGATACCACACAAGTATTCCTAGAGTTAGTCTAGGGAGATTTAACGTAGCAATAACTAGCGTGCTTATTACTCCTGAGGGTGGGAATAAGAAAGGGATAATATAGATAGGTGTTGCTCCAACGTAGATGGGTATAGTTGGAGGTTATGGCCGCAAAGGTGGCTGCGAGATGGGCACTGTTTGGTTGGACGAAATTGTGCACAGATCAGATACCTCAAGTGCCAATGAGGGGGGTGGAATGGACCTAAAGGTGGTTGTCATGGGAGTTTCGTAGTATATCCCAGGTCCAACTGAAGATACTGGTGAAGCGGGTGTGCTCAGAATGGGTTATTCAACCACGGGGAGAACATTTTTTGGTGTGGCGAGGGCATTCAAGTCATAGTATGTGAGTTGGTCAACCTTGACAATTCATCCCTCGCGGGGGAACATCATGATACAGAAGATTGACGAAGCAACAACATTCATGGCGTACATATAACTACGTCCGAGTAGGAGGTTGTAGTCAAATTGGCAATTGATGACATCAATGTAAATGAGAATGGTTTTCCCAGCTAACTCGACTGGGACGTTGGACAAGAGTCCATGGGGTTGAGCAGAGCGACCATCATAAGCACGTAGGGCTACTGTGAATGGTTTTAATGTAGGTGATCCGAGTTTTTACCACATGAATGTGTACATGACACAGGTGGAGACACCTTCATCGATGATGCATCGATGAATAACAAGATTTCAGATTGACACCGAAACTTGAAAAGCTAATTTGGAAGGCATGCATGGCTCATACTGGTCCAAGTCAAATGCCATCATCCTTGAGTCAAAGGGGTCTATTGCCCTGATAGTGGATAACAATGTCTTGAGTTGTGTAAGACAATTTTTTAAAACCTTTGGAGCTGATATGGCAATGGGTGATTGAGCTAGTTCATCAACGATATTGTAGTTGGGAGTGGAACGTGCATTGGGATTGTTGTTGATGCGGTGTAGGGGGAAGTGGGGAGTTTTAGGGGCCACATCACCCTATGCCGCAGGTATGCATAATGGCTGATCAGTTGGAATAACATTAGCAGCCGTGTTGGCGGGGGTGGATTCGGGGGTGGGACCGTATTGGTTTCGGCGTGTCTGGAGGTTGACATCGGCCAATGACATCATAAGGAGGTGATGGGTGCCCGAGTCCATAGTTTGACTAGTATAAGCAGCGTATGTGATCTGCTGTTGCAGGGGTGCAGTTCCTTGAGGGGGAACCAACGGTTGGGTATTCACCACTCCTTGTGTGGGAAAGGCATTTTGCGGCACCATGGGAGGTGGCGAGGGATTAGGTTGTGCAGGTGGAGAAGCCTATCCTTGGTGTTGGGTGTCATCCATGCACAGTTGATGAGCGTGCTCCAAATGAGGACAATTGTGTGTATAGTGGCCATAGACCCCGCATATGTAACACGGGTGGTTTGTTCCTAGATTGGGGTTTTTCCCTTGACGAGGTGGTCTATCAGGGTTTTGATTGGGTGGGGCGACGTTGTTATTATTTGGCGGGTTGGGCTATCAACCGCCTTGGTCTTGGGGTTGGTTGTTCCCATGGTTACATCCTCTTCCTCGGTTTTGCTGGCCTTGCTGGTTCGGTTGAGCAGGCTGATTTTGTTGTCGGTTTTGTTGGGCATAAAATTGCCCTTGGGGGTTGGGAGGATTCTATGGTTGGGAAGGTGTTGGGGCTTCCTGCGGGGGATGGTAAGCTGGAGGGGCTTATGGTTGCGCAAGTGGTTCCTATGGAGGATAATAAGTCAGAGGGGCTTAGGGTTGTGTGTGTGTGGGTGGAGCCTATCGATGGTAATAAGTAGTAGGTACTGTATGAGGGTTGTAAGTTGGATGTGCGTGGGCATAGCACTACGGTGGACACGACGGTCCATGGGTATGAGGGGGGAAAGTGTTAGGAACCCATGTCTTTACTTTGTTAGTATGTTGTTGTTGGATGCATATGCTTTGTAAGTCGTCCTGTAGTATTTGTTGATCAATAGTTTATGTTATTGTTGTTGGCACATATGCTTTGTAAGTCGCCCATAGTATTTTTGATCCATAGTTTGTAATGGCCCATGGTTTTGACCCATAGTATTGGCGCCTAGAATTAGTATAAAAGTGTGTGTTGAGACCTATGAAGGCACCGTGAAGTTATTTGTATTGAGCTTGCTCATAGGAGGTTGCCCCCTCGAAGTGGCCTGTGATCAATATAAAAGTGATTCTGAGTTCTGTCATTTCTGCTATTTCGCATATTTTCATTAAGTAATTGTTGCAGGTGCCTCACATCTGGTATCAGAGCACTTTCTTGGGCTCGCTGGGTGAAATTTCTGCCAAATTTTTTTCGCATCTGTTGCAGGTTCGGATTTGGGAATAATCCCTATCCGCTTAACTGTGGGAAGTACTTGGGCATAAGCCCTAAAACTCAATGTGAGGAGTACCATAGGAACCCTGAAGTAGATGGCCCATTGAGAAGACCTTCCAGCGAAAAGGGCAACGACTCCTACCTGATTGACTAGTTCCCACCCATGAGGTAAACCAAGAGATGTCGTCTGTGGCAAAGCGGTTATTAGTTTTACCTAAGCCGTGGAGTGAGGGGTACTGCCCCAATACGCAAGCCGTCAGACAGCATTGGTGGCTGAGTGAAACCCCTGAACTGTTAGGAAGCCGCACATACCTGGGGTCCTTATCTAATTTCAGCTGAACTATTGTCGATCACTGCTGTCCCGTTTCAGATCCATTTTGCAAGCCATTCCAGATTCAGTCGTTTTCAATCCATTTAGCGCTGTTACAGATCCCTTTTGAGTCGTAGCCGCTCCAGTCTGGAAAAAAAAAGGATAAAATTCAGTTTTTTCTCCATATCTCCCTTATTTTCACTCTGTTTCCCTTGAAATTTTCGGGGAACCCCTGTCATCCCATTCTGCATATTTCAGTCCCGAGGACCCTATCCCCAATTCCCCTTCCCAAATCCTGAAATCCCACATTTTTCTATTTTTAGGGTTTTCCATAACTTCCTCAGATTTCACCCAATCACCTTCAAATTTTACCACAGAGTTCCTTTCTCAATTCTACTTCTTTGTTCCCCTCTGCCAAATTTTCCCATTCTTTCACCCCGCTTCTGAAATCCTCATTTTTGCTTCCTTGTCTATCCAACAGTGTCCAAAACCTAGTCAAACCCCAATTAACCTTCTGATTTTTTCCCAAGTCCAGATTTTCCTACCCAGTCAACCGAAAAAAAAAAAAAAAAAAAAAAAAAAACAAAAAAAAAAAAAAAAAAAAAAAAAAAAACCCTGGTTATGGTTGTCACCCGTGCAGGAGAAAAAGCCATGGAGGACGCCCGTGCAGGAGCAAAAACCATGGAGGATGCACTTGCATCCATCCAAGACAAACTCCAGGATCTGGATGAAAAATTTCTCGGTCTCCATCTTGAACATTCAGCTATGAACAACAAACAACAGTCCGAGTCTTCAGCAGATAATGGGTTCTCTTCTTCCAGCAATTTCCGTGGTTCGAAGCTTGATTTTCCTCGCTTCAATGGTACCGATCCAACTGGATGGATCTATCGTGCAGAACAGTATTTCAGTCTGCATAATACTTTTGATGTCAACAAAGTTTTGTTGGCATCCTTTCATTTGGAACAGGAAGCTCTTCAATGGTACCATTGGTACATCAAGGCTCATCCAGAGCCCAAATGGCTAGACTTTTGCCAGCTCCTTTTGCAACGATTTGGTCTTATTTCTTTTGATGACTTCACAGGAGCTCTCTCTAAAATTCGCCAAACTGGCACTGTGAGAGAGTATCAAACTGAATTTGAGAATCTATCCAACCACACCGAAGGATTGTCTAATGACTTTTACCGGAGTTGTTTTATCAGTGGTCTAAAGGATGCCATCCGCTTTGAGGTCAAAATGTTCTGTCCCAACACAATGATGGAAGCACTAGGGTTGGCTAAGTTGGCAGAAGACAAGATTGCAGCCCAACAACGCTCCAATCCCACATTTGTTCCCTTCCGAAATATGGGTTCTCAGCGACCACCTATACCGTAGGCTCCCCGACCAACTCCTATCAAGCGTTTGTCTGAAACAGAGATGCAAGCACGCAGAGAAAAGGGGCTTTGCTACAATTGTGATGAGAAATTCACTCGGGGACATAGATGTGTTCAGCAAAAGCTCTATATCTTGGATGTGGAGTCTCCGCCTACCTCTGAAATTGGTGACGAAGATCCAGAAACACTGGATGCTCCAGTCGACATTCAGGAACCGCCTATTGACCCTCCGTCTCAGGATGACCATCCAGAGATATCTCTCCATGCTTTAGCTAGAATCACCACCCCCCAAACAATGCGGGTCAGGGGTTACTTCAAGAAGCTTCCTCTTACAATACTCATTGATTCTGGTAGCACTCATAATTTCATGACCCTCGGATCGCCAAACAAGCTGATTGTTTTATCCATCCTTGCTCCAACTTTGAAGTCATGGTTTCCAATGGGGGCACCTTACCTTGCAAAGGGAAGTGTCAAAATGTGCGTATCTCTATGGGATATTATACCTTGCGCTCTGACATGTTTGCCTTGCCCTTAGGCGGATGTGATGTGGTTTTGGGCGCTCAATGGCTATCCACACTTAGCCCTATCTTATGAGATTTTGCTGAACTTTGGATGCAGTTTTCCCTCAATGGACACAAACACACATTGATAGGATTGCAACCAGGTTCTCTCAGCATCATCAGTTCACATCGCATGGAAAAAATCCTCAAGAAGAATTCACATGGTGTCATCGCTCAGATCCATTCCATCCATATACAACCATCAGCAGTCTCCACTACTCCTTTGGATCTACAACAAATTCTGGATCGATATACAAGTGTCTTTGCTGAACCAGTGGGATTGCCACCTTCAAGGCCAGAATACCATCGTATTCAGCTCCTTCCTGGCAGCGTTCCTCCCAACATTAGGCCCTATCGCTACCCATTTCACCAAAAAACGGAGATTGAAATGCTCATTCGGGACTTATTGAAGCAAGGTATTATTCGCCCAAGCACTAGTTCCTTTTCTTCTCCAGTTATTCTTGTCCGCAAAAAAGATGGGTCATGGCGCCTCTGCATTGACTTCCGAGCACTTAATCACCTCACCATCAAGGATAAGTTTCCAATTCCTGTTGTTGATGAGCTTCTTGATGAGCATCATGGGGCTCACTTTTTCTCCAAATTGGATCTTCGTTCTGGGTATCATCAAATTCGGGTTCATGAGGATGATATCCCTAAAACAACTTTCCGCACACATGATGGCCATTATGAGTTTTTGGTCATGCCCTTTGGCCTCACTAATGCTCCTTCCACATTCCAGGCCTTAATGAATAAAATATTTCGACCCTACTTGCGGAAATTCATTCTGGTATTCTTTGATGATATCCTCATCTACAGTAAAACATGGGATGAACATCTCCAGCATTTGGAACTTGTCATGCAACTTTTCTCTGACCATCATCTCCATGCCAAGCAGTCTAAATGTGTTTTTGGACAGAAGGAAGTTGAGTATCTCGGGCACATTATCTCAGCACAAGGGGTTCGCATGGATCCTTCCAAAATCGATGCCATGAACAATTGGTCGCAGCCTCAGACACTCAAGAGCCTTCGTGGTTTTTTGGGGTTGACTGGCTACTACCACAAGTTTGTCAAGGATTATGGGAAGATTGCAGGTCCATTAACTGATCTATTGAAAAAGGATTCCTTCACATGGACACCTACTGCTCAGTGTGCATTTGACAAAATAAAACAAGCTATGTGTACTACACCTGTGCTAGCTATGCCCGATTTTTCCAAGCCCTTCACTATTGAGAGTGATGCTTGCGGCAATGGACTTGGTGTTGTTCTCCTTCAAGATGAACACCCCATTGCGTTCACCAGCAAATCCCTTTTAGGTAAGAATCTAGCTGCCTCTACCTATGAGAAGGAAATGATGGCTATTTTGCATGCAGTATAGAAGTGGCGCCCATACCTATTAGGGAATCATTTCTGCATCAAGACTGATCACCAGAGTCTGAAATATTTCTTGGACCAGCGTGTTTCCTCCCCGGCACAACATAAATGGGTTAGCAAACTCATGGGTTATGACTATGAGATCACTTACAAGAAGGGTAAAGACAATATTGTGGCAGATGCTCTTTCTCGCACATTTGAGGCCCAAGGTTCTCTTTCAGCTATTTCTATGCCTATTCCAAATTGGTTGCAATCTGTTCAGCAGGGTTATTTCAATGACTCCTCCTTATCTCAAATCATCCAATGCTTGACCAACAACCCTTCTGCTGTACCACATTACTCTTGGGATGGTGCTTCTCTGCGATACAAGGGTTGTCTGGTGCTTCCCCAGAACACGGATCTTCAACAGGATGTCTTCTATGAACTCCATGCTTCTCCATCGGCAGGGCACTCTGGGTTCCTCAAAACATATGAACGAGCACAACGTAACTTCTTTTGGCAGGGCATGAAAACGACAATTCAACAGATGGTGGCCGAATGTGATACCTGCCAGCGCAATAAGGGTGAAACAACACTCCTTGCAGGATTGCTTGAACCCTTGCCCATACCTACACGGATTTGGATAGATATTTCTATGGATTTCATTGAAGGGCTCCCTAAATCTGGTGGGAAGACAGTGATTCTCGTTGTGGTTGATCGCCTCTCCAAATATAGTCATTTTTGTGTGCTCAGCCATCCCTATACAGCCTCCTCCGTCGCTCAAATTTTTCTGGACCAGATCTTTCGTCTTCATGGCATCCCTTCTTCCATTGTCTCGGATCGTGATGCGACTTTCACTAGTCATTTTTGGACAGAACTATTTTGCCACACTAGCACCAAACTGAAGATGAGTTCAGGGTATCACCCACAAACAGATGGTCAGACTGAAATTGTCAATAAATGCTTGGAAACTTATCTTCGTTGCTTCACCTCGGAACAACAACATCAGTGGGAAAAATGGCTCCCTCTCGCGGAATGGTGGTACAATACCTCTTACCACATTGCCTCTAAAATGACCCCATATGAAGTAGTCTATGGTCAGGCACCTCCAGCTCTTCTTCCATACAGCCCCACCAGTTCACCAGTTCAGGAAGTTGACACGGTCCTTCGAAACCGCGATCAGATTCTTCGCATTTTGCGGGACAATCTTCACATGGCAAGAAATCGCATGAAGCAACAAGCTGATCAGCACCGTTCTGAGCGCACTTTTCAAGTCGGTGATATGGTTTTTCTTCGTCTCCAGCCGTACAAACAATCATCCTTGAAACTTAAAGGGCGTCATAAGCTCGCTCCAAAGTTCTATGGGCCATATCGGATTCTTCAGAAGATTGGGTCAGTTGCTTATAAATTGGAACTTCCTCCTTCTTCCCGCATTCATCCAGTCTTTCATGTCTCTTGTCTGAAGAAAGTTCTTGGCACCAACATCAGTGGACAAACGATTTTACCCAAACTGGATAATGAAGGATCCATCCTTTTGGAGCCAGAGGCCATCCTCAATCGGCGCACGTGTCAGCTTCACTCTCGCTCTATCACAGAGGTCTTAATTCAGTGGCACGGCATGCAACCAGAGGATGCTACATGGGAACCACTCCTTCAGATTCAACAACAATTTCCACATCTAAAGCTTTGAGGAAAAAGATTTTTTTAAGGGGGAGGGGATGTTAGGAACCCATGTCTTTACTTTGTTAGTATGTTGTTGTTGGACGCATATGCTTTGTAAGTCGTCCCGTAGTATTTGTTGATCAATAGTTTATGTTATTGTTGTTGGCGCATATGCTTTGTAAGTCGCCCGTAGTATTTTTGATCCATAGTTTGTAACGGCCCATGGTTTTGACCCATAGTATTGGAACCTAGAATTCGTATATAAGTGTGTGTTGAGACCTATGAAGGCACCGTGAAGTTATTTGTATTGAGCTTGCTCATAGGAGGTTGCCCCCTCGAAGTGGCCTGTGATCAATATAAAAGTGATTCTGAGTTCTGTCATTTCTGCTATTTCGCATATTTTCATTAAGTAATTGTTGCAGGTGCCTCACATCAAGCCATGGGGGCATATGATGTTGTTGCTCCTAGGTGGATCATGGTGTGCGAAAGGTCGAGGCCATTGGTAGTGGGTTATTGTAGACCATAACAGATCCCATGTTTTATCCAAACTATGGGATCCCCAATTTCATATCAAAGAATAACTTAATCGATTTCAGGGTTGCATAGCTTGTTTGCCATTCATTTTTGCTGCCTTTGATTTGATTTAATTAAGTTAGTAAATTTTCTTCTTAAAATTATGCATTTTTAGTGTGTTTTTGATGAATTGCGGAAATAAGTTTTTGAGTTAAAATTTCGATCATTCTGCAACCCGCAACCTGCAAATTGCGGATTGCAGATTGTAGACTCTTTGGTTTGCATTTGAATTTTTTCCTCCCGCAACCCACAAATTGAAAATTGCGGGATGCAGAAAGGGGGTTTTTAGAAAATTGCACGTAAAGTTTTCTTCCCGCAAATTGCAGATTGTGGGATGCGGAAAGACCTTTTTAATAAAAAATTAGTTTATACTCCCCGCAACCTGCAATTGCGGGATGCGGGAAGTACGTTGAACGCGCGTTGTGTTTTGTGTTCCACAACCTGCAACCCGTAGTTCTAGATTGCAAATTGTGGAAGGGTGTACATATTTATGAATAATGAGAGCCCGCACTTGGCATCCCGCATCCCGCATCTCGCATCCTAACCGTTGATATACGATGATATGATGGCCTTAATTGCATCTTCCAAAATGATTTGAATTCTTGATTTTTCGTTCTTTGATCATTGTTTCAAGTGTTAATCCAGTTTTCGTCTGCGTTATGCTTGATCAGACATGAAGTCCTTGAATCTAATGATTGCCTAATGATTAACACTCTAAGATTTGACAGTTAATTACATGTGTTATTATGTAAATCTATCATGATCTTATGCAAATTTCAATTTATGCATGACTGACTGATATTTCGATCGCAGAAACGTTAATTGCAATCTGCACATCGTAGATGTGCAATCATGCCAGTTAGTTATACTCAATCAATGCCAATCCTGTGGTTTTATTTCCTATAAGGGTTGTTACGAATAATCTGTTAGTTTATGATGATATATGCAAATTTTGGATTGATATTTTAGTATCTTTGCTAACAATTGCATGCTGTAAGTAAAATGCAGAGAGTTTTTGGCATTTCTATCAAGCATTTTGTTGAAAAAGAGCCTCAGCCAGTGGAATACTCTGAACCTATTCCTACACCATTTGACGCTGATGTTTCTGTTGACAACACAGATAGTGAAGAGGGAGATGATAGGATTCAATCCACATATGAATGACTCCTTTTCAACAAGAAGAAGAAGGGTGATAAAGTGTACGTTGATGGAGATAATACGAATGTCTGGGATTTAATAATCAACTTGCCACCTGTGTGTCCCGCAATTTCTCTCAAGGACGATCAGTTAGCTGATTTTTCGGTTTTTGAAGATATTTCTAGTCCTTGTGAATCCAGGGAAGATTTCATATGTTCCTCGCCAGGTACCTTAAACAGCTCATGATTTATCTTGATTATCCTCAGCTTACGATAAGATTTTCTCAAGAATATGTGGTGCAATCTTTCTAAAAAATGTATGATGCCCAATTTGGGGTACGAATTGGTTTAGTATTCCTATGTATAAGGATTGTTAGATGTTTTAGGCCAAGGGGAAGCCTTTTCTTGGCCATTTTTAGGATAATTTAGTTTTGATTATCCTTGCTCTATGGGAGATTTGATCCTGAAATTATTATTTTGTAATTATTATTTAAGGGGTTTTAGATCTCATAACAAGGGATGGATGGTTAAGGGATAGAATCACCAAAAGAGACTGGAGATGCTATGTTGTTGCAGACTATGTAATGTTTTGCAGGCCTTAATACACCGTCAATTTTCTTCATCTATCTCTTTTGTTATAATTTGTCAAATGTCTTTGATGGACTGTGATTTTGCTTCAACACATTCACTAATACTGTTTATTGTTTGCAATCAATAACCTGGATTGATCGATAGTTTAGATTTCTCTCAACTTATGATCTCTATAATTGATGTTTTAAATGAATGTTTTTATCTAAAACATTTTATCTACTTCTATAAATGATTCACATAAAACATTGAGTTAATGTTAATTTGTCAATTAACATTCAAGATATAGGATAAGCTTGTATGCACTTAATTCTTAAGCTGTTATTGGTTGAATTTCTTTAACTGATTATATCTTGAGCTGCAGATTCAAGATCTAGTTTTGCATGTCTGTCGAAATGGTGAAAAGCTTAAGTAATTTTCAGATCAAGCTGTCTTGTGTACAAATAATTCATTCCTCCTAGAATAGGCCTGACTTAGATTAGATTTCTTTTCAAATTTAGACTAACTCTTAGGATTAGGAAAACTCTTGTCTTTCCTCATAGGAAGACAGATCCTTTCTAGGATCAAACACACACAAGTGCCAGCGTAGGCCTTTGTATCTGTGGGTGTTAACCACACAAAACAACTCGAGGATAGGGTAATAATCGTGTAGGATTATATAAAGCCTTTGGTTGGGTTTTCATCCCCTGTTGTTTTCCTTGAACACCATTCCAGCACATACACAACCGAGGCATCAAAAAATGGCACTAGAAGGAGGGCCATGTACCAATCATGCCTAAACAGAACATAAACAGACCTCCTCCAGTAAGAGAACCGGTTTTTACACATAGCCATACCCAAGCTTCAACGGCCACAGAACAACCAGTAGAAAATTCTCAAAATAGTCCTACCACCCCTGTCGTAGAGTAGGAAACTAGGAGGGCCCATATTATTATTGTTTCACACACAAGGGGATCCCTCACACTCGAACAGATCCTTAAAATTTCTTCTAATAGTGTTGCTAGGCTGCAACGAAGAATCGTTGAAGAGCGTCATATAGGACTAGCAACAATTCAAGATCACCAGAACACTGGTCCACAAGCCAATAATTATGATAATCAGAATTTAGGTGACCAAAATCCTGAACAACATAATTCACCTCGCCACAATCTGCTCCTATATTTTAACCTTGACACATTATTTGGGGAAATGCAAGAAGATCAACCACAAGTGACAACAGGTGGACCACCACCGTTGCCACCTCCGTCTTCATATTCTTCATCTGAAGAATATTTAGATAATGATTCATCCTCGAGCTCATCTTTAGAGGACATACCCATGGTTGAAGGTCAGAATATAACCTGGTTGGACCAGGATGCCATTTTTATCCTAGGGGATCAACATAGACTCCCTAAAAATCCTAAAAAATGGCTTCCTAAGTTCGATCCTGATGAAAAGTCACTTGCACTTGATCACATAAAGACTTCCATGCAAGCCATCAAGCTTCGAAATGTTATCCATGAAGACGTGGTTTTTAGGTTATTGCCATATACCTTCCAAGGGAAAGCATCCCTCTGGTACTTTTCCTTAGAAGCTAGGTTTATCACTTCATGGGATGAATTTGAGAAAATATTCATGCAGAATTTTGGAGATGATAAGACACTCGGAGACTTGGTAATTGATCTGTGTTCTATGAAAATCCGAGGTAAAGAAAGAGTAAAATATTTTAATAAGAGGTTTTCATATATAAAAAATAGAATCCCTATTACTCTTCTTCCTGTGGAAGAACTTCTGGTTTCATACTATGTGAAAGGTTTACCAGTTCCTATTGCTATGCGGGTTAGATAGGCACACAAAGAAACCTTGCAAGAGGCCTTTGCTGAGGCCATTCAGGTTGAGAAAGATATTCTTGGTTTGAAGGATAACCCAGATACTTTAGCAGATCAACCTTCCACCTCACGTAAGAAAACTTGTGTTCCCACAAAACTTGCTCTATAGGATAAAGATCCTTTCAAAATGGGTGACATGAAGAAAATTCTCTAGAATATCTCCAACGGGATGGTTGACCTCAAGAGAACTAACATTGAAAACCAGCACACAAACATGGGGTTCAACATGCAACCGTTTAGAAGAACCTATCAACCTCAACAAAACCAAGTCCCACCCAATCCTGAGGAAGGGTTGAACTCTGAGGAGATTTTGTCTATCTTTAAAGCCTTAGTTTCAAAACCCCATCATTCTCCTCAACACCCAGAACAAGAACTACAGGAATATCAAGATCCTAAACCTCTGGATGAGGAAGAATACCAGCAGTTAAATACTATTAGTTTCTTTGCAGAACTTCCCATGGATGAGGAAGAAGAGGATCCTGAAATAGTATCTAATGTCCAACACCCTTACAACACAAGGAGTAAAGGACAACCAACACAACGATCTTCTACTTCCACACCCACAACAAATAGAGTTAAAAAAACCATACAAAAGGATACACTTATTACTGAGATAGAACACAACTTGATTGATGACTTAAAGAAGATGAAAGCTAATATCTCTGTATTTGAACTTTTGAAGATCCCTTCTATGAGGGACAGTTTTCCCCAAAGCATAATTATCAGCAAACCTAGGGAGACTCAAAACAATAATATGGAGACATACACTAAAACCAACAATTCAAAACTTGTTGAGAAAAAGACATCTCCCTTTTTGTTGACCTTTGAGATATTTAATAGGAACGTTCATAATTGTATGGTAGATTAGAGGGCCTCATCCAATGTAATGCCCTTATTAGTTTGCAAGAAATTAAATGTTGCTTGGGAGCCATGTCCTAGTCAGATTGTCCAGCTTGACCGATACAAAGTGAGAGTAGTAGGGGAATTAAGGAATGTTATGTTAACTCTATCTGCTAACCCTAGGATCCATCATACTGTGGATATCATTGTGGCTGATATCCCGGAGATGTATGGGATGTGGTTGAGCAGAGATTGGTCGGAAAAACTTAAGGGCTACTTTGCAACCAACTGGTCTCACTTGTGGCTTCCTTACAATGGGAGGCCAAACAGGATAAAGATTAGCAGGGAGCCTTATATGAAGCAAATTGTCACATATTTGAATGACCCCAGTGAGCCTGCTGCATACTTCTGCTCACATGTGGAACATTTCACTTTTGATACATTTTTTGGAGACTTACCTGCAGATTTGTCATCGATCCAAAAGGAACAAAAACCATGATTTCGTGCAGGATTGAGTTCAAATGTACCAACAACATTGCTAAGTACGTGGCCTTCGTCTAGGGACTCAGGAAAGCAATCGATATGAATTCCCAGGTAATCTAGTGTTATGGAGATTTAGAAATAATAGTTAAGCAAGTAAGAAACAAGATTCATTGCATATCTCCTCATTTGCTTAATTATCGAAATTTGGTAAGGGAATTAACTAATTCTTTCACTGCTTTTAACATTAAGTCGGTCCCAAGATTTCAGAATTTCGATGCTGACCTGCTAGCTAATACTGCATCCAAGTTGATACCTCCAGAAGGTTTGTCACCAGATACTTTTTCTATTGAATTGATGTATATACCTTCGATCCCAGACAATATAACATTAAGTTGGAACGTGTTTAATGATGACCAATAGATTCTATATTTCCTTACAGCTCAGGACACGTTTCAAGATGTTTCCATTGATGGAAGTAAGCATGAAAAATCTCTAGTTGATCCCACTTGCACTGCCAACTTGATTCCTAAGTCGATTATCAACCTGGAAAATTTTTATGACCTTCAAGATAAGTTCAAGCAAAAGGTAAATTGTAAGACTCATAGATATTCTCTCAATCATGAACAAGTGAATTTGAGAAGTGAACAGAACCCTCGCATGATTAACCTAGGGGTTGACTGCTCACCTGATGAAAAGAGAGATTTTATCAAGCTATGCAGAGAATTTAAGGATGTCTTTGCTTGGACATATCCCGAGCTAAAAACCTTTGACACTAATATTATCCATCATAATATATCGATGGAGCCAGACACTAAACCCTACCAGCAGAAGCTGAGGAAGATGCGCCCTAGCTTGGAGCCTTCTGTCAAGAAGGAGCTAGAAAAGCTCCTTGCAACAAGAATTATCTTTCCAGTCATGCATACACAGGGGATCGCGAATTTAGTACCACTTTGCAAGAAAAATGGTGACATTAGGATCTGTGTTGACTATAGAAACTTTAATAAAGATTTCGAGAAAGATAATCACCCTATTCCCCCCATGGAACAGATCTTATAGAGAGTTGCAGGTTCATAAATGTTTTCTCTCCTCAATGGTTTTTCAGGGTATAACCAAGTCTTGGTTGCTCTTGATGATCAATTAAATACAACTTTAAGGATCCCTTGGGGAACTTTTTCCTACATGCAAATGCCATTTGGGTTGGTAAATGCAGTTGCTACATTCCAACGAGCAATGGACATAGCTTTCAGAGGAATTATGCATGATTATGTTGTTGTATACTTAGATGATATTAATATATTTTCTAAAAAATGACATGAACATTTGTTTGCCCTGAAACAGGTATTCGAACGTTGCAGAAGATACAGAATTTCGTTCAATCCTAAGAAATCAATTTTCGCAGTGACTGAAGGCAAGATGCTAGATTTTATTGTTCCGAAAGAAGGTATGATTATCGATCCGGAACGCATAGAGGCCATCGCAAGGATTGGGTTTCCAGGTACGCGCAAAGCCATGCAATCTTTCCTTGGTAATATAAATTGTGTTCGCAGATTTGTCCCAAATTTTGTGCAAATTGTTAACCCCTTATAATTGATGATTAAGAAGGATGCACAATATAAATGGTTTGATGGACAACGAAATGATTTTATTGAGATTAGGAAGGCTATTGCAGAAGCTCCTGCCCTTATGTCTCCTGACTTCAGTAAGGATTTTATTTTATATACCTTTGCTGCTGACTTTTCCTATGTTGTTGTTCTTACACAGAAGCACCCAGACGATCTCGAAATTCCTATTTCTTTCATGAGTTCAACATTCAAGGGCGCAGAGTTGAATTAATCCCAAATAGACAAACAAGCTTATGCGGTTTATAAATCAGTTAAACATTTTAGACCGTACTTATTGAAGTCTAGAACTAAAGTAATTGTGCCTTATGTAGCTATTAGAAATGTTCTGATACAAAAAGAATTGGGGGAGAAAAGAGCCCACTGGATGACAACTCTGAAAGAATACGATTTAGAGATAAGACCAGCAAAAATAGTGAAAGGCCAAGGTTTGTGTTTGCTTAACGCCCAGTCCAATGATTCTGTAAGACAAAAAATCGAGTGGGAGCAAGAAGAAAGCGCCTCAACAGGTTCTGTAAATGTTATCACTACTCAAGCATCTTACTAGTATATGACATTAATTTTTTCTTAATTCATGGGTATGCTCCTAAAACCCTTGAATTTAGAAAACGCGGAGCCTTAATATTAAAAGCTGCACCATATCAATTCATAGATGGTGTTTTATTTAGAAAAAATTATGATGGTGTTTTCATTAGATGTCTATAGAGAGCTCAAACTAAGAATATTCTTTTGGAATTTCATGCAGGGCCTGCAGGAGGACACTTCTCAGGAGAAACCACTGCCCACAAGATCTTAAGAGTGGGTTGCTACTAGCCTACTTTGTTCAAAGATGCCTATGCTTATGCCAGAATATGTGAACCATGTCAAAAGTGTGCTGGCAAGATGAAGAAACCTGCATTTCCCTTCCAGCCAGTCACAGTTCAATTCTCATTCCAGTAGTGGGGTCTGGATTTTCTCGGACCTATTAATCCTCCTTCTTCCCTGCAACACAAGTATATTTTGACAGCTACAAACTACTTTACCAGATGGGTAGAGACAGTCCCTCTTAGACAAGCGAACACGAGCTAAGTAATTTCATTTCTGGAAAGTCAGATAGTCACAAGGTTTGGTGCTCCGAAATTACTAGTGTTTGACAATGCTTCATATTTCTTCTCTTTCTAATTAACTCAATATTCCCTTGAAAAAGGGATAAAATTAAAATTTTCTGCAAATTGTTATCCCCAAGGAAATGGATTAGCAGAGTCTTCTAATAAAAGTTTAATTAACATCTTAAAAACGACAGTGGCTACTCACCACAAGAATTGGCACATTCAGTTATACAATGCTCTTTGGGCAGACCATGTCACTCCTAAAGAGGCCATTGGAAGCTCCCCTTACTGCTTGGTGTATTGTAAGCAGGATTTCTTACTAGCCAACCTCATGATACCTTCCCTACAACTAGCACAGTCTGTGCAGGAAGGTGACTCTTCTCCACTCCAGCATATAATTGATACATTACTCAAACTAGAGGAGGACATGGAAAAGTCTAAAAACAAGTTGTATCAACATCAACAGCTTATGAAGAGGTGGTTCAATGAGAAGTCTTCATCTGACAGGGAGTTCTCTGTGGGGGACTTAGTTTTAAAGTGGGACAAGCAATATAAGGACAATAATGATTACACTAAGTTCCAACGCTTATGGCTAGGACCTTTCATTGTTATAGAAAGATTGGTCCTAGTACTATCCGGTTACAAACACTGGAAGGTGTTTCAGAAACCTACCCAGTGAATGTCCAGCTGCTTAAGAAGTACTTTGTTTGAGGAGAGCATGTTGGTCCACTTGTACATAAAGTGTGGTTTGTTTCTTTTCTTTTGGTTTTGATTGATTTTCTTTTCCTTGTGATTCTTTTCTTTTTAATAAATCTGCACATTTGGCAAAGGTTGTTTATCAGCGTGTCTCTAAGACTAATACAATCTGAAGTTTTCAGGTAGCATGCCAACTTCTTTTCCATTCATCCTATATCAGAAAATGCTCTTCATGGAATCAAACAGTCAGTTTTTATAGGGCCTTGATTGATATCTTCCAACTATCATCAACATCTTTTAAATATTGGTCTGATTAATTGAAGTTGAAGAGCAGACTAGAGATCTTTACCTTGTGTTTCATGAGTAAATGGCATAATCTCTCATAGCCTAGTTAGACTTATCTATTCTGGATTCCATTCCGATCACTTTGATAATAATTTATCTCAATAAAAGTAGATTACAAGATGGGGGGTCTCATTACAAGCCAACCCATTATGTTCATAGATGTTTAAGTGGAATGACATCTCCACATCAAGCCACCAAACTTGGGAGATGACTTTCAGCTCTAGCCGGAAGATGGAAGATCCTATCACAGGTTGGTCCATTCATGATATGCAAAGCATCAGTGAGTAACACTGCTTTCATGTGGTTACCAAGCCATGGTAGTGTCTTGTAAGCTATGCATTAATAAAATTTTGTTTTCTTATAAGCTGGTTTGTTGTATATAAGGATAAGGGAGGTCTTATTACAAGCTTCCCTACCATGATCATGGATTTGATTTTGGACTAGAATTACCACCTATGGTCACCAAGTCATGGTAATTGCTTTCAGTCTAGAGAACAGAAAGACAAGGAGTCTCCTAACCTAGCTAGCTTGGTCAGATTCTGAATAAGGTTTGTGAATGGCATTTCCAACATCTGATCACCAATTCAGGGCAATGGCCTTATATCATCATAAGTCTTACTTTAGCTGAATATATATATATATACATGTACATAAATGCATAATTAATAAATCCAAGGTGATTCATGTATTTTAATCCAGAATGGCTCTGAGTTTATTCCAAAGGTTAATCATAAATCTACCCTTCCATGATTACATAAAGGTATAGGATTTCTATTTTGATCCTAAACTACCTTACTAGATTAAATATTATCATTAATTGGTTTTGGATGGGAGTGTATTGATCACATGACTAACTCTATTGTTTTGATTGTGTTTTCATGAGATCATTTTGTGGATTGTAGGTTGAAACATGAGTTGGTTGGCATGTCTGCTTTATAACTAAGGGTATCATTTACAGAGATAACTAGTTCTTCCGAGCTAGTCGCCATTTGTTGTAGACCACAACAGATCCCATGTTTTATCCAAAATATGGGAGCCCCAATTTCATGTCAAAGAATAACTTAATTGATTTCAGGGTTGCATAGTCTGTTTGCCATTCATTTTTGCTGCCTTTGATTTGATTTAATTAAGTTAGTAATTTTTTCTTCTTAAAATTATGCATTTTTAGTGTGTTTTTTATGAATTGTGGAAATACGTTTTTGAGTTAAAATTTCGATCATTCCGTAACCCGCAAATTGCGGATTGCAGACTCTTTGGTTTGCATTTGAAGTTTTTCCTCCTACAACCCGCAACCCACAAATTGGGGATTGCGGGATGCGGAAAGGGGTTTTTTAGAAAATTGCACGTAAATTTTTCTTCCTGCAACCCGTAACCCACAAATTGCAGATTGTGGGATGCGGAAAGACCTTTTTAATAAAAAAGTAGTTTATACTCCCCACAACCCGCAATTGCGGGATGCGGGAAGTACTTTGACCGTGCGTTGTGTTTTGTGTTCTACAACCTGCAACCCGCAGTTGCAGATTGTGTATTGTGGAAGGGTGTAAATATTTATGAATAACGAGTGCCCGCACTGGGCATCCCACATCCCGCATCTCGCATACCGACCATTGATATACGATGATCTGACGACCTTAATTGAATCTTCCAAAATGATTTGAATTCTTGATTTTTCATTCTTTGATAATTGTTTTCGAGTGTTAATCCAGTTTTCATCTGCGTTATGCTTGATCAGACATGAAGTCCTTGAATCCAATGATTTCCTAATGATTAAAACTCTGAGATTTCACTGTTGATTACATGTATTATTATGTGAATTTATCATGATATTAAGCCAAATTTCAATTGATGCGTGGCTGAATGATATTTCGCTCGTAGAAACGTTAATTGCAATCTGCACATCGTAGATGCGCAATCATGCTAGTTAGCTATACTCAATCAATGTTAAATACTGTGGTTTTATTTCCTATAACGGTTACTATGAATAATCTTATAGTTTACGATGAGAGTTTCTGGCATTTCTGTGGTTTCCATGCTGTAAGTAAAATGCAAAGAGTTTCTGGCATTTCTATCAAGCATTTTGTTGAGAAAGAGCCTCAGCCAGTGGAATACTCTGAACCGATTCCTGCACCATTTGATGCTGATGTTTCTGATGATAGCACAGATAATGAAGAGGGAGATGACATGATTCAATCACGATTAAATCCACATATGAATGAATCCATTTCAACAAGCAGAAGAAGGGTGATAAAGAATACGTTGATCAAGATAATACGATTGTCCGGGACTTATTCATCAACTTGCCACCTGTGTGTCCTGCAATTTCTCTCAAGGACGATCTGTTAACTGATTTTTTTGTTTTTGAAGATATGTCTAGTCCTTGTGAATCCAAGGAAGATTTCATATGTTCCTCGCCAGCTACCTCCAACTGTTCATGATTTATCTTGATTATCCTCAGCTTACGACAGGATGTTCTCGAGAATATGTGGTGCAATCTTTCTAAAAACTGTATGATGCCCAGTTTGGGGTCTGAATTGGTTTATTATTCCTATGTATAAGGATTGTTAGATGTTTTAGGCCAAGGGGAATCCTTTTCTTGGCCATTTTTAGGATAATTTAGTTTTGATTATCCCTGCTCTGTGGGAGATTTGATCCTGAAATTATTATTTTGTAATTATTATTTAAGGGGTTTTAGATCTCATAGCAACGGATGGATGGTTAGGGGACAAAATCGCCAAAAGAGACTGGAGATGCTCTGTTGTTGCAGACTATGTAATGTTTTGCAGGCCTTAATACACAATCAGTTTTCTTCATCTATCTCTTTTGTTATAATTTGTCAAATGCATTTGATGGATTGTGATTTTGCTTCAACACATTCACTAATATTGTTTATTGTTTGCAATCAATAACTTGCATTTATCTACAGTTTAGATTTCTCTCAACTTATGATCTTTGTAATTGATGTTTTAAATGAATGTTTTTATCTAAAACATTTTATCTATTTTTGCAAATGATTCACAGAAAACATTGAGTTAATGTTAATTTGTTAATTAACATTCAAGATACAGGATAAGCTTGTATGCACTTAATTCTTAAGTTGTTATTGGTTGAATGTCTTTAACTGATTATATCTTGAGCTGTTGAGTCAAGATACGGTTTTGCATGTCTGTTGAATTGGTGAAAAGATTTAGTAATTTTCAGATCAAGCTATCTTGTGCACAAACAAATCATTCCTCTTAGAATAGGACTGCCTTAGATTAGATTTCTTTTCAAAGTTAGACTAACTCTTAGGGTTAGGAAAACTCTTGTATTTCCTCATAGGAAGGCAGATCCTCTCTAGGATCAAACACACACAAGTGCCAGCGGAGGACTTTGTATCCATGGGTGTTAACCACACCAAACAGCTCAAGGATAGGGTAATAGTTGCGTAGGCTTATCTGAAGCCTTTGGATGGGTTTTCATCCCCTGTTGTTTTCCTTGAAAACCATTCCAACACATACACAACCGAGGCATCAACATGGGTATAGCCACGTAAGGTTTACTATATGACGCCAGGTTCCCGATGATGCCATTGGCAGCGTGGGATGCCCCCAATGTGTCGCTCTGGGAGGAGTCGGTGTGGGGGGAATCGGGTAAAATGGAGTATAAATAGCCGGACTGGGCATAGATAAGATTGAACTATTGGGATTTAAGGATAGCCTCTTCCTCAGATTGAGGTCGTTCAGATGCCACATCCTTAGTGATGGCTAGTATAAGAGATTTCAAGAACCACTCTAAAAAGATGCGGTCGTCCAATTTTCTCTTACACAAACTGCGTCCTTTGCGCAATTCATGGATATGGTCCATGATATGGGTGGCCGTGTTTTGTATGTAAGATAGGAGGATCTCAACACCAGCATTGTAACAAACTGGTAATTGGAAGAACCATAGGAAAGTGGAGGCAAGGGACGTAAATGTGGAATGGGTCCCATGTGGCTGGTCAATATACCACTTGGATGTAGTGCCAATGAAGTTTCATTGCAATAATTGTAGTCAGATAGATTCATCCATGATGGAGTTAGAGGAACACCAAAGGTGGAAGGACATAATATGGTTTTGGGGGTCTTCTCCTCCCTTCCCCTCGAATTTGGGTATGTCCAATGGGAGTTTGGTGGACATAGGAGGCCATGTGGGATCATGTCGGATGGGGTCGTTGGTCAATCTGGCTAGGTCAGGAAGGTTGAGACTGGCCATGAATGGAAAAATAGCAGAAAGATGTGGCGTGGGTTTCTGGGAAAGTGTGTTATCCGTGGCGGCTGTTATGGGGCCACTGCCCCCAATGTGTGGAGCAGTGGTATGAGCCATGATTGGGATCGTAGGACCTTCGGTCACAGGAGGGGGGACCATGTAGTAAGGGCCTGTGCCCCTGAGTGTGCCACTAATCATTAATGGGACTGTAGTGGTAACCAATCCACTAACCATAGGGATAGATGTAGTGGTAGGAATGCTGGGTGTAGGGCCTAGGTATGGTATAACAGGAATGGATGCTGACATGCTAGCGGGGTTAGTGGTGGATCCTCCACAAACCATCCTGTCGAAAAAGGGGTTGGAAGTCATACCATCTATGGGGCTAGACGGAGCTGTGAATGTAGTGTTCTTCGATTTAGAATCAGATGTGGTATAAGGGGAATCGGGGTCAGGTGATGAGGCTCTGCACCTGTCGCGAGTGGTGTCAGGTAAACCATGTTGCGGGACTAGCCCCATAGGCGTCGAGACTATCTAGGAGATTCAATGGTGAGGATGAAAATAAACTAAACGGGTTGTGGTGAGTGAAAAGCTCAAAAAATACCGATGCAACCGTGTTGTGCAATAGGAGAGCGTGAAAAAATATGGAACTCATGCCAACAACAAGGTCAAAATGCTTGATGTAATAGCTCTGTTACAACAAGCGGAGCGATAAGAAAAGTGGTCAGAACACCAACAAGAAAAGGCTCCTTAAAGGTAAAAATAGTATAATCACTAATCCAATGGGAGGTGAGGGATCATGCAAACACCTAACTAAAACATCTGGAAGCTCATGCAAATCGTATCCTCCGTAGGGTGATGAAATCAGTAGTCAGACGATACAAAATGGGGAACCAAGTAGGTGGGGGATATCCCTCTACCGAGAGGGATCCTAGGTAAAAGATCCCTAGATAATGGCAACTAGGCTACCCCGTTAATGCCACATCCAGAAAAAGCATTCACCATGTCATTCTTTTGGTCGCTACACCCCAAATATGGAAATGTAATGAGGAAAGCGAGTAGGTGTCCTTCAAAACTAGGTGGAGTGCGGCAGTCCACGTAGTCCTCCGGAACCATTCTCATGACTTACCCTCCTAAGGGAGAGGCCTTTTCCGACAAATTGGTGTATAGCCATGTCAACAAAGAGTAGGGGATTTTGGTACCCTGATGGACAACTTCTATGTCTCAAGTGTAAGTGACGAAGGGGTATTGTTTGGATGCTTATCCCTAGTGTCCTACCTAACTACAAGATTCTTTTGTGTTCCCAAAATGGGGTTAAGTGTTGGTTGAGTTAGGTAAATTTTAAGGCTAGCTTGATTTAATGTGACTGAGTGTGTGCACAGGTGATGTTGGCAGCTAGATCGAAATGTAAAAGCTAATATTTAAATGTTGAACAATAAAAATGATGAAATTAAAAACTCTTTTTTTTAATAAGAAAGTGAATAATAGACAAGGACAACTCAACTACGAAGGGTGCTACTGTAAATAGGTGGCTGTTGGCAAGTTGGAGGAAAAAGTAGTAAAAGATTTAATCCTGAGTGTAGCTTTCAGGCCGGATGGCGAGGCTGGAAGCGCAGGTTTTGGGCCAAGAAGTGCAACGGGGAGTCCGGATGGCAAGTTGGAATGCGCTGCTGGTAGCGTGGGTTCAGGGCCAGACTACGCAACAGGCAGTGTGGGTTTAGGGCTGGAATGTGTGGCGGGAAGCATAGGTTTAGGGCCAGACTGTGCAGCGGGAAGCACAGGTTTAGGGTCGGACTGCGCGTCGGGAAGCATGGGTTAAGGGTCGGAATGCGCGGAGGAGGTCGCGTGGACAGCAGGGAAGGACACAACGGGAGCTGCGACAAGGTAGCCGACGGTTGTGGTGAGCGATGGTTGGAGGGATGGATGCGGGGGTTGCTGTGGAACTTGTGGAAAGAGCCGTGGGTGTAGGCACGGATGTGGTGTCGTGGGCCGCGGCTTCGAGCGGACGCACTCCGGCGAGGGACAAGGATATGAGTGGGGGCCATGGGAAGGGAGGGGGGATTTGCAGCCAGGGCTGTTGGGAGATTGCAATGGACTGTGACCGGGGCCGCGGTTTGCAGCAGGTAAACCTGTGCTATGGTCCGCCGCTGCGAGCTCACAACCCTCGCTGTAGGCCATGGGTAAGCTGATCCATATTTTATGAGCAGAACGAAATGAATACAGATTATTATCAGATGCTTAACACAAAACAATAGAGATACAGTAAAACTGGTTTTCTATTCAATAAGGAAATAAGCTAGAACTGTAAAATGCAGCGGAAAACAAGCTTGCTGGAATGGTGGTGGCTTATCTCTGAGAAGAGATGTGACTGCTGTGCTCATTTCGCAAGAAGATGGTTACAATGAGGCTCTCAAGGCCTTTTACAATAAACAGCAATGTCAAAAACCCTAGATGTCCAAAAACCTAACCCTAGGAGATGAAGCGCCAAAAGTCATGTGGGCCCCGTTTGGGTAAGTTAGTACATCAACTTCCCGCGGTCGTAACTTTTGCATACAATCTCCGTTTGGGGCACTCGGTAGCTCGTTGGAAAGGTCTATCCGAGATTTACAACTTTCGACTAGGGCCAAATGAATGTCGAAGGCAACCATTTGTCCCTCCAAATTGCCAAAAAAGGTCGTTTAGGGCCTCAAAATGGCCCCGGAAGTTCAGGACCCGAAAAATTGCTAAAAATAGTACAATACCAAAATTGCCATAAAACTGTTTTGAGCCAGTTGGAAAGGTGGGTGGCCACAAATATTCACCTGGATCATAAGAGCTTCACAGCCGCACTTCAGGCCGCGACTTCAGGCCATAGAAGCATGAGTAATTTATCCTTTGGTGATGTACCCTCCCTTGGAACGTAGTGATCTGTGCGGTAAATGGAAGCGATTATGTTAAAAATTAATAGTACTGGAAAACAAACACACAAACAAAATGTGTAAGAGCTTCAAAAACTAAGCACAGATGATTCCCAATTGTAATAAGGAACAGTTGATCAAATCCATGTTTTTACAACATCACAAGACAGATCATTATGCAGAAAATTAATTCTTAGAGATCAAGTGGGATCTTTTTTTGACAATTGATAAATATCATTTATAAACAATAATTCACTACTAGAAAATAAGAGATAAATGACGAGGCGACCAAAAAATTTGGTCACTGCAATTTTTTCATGGTAAAATGACCAAACTTGAGTGAGCCAACTAAAAATGACCAAAGGAATGATCAATTGGGTCACGAGATAAAATATATGACCAGATAACAAGTAACAAAACTAAAAATGACCACATAACAATAACATTAAGAATATGAATTGGTCATTTATTTGGTCATTATTAGTTGTGTCACTCCAACAATGGAAAATTGCAATTTTGAAAATGAATTTGTAAAATTTACTAAATTTTAACACTGCAGATGGATTCAAAGAACCCCTTAGGGGTCTCTAAATCCATCTGCAGTGGAAGTAGGGGTCTCTGAATCCATCTGCAGTGTTAAAATTTAGTAAATTGTAGAACCCATCAAGGATTTAGTGGGTTATTTCGATAGTCCAGTTAGTGCCGTGTCTCAGAGATTGGCAATTTCTCGTTAAAAGCATCATCATGTCTCGAATTTTATACCATTGTGTTTAACTTATTTCACTTTTTAAACTCATATTTCATTTGGACAAAATCATCATCGTTTGACCCTTTTGACACTTAGTTGAAGTTTCAGTAAGTAAGAATCTTTTGCATCTGATCAGTTGAAATCCTTCTATTTTGTGCCTCCCGGTTAATTTGTCGATCTTCTCTATATGGATGTCAACTCATCATTCCTATGTGTAGAATGTTAGAAATACCACCTTGGTCTTCTTGTGGGGAAAAAAGGCCTATATCCTCCATTTCAAAAAATAAATAAAAACCCTCCCTTTAATATTAAATCTCTCATCTTTATAATTTATCCCTTCTAAAATTCTATTACAGAAATAGTAAGATTTTAAATATTTTCTACTCTTCTTTTATGATTATAATTTTAGAAATACACAACAATCTCTTTCCCCGCCTTAATTAAAACGGGTCCCTTTTAATTAACCCTCTATCCCTTTTACCCATTCTACATGTTATGAACATCCCTTTTAACAAATCCGCCCATTTGTGGCATAGCCACATAACCTTCTTCCCTATGTCTCCAGAAGTTTCATTAAAACACAAAGGAGAAAATAAATTCTAAATAAAAAGGCCTTATCTCATACCCCTTTCTATTACTCACCCCTTCCAAATGCCATATTTATGCATAGAGGGGGTCCGTTGTACCAAAAACAAGGTGGTCTCTGCATACACCAACTTGGTGTCTTGCTTAGCGATGACCTTGAAAATAGACTATTATTATTATTATTATATGCTAATGTATATAGCATATAGTTATTAATATATATTAGTTAATATATTAATACATTAATACATTATATAGTTATTATATATTTATATAGTTAATATATATAATATATTTATATTGGTATTAACAAATTTAAAAAACCAAGATTATAAATAAAACAAATATAATAAAAAGACGGAAACTAAATTTAAAAAAAAAGACAAAAGAGGGAAAAGTGAGGAAAAAGTTAATGAGCTCAAAAAAATGAGTAAATTAGAAAAAAAGAACCGGAGGGAAAATAGAGCAAAGGAAATTAGGACATTTTTCAAAATGAAGCTTAAAAAGATTTGATCTGTAGGGGTTGAATGAATGCGAGAAAAAATGGTTGAATCATGCGGGCTATACACTTGGGTCTTCGGTTGGCATCTCGTTCATATTTCAGGATGATATTGAATGTATGTTGTAAATTGTTGTTGGGGGGTATCTACAACTCGACCCGTCTACAACTCAGCCCAGTCTCAGCTTCTCCACTTCTCCAAGGTTCGTTCACTTAATTCTTTGCTAGGGTTTCATTTGTATTTAATTATTTGTTTCATTTTTGTTTGTTTTAGGGTTTGAATTCGAGGTGGCTTGACCTCCCTCCTTCCTATTATGCATGTTTTGCAGGGTGAAATATATGATGGAAAGAGTCACAACAAACTGATTCCTCCTCTTAGCACCAAAATCTACATTGTTAAAAAAATTGGCTTTTGTTGAATTTACGTAAACTAAGTCAAGTCTCTCATCCTATTGTGTAATTTTGGTCAGTTTTTCATCACTGCAAATTAATATTTAATCTTGTGAATCTTGTGATTTATTCTTGTTCTTTGGCTAGAGTCTAACCTATTGTTCTTTTGCTTCTATTTGAAAAAGTGCTAAGCAACCCTTGCTTTGCTTTTATCCAAAGTTCAATATTTAAAAAAATATATTATTTTGAAATTATTTATTATAAGTAATTTCATTTTAATAATGAATGAGATTCTATTATTATTGTTTTTTTTGTAAAATGGGTTTCATATTATAATCTCAAGCTCCATTCTTGAATCAATTCCCAAATCGAAACCTTGTTTCCAAGTCACAATTGTTGATGACATATTTGGTCATTAACGAAATTTAGCTCGCAAAGTGTTTCGAGGATCCCCACGGCCTATCATTTGTATAAATATTTCACCTAGCCTAGGTCTCTAGTTAGCTTGATGTTGACTTGGGTTTCCACTGCTAGGGATTCTATGATTTTTTTAAATGATTAAGTTAACAATACACAGTTTATGGCTCATGGTTTGGTCGCATGCCATGACATACACGTGGATTGTTGCACCGAGTGAAGCAAGGTGCTCTATAGCCCAGTATGGGGGAGATCCTATAATGTTTGTCCATGTTTGTCCTTATAGTCGACCATAATAAATAATGTTTTTCTTTAACATAATAATAATAAAAAATTAATACATGTATTTTAGTTTGAATTAAATCCTAGGCTATATAATACATGGACGTGTATTTTCAATTGAATTAAATCTTAGGCTATAAACGTTTGTCTTTATTATTGTCGTCCATTAATTAAAATGTAAAAAAAAAGTAAAATGTAATGGAAAGTATTTAATGAAAATTAAAAAAGTAAAATTTAATGAAAAGTAAAAAAGTAAAATGTATTGTCGGCCATTAATTAAAATGTAAAAAAAAAGTAAAGTTATGGAAAGTATTTTAAAAAAATCCATTTCGGCTCATAAAATAAAATATTATGAAAAGTAATTAAAAAAAAGATGTCCGTACAGGAAGAAGGCGACTGTTATTTTTTTTGAAGATGGGATATGATATGAGTATGCATTAGAGAGATGCTAATATGTTGTAGTTATCCTTTGTTTGTGAGATTTTTGGGTGGTCAAGCCAGATTGATAATTATGTATGAGAAACATACATTCGACAATCTTTGTACTATTTGATTCGTTTTTGAATAACAATAGTACGTTTTTTTTTTGTCTCCTGAAAAAAAATAAAATATAAAATTAAAACTTAAACCTGGATCTATCAATCAAGAGAGATTAAATTTGTTGAGTTTAAATTAAAAAAAAAGAAATACACCTCAATAAATTGGATCCCTCTCAATGCTTGATAGATACGGGTTTAAGATGAATTGTGAGTATTTTGATGATAGAAGATCTAGGAGCTACGGAGAACCTCACAAAATTGAATTAATTTGCAACAATAGTGGAAAAACTTGAAAAGAGGAGATAATTTTACACACAATGTAAGCTGAATATTTTCATTAACTGACTGTCTAACATGTGAAAAAATGTTAGTAACAGGTTTTTATTACATCCATGAGAAATTCGAGAGCATTAGTGAGCTCAAGCTGCGTGTACAAGTCAAAATTGCCAAATGGGCATCAATCCCCCCTAGGTGGGTCCAACTCAATCCCAATCATCCCAAACAGTCACGAATTCTGGTGTGAAGGTGGCTGAAGCATGCTCGGTCATTAATGAGGCCAAGGCAGGCGTGGGTGAGCAAGTAGAGGAGGTTGGGGGGACCAAGGGAGCATTAAATGCTCCAAATCTAGCCAAAAATGGGCAAAATCCACCCTAGCGCCCCTAGTCAACTGAAATTCCCCAAATCAAGGAGAGAGGGCGCTCCAGCAATTAATGAGGGCGCACTTGTTGACAAAACAGGAGGCTGGGTGAACTGGTTTGCTTGGAAGTGGGTGTGAACACTCTCAAAAGTGGGTATTTGACCAACTATAGTCACCTAGTCCAAACTATGGTTTAATTAAGAACATGAGCAATAAAAATTTATGGACTATGGTACTAAGTATGGATTACTGTTCTAACGTGAATCTATGTTGGTTATAAATCAATTCAACAAATCACTTACAAAATGTTCATATTGTCATTTGATAAGGTTAACATGGGATTGGCTAGATGTATTATTTTATTTAAAAAAAATAAGAGATCTTTTATACTTTTTTCCCTATATGCTTCTCCTTCTTCTTTACCTTTATGCCTTAATACTCCTCCTTGGTTATGTACTACAAAGTATAAATTAAATAAGTTCATCTACATTTAAATCTCTTACCACCATGTCCATTATGTGACCCTTAAAACCATTCTTTATTTATATTTTGTTCATAATAAAGGCTTGCATTCCCTTATATTAAAAAGAGGAATATCATTGTTCACTTTATATCTTATTCCACGATTTATCATTGATTACCATGTTTTGAACTTTATAAACATTTACCAAAATATGCATAGATGTGTTGTCCATAATGGTTAATCCTAAAATCACGTTACCAACCACCAAAGCTAGGTGCCAAGTTAAGCCAAGTCCTTTGAAGGGTTATATATATCACATGTCAAGGATTATATGAAAGAAAATTCTATATGATTTCAAGTAGAACCATCGTACCAATTACAAGATGTTTGGTCATGGAAGGCATCTAAGCGTCGTCAGAAGTCACTGGTATAAATGTGGGGACACTTTCAAACATTGTGCAAACTCATATGTAAAATGATGAGCAGATTGTTCGAATACGATGACAGAGTAGTTGGTCACTATATGCTCCATTGCTAGGTATCCAAAAAATTTAAACCATACATAAATGTATGAAGTCGCGGACAAGCTGATGGGGTGTCTATTGAAGGAAAAAAAATCGTGGAAAACATAATATGGTTAGCACACTTGGTTCATTTTCTGAGAAGCATTATTATTGGAACAACCCGTACTATTCTAGTTGACATATAATTTGGAACTGAAAGGGGTCCAGTCTGACGTTCTTAGATGCTCGGCTGCCAAGCGTCCAAAGATATCTCAACAAAACAAGGTAACCATGATCTCGCCCCATTTAGATGAAAAGCAAGTTCGCTTCAACAAGGGTTAACGAAGCGTTTTTTTTCTTCACATAGGCACACCAGAGTTTCCAGCTTGATCATGCACATTAATAAAATAAGTAGGATCTCTACGGGAGGACCTCTCTGATAATAAAGAGAGTACGTCTAATACAAATGATGGTGTTTTGTCAAATAAATATTTTAAATACATCGGGGAACTTCAAGTAAAGGATGCAACAATTTTTTTTAATCTGAGCATGGTCCTGTGGACTTTGCATATATAGGTGAGATAAATTATAAGGTTGTCAATGTAAAGGAACTCATGGACGATTTAAATTCCTATTCAAAACCCAACGCACTGATCAGGCGCACTCCATGTACAAATTTGCAGCAAGTTTCATGTCTGCTGAATATATTACATGTAATAGGAGAATAACCACTATGTAATAATTAATAGACACAATTGAGAAAGCCTTAGTTGAGTGGCAGTCATTAATCACCCGTTAACATTAAAGTATTCAAGCGCCACTACACTGAGAGGATTTTGAATCAAGCGCCACTACACTAAGAGTATTCAAGTGCCAAAAGCATTCAAAGCCATCAAATGAATGGACGCATGGACAGTGTGATGGGATTCATCAATGCATGAACAACATGGTCTCAAGTTGGTTTCCTCATACTGAATAAGCAAGAGAAGTGAGTCCTCTCATGGATGGATTTCATCTTGACAGTGTAATGGTAAAGCGCATAAGTGTGCACATGTTTAAAAAGCCAAAGGGAGGGGTTAAGGTCAAGCTTGTCGCCGACATAGTGATTGAAGGATTATGTCTAGCAAGATCGCTCAAAATTTTGGCTCCATGATCTTAATATATTCCCCATGTAGGTGTCTCGATTGTAATCAAAGGTTCTAGTCTGATGGTTTTATAGAGAAATTATTTGGATGAGACAATTGTTATCAGCTATGATTCTATTGGATATGAACTATAGAATCCATACCTACGTGCCATGATGGAATATGACATGAGGTTTTTGTTTTCTAGATACAAAATCAAATAAGGAGAAACATTTTGAGGCCATGGAACTTTTCTTTGAAAGTCCCATAGCAGGAGGGGATGATCAACGAATTGTTGGAGATATTGTTTGTTGTTATCAAAAAAAATTAAAAGGTCTAACATGGCACTCAAGAAGAAGTTAGATGGAAGGTTCGTGGTGGTCTGTCAAATTTTTCCATATTGTAGGAATGACATGCAGTTTTGTGGATCAATAAGCATTTGTGATCAGTCAATCATGTAATGCTTATGGACTAGGTCTTGTTTTCAAAATTCATTTCAGGATTTGAAGAATAGAAATATTACCTCAATATAACACAGAACACTTGGGCTGCAAGGTTGATCGAGATATATAGTTTGAAAGCTCAATATAGCTCGCTACATAAAACAAAGGGACAATAATGTTGAAGCTTCCCTTTACAAAGGCTACATGGCAATAAATAAAGTACATTGCTTACATGGATGTTGAATACTGTAATAAAATACAATGAAAACACTGTGGCGTTGAATATATATCTGTACTGGTTCAAGAAAAATCTTAAGTCAAGGCTACAGCCTATTTCAGCGGCCTGAGCCACAACATAATAAAGTTAATTAATAATGAAATAGTCAACCTGACATGTTTTTGTAATACCTATCTCTCAACTAAGGGCAGATTCACTATTCTGATCTGGTTTACACCGTCTTTTGTTGTTGTCTTCTCCTTTGGTCAGATGCATGATGGAGGTATTATGAAATCACATGTCACATATATTTCTCTTAAATTTTTTTCACTGGCAGAAGAAAACTTCCAATGGAATCAGATTCCTTGCACCATACTCATTGAGAGTCATTCCTACAGGGTTGTTACAACAACATGAAGTATAATAGATAATGGAGAGCTCAGTAGTCAAGTATGAGAGCCGCGCTGTCAAACTTTTTGGTTGGTCGGCTGGTAAAAGCTATGTTAAATATATCTAATTCTGGAATTTGGTAGAACCATTTAACATATTGTGATATCAACATGTCAAGGTTGTTCTTTCCGAGAAGGCAGTGCAAGTTAGAGATGTCGTGGTTACATATGTATATGAAGTTTGTATTTTATGATGTGTCTTATTATGTGGATAGGTTGCGACGGAATAATGATCAATAAGCATTTGTGATCAATCAATCATGTAATGCTTATGGACTAGGTTTTGTTTTCAAAATTCAGTTCGGGATTTGAAGAGTAGAAATATTACCTCAATATAGCACATAAGACCTGGGCTGCAGAGTTGATTGAGATATATCGTTTCAAGGATAATGCAAAATAATTTGCTTATTTGGGTCATCATGTGATTGTATGTAAAGATGCATCTGTTCCCAAGAGTTCCAATTAGAAGAAACAAATGCAACACATGAGGACCTTGAGATCATATTTTGGGAAACCAATTATGGAGTTCTTTGGCATAAGTGGAGAAGAAATAAAGGTTTTTAGAGAGAAAATTTTCGAAGCCATGACAGGTACAAATCATTGACCACTCATATCTAAATGTGATAGAGCATCCAGAAGCAGGGTATAGTAATCCTATTTAGAGTACAATCCAAGAACACATTTGGTCAAGTAAATCAAGCATTTGAAGAAAGAGATATAGATATATCTTTATTTAGAGTAAATGAAATAATATCATATTTCAAGCAACAGTTAAATAAGTATTATATCCCAAACTATTGCAATAGCTAACCCAGAATTATAGCAACATATATATCAACCAACAACAAGAAAATTACAAGTACCTCCAAGCATGAAGATGAAAACAGTAAATATTTCATGCTTGCTTGGTGACTGTAGCATCCCTCTTCCACACTTGAAAATGAATAAATTAAGGATTGGAAGTGGAACAACTTGAAGGAGATACATCCAGAATTTTTGTACAACAGTTACTTCCCCAAAATGAATGTTGAAATTGTGAAAATCCTCACAACATATCTAAGAGATGATGTAAACCTCACAAGAGTAATTATGATTAAGCAGTGAGATAGAAGAAGAGTGGTCAATGCAGTGTAATGAGCAACAGAATAATAATACAATAGAACTCGGATATAAGCAAAAATACTTCACACACACTTGGTAATTAATCACAACATGGACAAATAAATAGTACAGTGTATGAGGATTCGAATTCCTAAGGTGGCAATTCGAATTAGCCTTCATGGAGTGATCAAAGGATCACTGGAGTGTCATCGAAGCATAACTAGTAGTCTATTTCATCATCGGTGGAGTCATCAATGCACAAGTAACTGTCAACCGTCATTCAAACTGAGTCTAACTGAGTGTGGTAGGTGTAACTGAATGTAACTGGCACATGGAGACACTAAATGAATGAAGGAGGCTCAGTGGAGGGCACATGAGGAGCTAACTGGAGTCAGAATGGGCAGTCAAGTCTCAGTGGAGGTCCATCGGAGTGATACAGTCAGTTGAGAGTCAGTATAGCCTTAAATCAAGGAAAGAACTGAAGACAACTGAAGATAACTGAAGTGCAACTCAGTGGTAGGTGAGAGAGGATGAGTGGCTTCCTTAAATCAAGGAGGAAAGGCACACTAAGCTCTAGGAGGGCTAAAAATGATCCGAGAGAAGCTCCCGGGGGCTAGCTAACTGAGGGCTAGGTGCTGGACTGATGACTGGAATGCATGCAAACCCTAAAAGTGCATGCATAACTGAAAATGTAAATGATCAAAATACTGGTGGGACTAGGATGGAGTATAGGAATATCCTAACACCCCCCCTTAATCCATCCCGAGCCCTGGTAACTAAGACCAAAGGTCACCCAATACAATGAATACTAACAATCAATAAACCGAGGAAATGGGGAAAACCTCATGGGAAAAATACCCCCCCTCAAAATAGACTGTGAGGCACACACAAAAATAAATGCTCCAAACTCAAGCAGGTGTGATGCTTGGTCATATGTCTGGAGGTATCTTCTTTTTGGGAAGAAGTGGATCATGCTCAGAAAGCATGTGCTTGTACTTTCTCTTCAGATCGAATGTGATGAGAACAAATCCAAAAGTATGAGGATGATCCTTGAACCTGTGATTCGAATCAGCTGAGGTAGGATCAAATCTATGAATGTGCAGATAGTATTTTGTCTTCTCCTTCGAACCATCATGGGTGAGATTATGCCAAAAAGAACCATCAAATAATAGCTTGAAATCCAAATCAGATTTAATACTTGAAGAATAGTTTATTGAGATCTCCTTTGAACCAACAGGGGTGAGATCAAAACTATCATATGCATGATAAATTATCCCAAGTAGTGATTGCTTATAATACAAATTAGATCTAAGACTTGAATCATGGTTTCTTGAGATCTCCTTTGAACCATAAGAGGTGAGATCAAAACCAGTAAATGCATGAGAAATTATCCCAAGCGAATGGACATGGTTTCTTAAAATCTCCTTTGAACCAACAGGGGTGAGATCAAAACCATGATGTGCATGATAAATTATCCCAAGCGAATGGCAATGGCCATATTCTTCAATAACCTTCTGAAAGCATGGAATAATGATCATATAGCAGTAAATAAGAGGTGATTGCTTGAGGAGAGCGAATGCATTACCTCCAACAACTGATTTGACCTCCGAAACATTCAATAGATCATGATGCAGACCAATAGACTCTAGTGCAAGAGAGGATTTAGGACCTTCTGCAATATCTAGAGTGTGAGCTGGCACAGAAAGAGAAGAAATTTGGAGCATGAGTGTAGAATCTGCAAGTTCTTCTTCTTTGTGGACAACTTCAATATGAGATGTGTTTGATACTGGTTCATGATCAATGAGATCATCAAGGAGGGCAAATGCATCGATTTGCTTTCTCTTGAAGGGGTTTGGACCAAATCCTTCATTCTGTTTGCCAAATATTTCATCCAGATGGGCCCATAGCTCTTTTGGAGTTTCAACATCATCAATGATTTGGTATAACATGTATTCAGGCAAAGCAAGCATCATTCTTCCAAAGGCCATGTCACCTTTATTCAACCAGTCAATATTCTCTTCAGAGGATTTGAACTCTCTTTCAAAATAACAATAAAAGACATCATGGCTCTTCAAATATGCTATCATTTTTGGTTTCCATTCATCATAGTTGAATGGAGAAGGAAGAGGGATTTCTTCTAAATTCATTGAAGTTGTAGAAGACCTGCAAAAACAATAGAGAATATCTATAACTGCTACTGCTACATAAATGCAGAAACTGCTACAACTGTTGCACTCGAAAGCTTGATAATAACCTGCAAAAAACTCTCAGGAATGGAGATAAACAATACTCTCAACATGCTCTGATACCATGTGAAAATCCTTACAGTTGATCTAAGAGATGATGTATACCTCACAAGAGTAATTATGATTAAGCAGGAAGATAGAAGAAGAGTGGTCAATGCAGTGTAATGAGCAACATAATAATAATATAGTAGAACTCGGATATAAGCAAAAATACTTCACACACACTTGTTAATTAATCACAATATGGACAAATAAATAGTACAATGCATGAGGATTCAAATGCCTAAGGTGGCAATTCGAATTAGCCTTCATGGAGTGATCAAAGGATCACTGGAGTGTCATTGGAGCACAACTAGTAGTCTATCTCATCATCGGTGGAGTCATCAATGCACAAGTAACTCTCAACCGCCAATCAAACTGAGTGTGGTAGGTGTAACTGAATGTAACTGGCACATGGAGACACTAACTGAATGAAGGAGGCTTAGTGGAGGGTGCATGAGGAGCTAACTGGAGTCAGAATGGGCAGTCAAGTCTCAGTGGAGGTCCATTGGAGTGATACAGTCAGTTGAGAGTTAGTCTAGCCTTAAATCAAGGAAAGAACTGAAGATAACTGAAGTGAAACTGAGTGGTAGGTGAGAGAGGACGAGTGGCTTCCTTAAATCAAGACGAAGGGCACACTAAGCTCTAGGAGGGCTAAAACTGATCAGAGAGAAGCTCCCAGGGGTTGGCTAACTGAGGGCTAGGTGCTGGACTGATGACTGGAATGCATGCAAACCCTAAAAGTGCATGCATGATTGAAAATGTAAATGATCAAAATACCGGTGGGACTAGGATGGAGTATAGGAATATCCCAACAGAAATGAGATGGAACTACACTCCAAGAACTTGTGCCCAGCTGATGGTAAATGATCACCTCCTGCACATATTTCAAGTTTCACGCACATAACAGTAAATACACCTTGTCCAATGCATCCAGTAGTTTGAAACTCGACTTTCTGAAGTAGGTGAAACCCCCAAGAAAGGATTTGGCCTTCATGAAAGAAAACTCGGCCTTCTCAATGGATACTTCTGCCCAGATATAGAAGTGCGACTTGTTGAGATAATGTTACAATGGGAACCTTACAAACTCCTTTCAATCTGCTTTGACAATATATTAAATACCCTCCAATGCAAATGTTTCTTCTCTGTGGAAAGAACACCAGCTAAATATGCAACTCATAGGACACCACCTGAATATGCAAGTGCGTCCTCCCTGTGGGGAATGCTAGCTAATAATACAAATGCATCCACCTTTGATAATGAAGACAATGTGGGAGAGATGTTAGTGTTCCTTTTCTTAAAGTGGATACAACCTTAAACTACAGTGCATCCTCTTCCTTCCACCTCAACAAGGAATAATCTTTATATACTTGTGCGGCCTCCCTGAGATATCTAAAAAATGTAGAAATAAGTGCATCCTCCTTGATCTTCACTTCCACAAACCCACTATACTTCCATTTTAGACTCCTTTACTATATTTTCCCTCTTACAACAAAGATAATGGCTAATCTAGTAGAGAATTCAAGAATGCGCCCATCCTCTAACCTATGAATGGACAATACGTTCTCCTTTCTCGGCCCAAATCTATGCAAAGCTTCATTAACCTACAACAAATCTCTCCTTCAATATCTCTGAACACCACAAATATTTATTTAAAAAGGTACTTGAAAAGGGGATCTGAATCCTCTTCTTGGACATGGCCATTTTTGGAAATATGAAGCAATTGGGTGAGAGAACACTAATGGGCGGAGGCTAGCTGGTTGTTCCCATGTTTCATCCACTCAAGTTGGCATTCTCTAAATTTGGTTGTTTTGGATCCGAAGAAATGGGGATTAAGAGAGCCACCAAAAGTGAAGATAACTGTAATATGTGTTTCCTTTCTCAGTCCTCAGATTGCTGAGATCATCATGTCCACTCGTATACACACTGCAACATAGCTCGCAATCATCCCAGAACAAGTTTTCCGAGAAAAGAGACTCTACTACGCTCATTAATCGAACATAAAACCATGTTCCGTGATCGAACCCTATGTGGTGCATCGAAAACCCTACCTCAAAGACTTCGCGGAGGCTGGAAGAAGGTTTGGCATCCGCAGGACTGATTGGTCTTTTGAGTTACAACTAACCCATCTTACGGGAAAGGCATTACCACAGACAGCTACCACATCTCTCGAGAAAAGCGACCATGACACATATTTAGAATGTGCGTTACAGCCGGTCACAGTACATATTTTCTGCGATCTATGATCACATGGATAATAAGGGTGTTCACTGGAGGGTATTTGAATGCTCGTAATGATATTCCTAAAAATCTTTGGAAATAATTTCGAGGTTTCCCTTAAAACTATTGCACAATAAATTATATAATTTTCTCTACCAGGCTTTACATCCCATATTAATGCTATTAGTTGCCGCAGTTCGGGGAAAAATAAAATTCCCCCTCTTTAAAATTAAGATAAATAAATAATAAAATTTTAATTAACATAATTAAAAATAAAATACAAGCCATGATCAGGATAAAAAGGAAGTGATGGAGCTAGAAGTCAAAGAACCCATGGAGAGAGATAGACTTGCTACCCTAGGGAAATCTAGCTATATCTCTATCTTTGTTTTGATCATTGATCTCAACGTTGAGGTCAATTAAATTGTTCTCAGTTATGTTCATGAATTCATTAAATATGCATTAGGGTTCCATAATGTGGATGTGAATTCCTTTAGGTCTGCTGTAAAGTTAAGTTAATAGAGTTGAAGCTATATTGTATTGTTGTAGCAATCACAAATTAATTTACAAACTTGAATCCAAAATGTCCATTCACATGAATCAACATCACATAGATTACCAAGCACGAATGGAGCACTATAGCGTGGTCCTAGATACTATCCATATCCCTTAATAATTTCAAAAATGGTTTCTATTTCATTTTTTTTTAATAATTTTTAACATGCATTTTTTTTTGTTGCATTTGTTATAGGGTATAACATCTAATGTAACTATTCAAGTTAAAAATCATTGTGTATCGTATGTAGGATTTTCTCCTAGCAAGTATATTGACAAATGTTTCAATTAGTTAGTGGGACAACATAGTATCAAGCTTCCTTGATTTTGATTGTATTAGTCATTTACCAATTTGCCATGCTCCAAATACTCTGGAATGATTACATTGTAATATTCACCTTGCAAAAACACATCAAATCGTTATCAATAAAGAGTCTTCTTGTAGCATAATCAACAATACTTAACATGTTCACCTTGGCCCCAATCTCCAAAGAATTAAGATATATTCCTAAAAGCATACAATGTAGCTATGGTTTAAGTAGGGAATTTTTCTTTGAAAGTAAAAAGTCCCCTAAATGAAAGTTTGGAGTGCAGTTTTCCAAAAAATAGTTTTTGGTGCATTTAATATTTTTTCCTTTCAACATTCTTGTAGTTCATAGTATTTTTTGAATATAGATTTATTTTAAATAAAAACAAATGTACTCTTCCACTAAAAATATTTAAAATATTATAGTCATCATTGCGACAATACTTTATGGGTAGTTAAACCAAATGAAAAGACACATACCATGAGAAATGCTATGATATTAAGAAGGAATGCATGATATTAGTTTCTTAGAATTCTAAGAGTTGTAAGACAACTAGAAACTTCCATATTTTGAAAATTCTTTTGTAATATTATTTTTTATAAAAATATTTTTATCCTCAACACTTTGTAATCAAGAAGGCATGTCCTTTCAAAATATTATGGGAAACAAGTAAATTTGAAATAAGATTTTATATTTTTTTGTATCTTCTTCTTGACTTTTATCCAACCCTCATCTAAGAGATTGAGGTTCACACCTTGAGTTTCTATCATTTGTGAGTAGCTATCCTCTAAAAAAATATTATTGTAGACCTTTAATAATTATGCATTTGTGAGTAGCTATCTTGATACCGGTCTAATTAGCCAAAAAAATATTCCTCATGTACTTTCTGATTTGTTATTCTATCCCCACTGTTTCATCCCAAATTATCTCTTGGTTGCTCTGAAAGGGGGTGTACATCTGTTTCCCTGAAACAAAGATTCCATTTCCTTTGTTCTCTTTCACCTATAGGTTATCCTTCGATGGAACAAACAAATCTATGCTAGAAACATTATGTCCTTCCAGATCCACTCGCTTATCTTGCCTACTTTACAAAATTTACAAAGGAGACAATTACAAATAATTATCTTTGATCCATGTTGATGGGATGCCCTTTTCTTTTCTTCCCTTTTTCTTCCCATGCGCGGGTAACTCCTCTGCCTCTTCTGTCGATTGTTCACGCTGTTGTCTTCCTTCCATTCTATCATGGCAATGTCTCTCAACCGTTAGGGTTTTCTTTAACATTCTCTCTAGGCGTGTGTCCATCAAACTCTTTGCGGGATCAACTACCTGCTCGTGGATTCATTGGATTCCTCCTTCAGCTTCCGTTTCACTTTCTACCTCTCCGTGTGGAGGAGATTCCAGGTATTCCCTCCTATGTAACGACCTGTGTTTTGTTGGTTGCAGCCTCCTGCTAGCTGTTTTCTCTTCTATCAAACTCTGTCGACATCCATTACTATGGAATGACCCTCCATGTGTTTCTATGTATGCATGGTTTTCGTTACCCCATGCCTTACATTGATGGTTGCATTACTAAGTTAGGGTTGCAGTATGATCTATGAAAAGCGCCCATTTTATGCACTCTCTCAAATGTGTGTTGCCTCTTTAGAGACCCCTTAATTAAGTATTTTATGATTTAGTAAATTTTAACATGGCAGAGACCCCTTAATTAAGTATTTTATGATTTAGTAAATTTTAACATGGTAGATGGATTGATGAGAGACTCGGGGTCTTTGAATCTATCTGGGTTAAAATTTACTAAATCATATCAAAATTGTTATTTACATTTACATATTGATCTTGTAGTTGCTATTTAGTTCTTTCAATTATTATATAGTGGTATTTTTTATCCCATTACTAAATTAGTCATTTAATTTAGTCATTTCTAATTGTATGCACAAATTTAGTAGTATTTAACTTAAAAACACTGTTATGACTAACTTTTTTAATTAGCTAGTAATTTATTTGCCTAAATTCTACTAGTGGAATAACCCACTGAATCCATGAGGGGGTCTAAAATTTACTAAATTCTAACATTGTAGATGGAATGAGACCCCCTCATCTGCAGTGTTCAAATTGCAAAATTGTAATTTTCCATTGTTGGAGTGACACGACTAAAAATGACTAAATAAATGACCAATTGTTAGGTGGTCATTTTTAGTTTAGTTTTTATCCGGTGACTAATTTGGTCATTTATTTTGGTCATTTTTAGTTTAGTTCTTATGACCAAATTGGTCATTTATCTTGGTCATTTTTAGTTAGCTCACTTAAAATTTCTCAATTTTGGTCATTTATCCCTTGAAAAAACTGTGGTGACCAATTTTTTTGGTGCCACTTATCTCTCATTTTGTACTAGTGTAATAATGTGTGTTATGTTTAATTACTTGTAGATCTAACTAATTGTAAATAAATTAGTAATTTTTGCACACATTTGGTGGAATTTCAGCTAGTTTGGTAAAAACGTAAATTCCGGGATTTACCGAGGAGGTATTCATAACCCGTGTTTTGATTTTAATAAGCCATCCCGTGGGGATATGATTTGTGGTTGGATTTGAAATTTGTAAAATTTTAAGTGATTTTACTTATTGAAATGTGTTAGTAAATTTGTGGATGCTAACTATTTGTTAAAATTCCTCAATGAGTGTGGGTTACTTGTTGTTAAGTGGTTGTAAAAATTTATGTGATTTTACTTATTGAATTGTGTTAGTAAAATTATGCATGCTAACTATTTGTTTAATTTCCTCAATGTATGTATGTTACTTGTTATTAAGTGATGTATGTCACTTGTTATTAAGTGGTTTTAAAAATTTATACGATTTTATTTATTGAATTGTGTTAGTAAAATTATGCATGCTAACTATTTGTTAAATTATATCAATAGATGTAGGTTACTTGTTGTTAACTGGTTGTGAAAATTTATGTGATTTTACTATTGGATTGTGCTAGTAAAATTATGTATTTTATTTGAACTACAATTATTAATAATTTGGTTGTACGTTGAGTTGAGAGGTTAAGACATATGGTGTTTGTTCATATTCTTTATATACTTGCAGTAGTTATGGTCATCAAATATATAAATAAGTAAATATTATTAGTTTTCATTTATTAAAGGTTCAATGTGTCAACAATCAAATATGTAGGTAGTGATTGCTAACTATTCATCATAATTCCTCAATCTATTTATTTTTATATTTAAAACTATTTGTCAAGCGTTTGACAAAAGTCATGAATGAGAAAGCATTGTTTATAAGTAGGAGATGTGAACTACTTTCTTGAATTGAAAAAATAGTGAAGGAATTAGTGAGTTTGATATGTCAAATGTTCAAAGATTATGAACATAGAAACAAAATATGTTTGATGAATGTAGAATTGGGAAATTACAAACTATTATGATCTTCTTGTTTTTGAGCAGGCAGAAGATTGTTCTTAGTAAATTGAAATTACTTTCCATATGAAAATGTTATTAGTATTATGTCAAATAAGTTTCATGGATGTGTGTTAAGAGCACATGAGCGAAGTATTGAGGTAAAAGGTAAACAAAATAATGAAGGTGCATAGTTGAAGTAAGTAGATGGTATGTTGAAGTGGTTGAGTCTCCTAATTGAGATATTAAGTCTATGTACTAAGTGTTTGAATAAATCCCACAATCAAGAGTAAGATTTTAACCATTGATATATTCTTCAATTTGTTAGGAAATAAATGCTTAGGTTTGATCTTATAAAAATTGTATTCCTTATTTATTATACTAATTTCCTATTATGAAATTAATGAAATGAGTAAGTCATAATCTAGGCTTCATGGTATTATGATAACCTTAAATCCTATATGAATATGATTTTGTTATGATAGATGAGCTAGTCATAATAATAATAATAGTAATAATTTTTATTTTTCATATTTTGAGTTTAACTTCTAGATGTTTTCGTAGTTGGTATGGTGGGACATTACATATTGTATTAGAGTGAGCTACAACATTGGTGCCTAATGTGCCTACATGCTCGTTGGTAGTCTATTTGGCTTTCATTTTGAATTGTTGTGTATGTTGACTTGGGTGCATGTTTGTTGCATGTGATATTATTTTTGTGACTATTATATTAATTCATCTAGAAAATTGTTGAAAGAAGGAATACGCCCTTATATTATTTGTATTTTGGTTGAAACAATTAAATAAATTAGAGAGATGCTATGAAAATATGTGCTTGAGTAGTGGGGGTTAAACCCAAGCTTGTGAGTGGATTGATTGGATGATGCATATATGTGGAGTGTATATGTGATTTCTTATATGGTTAATGTGTCATTATCAACGTGGTATGGGTTAAATAACCATCTTTACTAGCTGAAACCACACATAGCAAAAAATAAAAATAAAAAATAAAAAAATTTATGTACTATGGTATGATGACTTAGTATGTGTGCATCGGTAATGTATACGAAGTGTGAGTCAAGATGCAATTAATGTGATGATTGAGTTCAACATGTTAATTTTGACTCTTCAATTATCTTCCTTATTCGGAACTCCATGTGAGCTATCTTGAAGTATGTCACTTTTAACCGTGAATGTAGTTTCACAAGCAATGCATGACATAAAGTTAAAGAGTTAAAATATGACTTGTGAATATATTCTTAGTGAATAAGAATGAAATTCATGTGACGAGTTTAATCTAATATTTGTGTGCTTGGTAATAATTCATTTTGGGTTGGTACTTTTCAACAAATAGCTTGCAACTAGTCAAATACTAGGATGTGCTATGCCCCACTTAGTAAAGCAGAGGTCTATATGATTTGTAAGTGTGAAGGGTTGTGGAAACCATTTTCAGAAAAATTGAAGGCTATGTTCTACCATTATAAGTATGGATATAGAATCTATAATATGGTTGTGGAAACTATTTTAAGGAGAGTTTAAAGGTTGTGTTTTCCTATGTTGATTATGGGTGTGGAATACACATTAATATATATTTATGAGTTAAATAATTCTTCGGGTATGAATGAAGAAACTATTTTGATGATACCACATGGATATGATTAAGAAGGGTTAATCGTGCCTACTAAAATCAAGTAGATTAAATATTCATAACATGAATTTATTTAAGATTTAAATGCATATTATTCTGAGTTGAGAACAATTTCGTGTTACTAGAATATGGATGATATGACATTTGCCGGTTATGAGTATTCTTTTTATAAACATAATTGGTTTGGGTTGGGTTTCCCAAATCAATGTCAAATGTTTGTTAAATTGCTTATGGTAATGCTATAGGTAGGCGTAGTTGACTTTTTAGTGTCATAGCTCCTTCCATTTGCTTGCATTTTCTCTTTCGTCATTTATTTTAGCTCAAGCTAAGGTAAGCTTTAATATAGTCCTGAAAACACAAAATAAATTTGTGCTTTAGATCTTGAATGTGAAAGGAACTTGTTTTTCCTTATTTTGGTGCCTATCCCTTTAGTTGGTGAATCCCAACAACCATTGAATATAAAGATATTTCAAGCCTGGTTGTGCTTGAAATATTGTGGAATACTTTCTTTATGTGGAAAACCCTTATTTAGTTTACTTTTCTAGCTCGCCCTAGTACAACTTGTGGTGGGTGGCTTAAAATAGTTTAAGTAGTCACTTGAAATTATTTTTGTTTCTAGAGTTTTTCATTTCGTTTTGGATTTCCTTCTATGAAATTACTCGCTACTTTGTTTTCTAACTTATACGTAAAATAAGCCATTGTGTGCATTTGAATTTTCCTCACTAATGGATTCTTTGTTACAAATTTCCTCTTAATTAGTTGGCTTAGTGGCTAGTTTCATAAAGAGGCCTTTGCATGTCTGAACTCTCGCTACTTCTAAATATGACCTTAATAGAATATGAAACCTCATATATAAAATGGAACCTTGTGAGGTACCTTGATATAAAAGCGCCCATTTCCTTGGTTAAGAACTAAAATAACATTTGACTTTTCACCCAGATTTTGGCATTCATTTGTAAACCATTTTGTTTCCCTCTTGTGAGTCCCCTAGAAACCAATCATAGTTTATTGAAAGCTATGTATTGTTTAGCAACCAAAATCTATTTTAAACATTGGACATAGTTCGTTAGCACTTTGGTGATTCACTGAAGGTAGAAGAGTTAAAGAATTTGTCTAGACTCAAACTATATTTTCAGCTACCTTGATGCAATTTTGTATAATTGATATATAATGGAAACAGTATGCTCAGGTTGAGTACATTTTTGTTATTATTGTTAGAAACCAAGTGACATCCATAATTTAGTTTAGGTACATGTATGAAGTCCCCTTCTTTAGAAGGGATTTAAGTTATTCCTTCTTCTACAACCTCCTCAAGTTTCACATGGTTTGCATGGGTTTATTCCATAGATTGGATTGAGTAAATTATAGTGGTGGATGCTTGAAGCATATCTTGTTGTAGGTATGAATTTTAGATACCTGTTCCTTTTTAAGTCTCTTGCACAAGATTTTTTATGGGTATTTGTGTTTAGGCTTGAGTTCCTAATTGTATACATTTTTGCATGAGTTTGGTGAAATCGTGACCCTACTTTCACAACCAATCTATGTTGGTGTAATAACTGTGGTCATGGGTATGTGTATAAATATCAAATTTTCCATTAGGTAGTTGAAAATGTGAATGCACACCTTGGTTATGTTCATGGTATTGTTAAAATCATGACAAGTGTGGTTGGTAATGACAACAATACAATATGAATCATTGGAAGTGGAAGCTATCAATGAAAGAGTGTTAATCATAAAAACAGTGGATACTCAATTATTTAAATGTGCTCTTATTAATGTTTATATTATGGTTTTGGTTGCTAGCAATAATATTTTGTTGTGGACTTATGATTGAATTTCCCACTTATATATGCCATTGGGTATGTGCATGTATAGATTTGGTCCATCTCTTATTACTCCTCTTGCTTCCATTTTGGGATGTGGCTACAAGTATAAACTATTAATGATTTTTGTTCGTTATCTATTTTTCAATATAAACATTTTCATGCAGAAAAATGTCATATATGTATATGTTGAATGCCAAGCTCTTCATATTCTAGTCATGCAAGTTATTTCAATGGGAAATCGTATCCTTAGTGTCATATCTATGTGAGTATGGAAACTAATTGCATTACCCTGAATCTATGGTTACAAATTCCAATTGTATGAGTTATTATTGTGTCTATGGCTATAGTATAAACCTTAAAGGCCTTGATTAACCATTGAATGTAAGTTGTTAGTAACCCTCTATATATATTAAGTTGTTCATGTTTTGTTTGTTTTCCATGGTAAGTATCGTTGAAATGAGCTAAGTGTTTTCATTGTCCATTGTCGGTTGATACCTTGTGATTGTTGAAGAAATTGTGGTTGTTAGTGGATTGAAGTGGCTTGTGGTTTCCTGAGGGTATTATGAATGTAGTGTCCTTTGAACTATGATGAATGGTTGCTTAACTTAACAATAGAACTCCATCTTCTTTGTATCCTAGAATCTCTTCAATATTATAAATTCTATTTACAATTTTAGAAGGATGAGTGTTGGACCAAGCCCATCTCATCTACCCATTTGAGTATCTTTGCTCCATTATATTACCATACAAGTTGGAGGACATCACACTGATCAATAGTTTTATAGTGTGATGGGTATTGCATATCTCCATTAAAAATAAATTAAAAAATGAAGAACATGATTGTGAAACTTGTATACAAAGCTTGAGGAAAGTCTTTGTTGTACTTATATTGAACATATGGCTAGTTTCTATTATCTCATCTTGAAATTGAGCATGTAAATCTTACACTTATGCTATAAATCTACAATTTTCATTTTATTATATGAAAACTTCGGGCCAAGTTTAATACAAGAGGGGGAGTATGTAGTGTCCATTTTAGACGGTCTAGCCCATGACAACGAAAAAGGGTTCTTTTGATGAATTAATGTATGAGTCATATGTGTCATACTTGTGTATAGACAAATGTTGCAAACCTGGTTTGGCTCATACGACTAGTGAGTGATTACATATATATGGTCGTACTTTTGATTATGTCTATTAGATCGATTTTGGTTATGTACATGTTATATGGATGTTTCTCTTTCTCCATCTGACTTATGACATAGGTGTATGATATGGTTCATGATGCGATGTTGAGAATACGTATGTATCCCCAAACTTTCAATTGATATATTTTTTGCTTCAATTCCGTTTTCGTCGAAAAAAAAAAGAATTGATTCAATAAAGTTTCAGGATATGGCCAAAATTGAACCAATATGTTCGTTCCATTTCATCAATGTGAAAATATTCTACATATCGTATCGTATTTTGCCATAGGTCCAAAACTAGATGTTCCTCCAAGAAGATAGAAAGAATCCGACCAATTTTTCTTAAATAGAAATGGTCGGAATGAATCAGAATTATTATATGGACCATGAAAACGAAAGAATGGATCTAATTTTTTTTTTTGACTCGGGAAAAAAATTCCATTCAGCTCTGGGAAAATTTGTTTTTTTATGATTAATAATTTGTCCATTAGTTCGTCTCTTATTGCCAATAAACAGAGAGGATCTGTTGAATCTCAGGTATTTTATTTAACCAATCGGGTCCTAAGACTTACCCAGCATATGCAATTACACGGATGAGACTATTCATCCTAAAGGGGTTTGTGGAAAATTTTCGGCAAACATAAGCAACTTCTGGTTTGTCTCTACAAGAGGGATAAACTTCGTTACGATGAATTAATTGGTAAATTGGGTATTCGTGGGCTAAAAACCCATTAATTTTTAAGTTTTCAATTCCAATCCAATTTTTAGAGATCCCGGATCCTGATTAGTTGTTCTTTTGTTATCATTTATAAAATGAACCGGAGAGGGGTGACATATAACCATGCTTACTGAAAGACCCCCTAATGGTAAGTATGGATCCTCATTATCCATCGATGGTGTTCTTAGACTTATTGCTAGATGGTAAAGATGTTATCGACTGTCAACCTCTATCAGATTATTTACATAGGGTTGGTCATTATTGGGTGGAACTAATGATGAATTATGATGTGATTAATGGTAATTGATTGATATGATTATGTATACTTAACCTTGCAATGAGTAGGATTTGGCAAGGAAATTGATATTTGCCAACAAGGATGCTCAGATCATAAATGTTCATGGAGGTCATGAATACATTTGGTTAAAATGTACTTAAGTTAAATTCATTGTGAATTTTGCTTGATGATTTTAATCTATGATCTTATGTTGTGTGTAGGTCTCGGGAAAAGACCTTGCCAACGAACCATCAAATGGGTATGATCTCACAACCGGTACCTTGAGATGAAGCGCAGTGCCTCAATGCAGAATAGATGAGAAGCCATGGAAGTTAGGGCCCAGAGTCCTAAGTCCATGGAATATCAAGAGGTGGAGTCTTGAATCTATGGAATAGATCAAGGTGTGGAGTCTTGGATCTATTAGTGCGTGGAGTCCTAGGTACAGGAAAAGGGCGTGGAGTCCCAATAGTGGTGTGGAATCTCTATTCCCTAGTATAAAATACCATTTAGAGGAATAACTCAACTAGGTAAACTAACCTAGGCTAAGATGAATTAATTTACTTAGAAATTTACCCACTTTTGCAAGGATTTAAAATCTAATGGTATTTTGATCAAATATTTAAAAATGAAAAAAACATATAATTGGAAATAACCTCAAAGTGAAACATGGGTGGGGTAAATGTTAGGTAAAAAGAAAATAAATAATTATGGAAAAATGGAAAGGGTGACACATCAAGGGAGGTGATGAATAAAACATATTTTTGGAGTTAAATAATCAAATTATTTTTGCATGAGGGGATGATGTGTCATCCCACTCAAATGTTATAAATAGAGAATGACCCCACATGGGTGGGGGGGAGACCCGAAGAGTACCCAGATGTTGCAAGAATGGATCTGGGATTTCAGAATTAGACATCCGGGTTACTTTGTTTGGTTGATGGAGGATTGAGTGGTGTTAGAAGGAAGAGGGAATTCTTCCTTATTTTTCATGTAACCCATCTATTGCTGCATTGGAAAATGGTTTGTGAGCTGATACAACTCGGGGGGTTCCATGAGGATAAGTTCTCCCTGGATAAGGCTAGGTGGAAAATCAGTTGGTCCTTCAAAGTTGGCAAGGCTTAGAGCATCGAAAGGAGGCATTCGAGATGTGGAAGAAATTATGATCAGGTATAATTTTCATGTTTGGTAAGTATATTTTGATTATTTGGTAAATATATTGAATTGGATTTTATACTTGACTTAATAAATTATAATGTTTTAGAAAAACTTAAATAGAATATTGATGGAATAAAGGGTTTAATTATATGCATACAATTGAATTGAATTTGAATTGTATGCAGATGAAGAATTAAACCATGAATGAGTAGAATTAAACCATGAATGTAGTTGGCACCAATTTTGGTTAAATTTGTTTCTAGAAATTGAAACATGAATCTAGTATCTACGGGTTTCCAAAATAAAATTAATAGAATGTTTAAGGAAAAATACTTTAGGATTTACCCCAATGACCCAATCTTGTCTCTATTTCTTGCGTTCTTATATCTTATTTCTACATGATTATTGTTTACAGTAGAAATATATAGTAAATGGCTTATTTATAGTAATACATACATGGTTTAATGTGTGGTTTGAGAATTATGAGTTAGAATATATTTAGTTGTTTCTTATTAGCTTAAGTATATAATCCATATGTTATAATTGTTGTATGAATAAATTAACGCTCACACTTAATTCATAGAAAGGTTTTCATGCAACATGTTTGATGAAATATGTGAATGAACTCCTGCATGTATGATTGTTTTAATTTGGTGTGTAATGTTTAATTACTCATATATCTAACTAATTGTAAAGAAATCAGTAAATTTTGCACATATTTGGTGGAATTTGAGTAGTTTGGTGAAAAAGTAAATTATGGGATTTACATTATGATTTAGCATAACTTCGGGAGGTATTCGTAACCCTATTTTGATTTTAATAAAAGTGGTTTGGAAATTTAGTGGGTTGTTTTCCAAAGTAAAAGCCATCATAATGCTAACTATTTGTTTAATTGCTTCAATGGTTGTACGTTGCATGTTATTAAGTGGTTTTAAAAATTTATGTGATTTTACTTATTGAATTGTGTTAGTAAAATTATGAATGCTAATTATTAGTTAAATTGTTTCAATGGATGTAGGTTACTTGTTGTTACGAGGTTATAAAAATTTAGGTGATTTTACTATTGAATTGTGCTAGTAAAAGATAACTATTTGTTAAATTGTCTTAATGGTTGTAGATTACTTGTTGTTAAATAGTTATAAAAACAAAATAGTACAAAATCTTCACCCAATTGTTGGTAAAAATTATTGTGAACATACTTGTAATTCAATATACATATTTTATTTGAACTACCATTATTAATAATTTGTTGTAGGTTGAGTTGAGAGGTTAAGGCATATGGTGTTATTGTCATCAAATATATGAATGAGTAAATATTATTAGTTTTCATTTATTAATGGTTAAATGTGTGAGCAGTCAACTATGTAGGTAGTGATCGCTATAAGCAGGAGAAGTGCACTACTTTCCTGAATTGAAAAAATAATGGAGGAATTAGTGAGTTTGATATGCCAAATGTTCAAAGATTATAAACATAGAAAATGAATGTAGAATTGGGAAAATACAAACTATTATGATTTTATTGTTTTTTAGCATGTAGTAAATTCAAAGAGGTAGAAGATTGTTCTTAGTAAATTGAAATTAATTTACACTTGAAAATGATATGAAAATGTTATTAGTATTATGTCAAATAAGTTTCATGGATGTGTGTTAAGAGCATAGGAGCGAAGTATTGAGGTAAAACTTAAACAAAATAATGAAGGTGCGGAAGTGAATTCTATCCATGCATAGTTGAAGTAAGTACATGGTGAGTTGAAGTTAGAACATGGTGTGTTGAAGCGGTTGAGTCTCCTAATTGAGATATTAGGCTTATGTACCAAGTGTTTGAATAAATCCCACAATCAAGAGGAAGTCCAGTATGGGGGAGATCTTGTTAGTGGAGTGTTTGTCGAGTAACAAAATAATACAAAGTAAACAAAAAAAGAATAATACAAAGTAAAAAGTAAATATGAGACTTAAACTAGAGACTTTACTTTTTACTTTTAATACAAAGTAAAATGTAAATATGAGATTTTAGAGTGTTTGTTACAAAGTAAACAAAAAATAATAATACAAAGGAAAAGGTAATACATATTATGTAAGCCATAAACAAAAAAGAATAATACAAAGTAAAAAGTAAATATGAGACTTAAACTAGAGACTTTAGAGCTTAGGATTAGGTGGCTCAGGTATTGCACTCAAGAATCTATTCAAAGAGAGGTTTGCACTTCAGGAGATTTGATCTCTCTTGGGGCTTGCTAGAGCCTAGGTATTCCTCAATTTGTGAGAAAATATATGCTTAGGTTTGGTCTTATAAAAATCATATTCCTTATTTATTATACTAATTTCTTATTATGAAATTAATGAAATGAGTAAGGCATAATCTAATCTTTATGGTATTATGATAACCTTAAATCCTATATGAATATGATTTTGATATGATAGATGAGCTAGTCATAATAATAATAATAGTAATAAAAAAAAAATCGATATTTTGAGTTTAACTTCTGGATGTTTTGGTAGTTGGTAAGGTGGGAAATTACATACCCTCTTGGTAATGGATTGGCCAAATCCTCTAACAAAATTTTGGTTAGGATCATTTAAAAAATAATAGAATCAAATAAAAGAGGGTGGGATTCAATGTTAAAGTATGCTTTGTGGCCTGATAGAATCAAGACCAAGAAATCAATTGGCACTTCTCCATTTCAGTTGGTGTATGGGACTGATGCTATAATCCCTACTTAGCTTGGCTTACCTATTTTGAAATTTCTTCAAGAGGAAATTGAGTAACCTAATGATATTTAATGAAGAATTTATCATTTTATTGAGGTTTAGCGGACCAGAGACATGCTGGTTGAAAAAAATCAAACTTACCGAAATAAGATTAAAGCTTTATTTGATCGGAATGCTAAAGAAGATAGCTTTCTTCTAGGAGACTTAGTGTTAAAGTGGGATGCTATGAGGGATGAAAAGTTGAAACATGGTAAGTTTGATCACCTATAGATAGGCCCTTTCTGAGTATCACAAGTCCTTAATAGTAATACTTATCTTGCAGAACTTGGATGATGAAAATCGTTTTGGAGGCCCAGTGAATGGGTAGTTTCTTAAGAACTTTTTTATTTATTGAGACTATTCGGAACCTTTGTAAATATTTAGTTTCAATTTCATTAGCAGTAGTTAGAAAAAATAGACTCCACATCCCAATGGAGTGAAAGCATGGGTTTAGTTCCAGCTTACAGTTTTGTAAAGTTCAATCATTTTCAGATTGCACAGTTTGGATATTTCTAGTATGGCGAGAAATATTTGTTTCAAGGTACAGTGGCCAATCAGAATCAGGAAAGAAGGTGCATGTATGCAAGTTCTTAGTACTTCACAAGAAAGTATTATCCCCAGATGGAGCTATTGTTTGTACTCAAATTTACTACCTATAATTTCCACACTTACCTGAGCTAAATCCTTTTTAGGGTGGTCTTTTTAAAACCCTATTCTTGTTGACCCTTTTTACCGGCTAGCCCTTTACCTTTGATTTTCCAATTTTCTTGTTATTTGTTAATTTTTGTTTGAGTTTGAGAGTTTGACTATTTTGACAAGTTGATTGTTTGCATGATTTATGGAAGTTTCATAGTCTGTGGAGATGTTTTGATATGTTTTGATCATGTGCAAAAGGTGGCTCTCAAAATAATTTTGGTTCTTACAATGTCCAAGAGTTTCATGATTCTGTTGTGAAATCCCGAAGTTTCATATGTGTCGACGCTACAGATTGAGATAGTATTCTTCAACACCTTACAAAATGAGCTGCAATTCTGTAGCAACAAGCAATTTTGGTAATAATTCGGCACTGAACAATCACATCCAATTCTAAAACAAAAGTACAAACTCATCAATATTAAGTCATTGCAGAATCATGTTAGTTGGCTAGATACATGTTATAATGAAACCTGCCACTGACTTATGTTTCAAGTTGGTTAGTCCTACCTATCAAATCAACTGTATGAAGATCCTGTTATCATTAAGCAGGATCGTGTGGAGGAAGACTTGATACGAATATGATCATCTCGTTATACAAGTCTGTCGTCGAGGTGATCCATGCCTAGTTGTCAGTTGCAATGCTGGAACCAATTGTTCCCGAAAAAAGATCCTGACTTGGATGACCAAATATATGGGATGATAATGCTGTAGTTCGTGAAAAGATAATTATTTCTTTTCATGAAAAGGGAAATTACTTGTTTTGTAAATTCAATTGGTTTTTTATAATCATTTTATGTTCTGCGACTCTTTATCAAATATGCATTCTTCAGCTATTACATCGTAGACTCATTTATGGCACCTCACAAGGGAGGGCATGTAGTTCTCCATGAACCTGATGCGGTATTATTAGATTTCTATCCGAAATCCAAAAGAAAATTTCAAGAGGTTGTCTTCTACGAATTATGCCATCATCTTGAAGGGCATAAGTAGTAGGCATCTCGAGCCTTTGTTGAAGTCTTTGATGGTCACCAACCAATCCTGGAAGGTTTAACTATCATAGTCTCTGAAGAATGTATTGCGTGCATTTGTCTTGTTCCTCTAGAAGGCGGAATGTGGTTCAAACAACAACAAGTGAAAGTATGAGACTGTAACCAGTTTCTGATGGATCAACATCAAGATCATGAGTGGAAAAGGGACATCCCCAAAGCCTGGTTAAAGAAGGAATGGGAAAATATTTTGTAATGTACCCGAATTCCCCTTTAGGAATATTTGGGAAATGGGGTATAAAATTTTTAATTTGACTGTCATGCAACAGATATGTTATTCTCATAATACAAATCATTATCTTTAACCATACTTGTTAATTGTATATCAACCAATTTAAACTTGCAACTCATCGTTACTCTTAAACCTTCTTCATGTCCTAGACTAAACATGCATTATTATTATTTATAATAATAAACCATTCTTTACTCAAGGGTCCTTACATTACTACCACTCACCATAGGAGTAAGAAGTTCAAGGTACTAATTTACATTCATCTACATACATCACCTCTATGAGAATCTTCTAAATCCTTAATTTAGCATAACAACTGAACTCATTAACTTAACATACTAATTGAACCCTTGTAAGTACATCATTAATAGGAAATATGTCCAATAATTATCTTATTATCAATCTATGATCCTTAAAGTATCTATCTTTTCATATCCAGTGGGACTAGCTAAGGAATACATGACTCTTACACACAAATTCCCTTGGTTGTCTTGCATGATCAATGTCTTATAATATCAACAACCTCTATTATTTAATCACATAATAACAATGGACTATATCATTCACTCATGTTCATATCATAGACATGAATCTATGGATACAGACACACCTATTCTTTTATAAAGCAACAAAACATCTTATTGGGTAAATATCATAACCATTTAAATACATGCATGTATTATCATTAAACAAATTATGAAAATCAATATAACATTTATACACATAATTGAAAACAATCAATAAGACAATCCATGATGAACATATATATTCATAAACTTTTATATCCTTACAGCAAGGAAATTACTTATCTGGTCAATTTGAATCAGGCAATTGAAGGTTTGACTGCAACTTTCCTCCCAACCATTCACTCTCTGTCTGATGTATATTTCTGACACTGAGAGGCCACTCCCAAGATGGAAATGAATCCACTAGGGTAGAGTTTCTATTAAATTCTCCATGTACCCATTTATTTAAATATATATATTTAACTTGACCTGCCACAAAAGTATTGAAATCAAGACCACCCTACTCGACTTCTTAGTATTATTCACATGGATCAAGGGGCTGCACACTATATGTATCATTGGTATTTTAACTCTATTTCCGTTTATGGAAGGGATAAGCCTTTATTCATTAAATGTGTGTACAATAGCCAACAATGATTATGCATCGTATGCAATTTAATATTTTAGAGGTCATGCTTCTTAACCAACACGATAGTGGTCAAACCAAAATCAATAAGTAATATGCAAATATCAACTAATCTAAAACCGACGTGAGGGTGGATGATTTTCAGTGTACCAGCATCATCATGGTTGTCCAGGGTGGATGTACTTGGGGATGAACTCAGCTCAAACCTGCATTCCATTGTCTTCATGCGATATTTCTTACCAACTGGGGAGTATTCCTTGAAATGATTGCTGCACTTGATTTCATCATCCGAGGTGAAGATTGTTCTCACAGGGGAGAAGTTGTCACAGTCTACCTCATCCAACACCATTTTTCGTCACCTGCATACCTTCTTTATACTAATAGGTACGACTTTATTACAGTCTTGAATGTTGGCTCAGATAAGAACCTAATATTCTCCTGAAATGTAAAAAACTGAGAGAAAATATTCATCGTGGCTTGCTCCTTACGAACTACAAAACTCCAAAACCTTTGGCCTTTGGGCTATCCCCACACCGCAGAGCTCCATCGCTTCCATATATATATATATGTATGTATGCATGTATGTATGTATGTATATACACATATATATGTGTATACATATATACATACATATATACATGTATATATGTATATATACATGTATACACATATACATACATATATATACATGTATATATGTATACACATATACATGTATATGTCTATACATATATACATACATGTGTATGTATATATATGTGTATACACATGTATATATATATATATATATGTATATACATACATACATACATACATGTATATGTATATGTATATGTATATGTATATGTATATGTATATGTATATATATATATATATATATATATATATGTATGTATATATATATGTGTATACGTATATATATGTATATATGTATATATGTATACACATATATATATATACATACATATATATATGTGTATACATATATACATATATACATATATATACGTATACACATATATATATACATACATATATATATATATATGTATATACGTATATATATATGTATATACGTATATATATGTATATACATATATATATACGTATATACATATATACATACATGTGTATGTATATATATATGTATACACATGTATATGTGTATACATATATACATACATGTGTATACACATATATATACATACACATGTATGTATATATTTATACACATATACATGTGTATACATGTATATGTGTATACATCTATACATGTAAATATACATGTATACATCTATATATGTGTATACATGTATACATGTATAGACATGTATACACATGTATACATGTATACATGTATACACATATATACATGTATACATGTATACATGTGTATACATGTATAGACATGTATACATGTGTACACATGTGTACACATGTACACATGTGTACACTTGTGTACACATGTGTACACTTGTGTACACATGTGTACTTGTGTACACATGTATACATGTGTACACATGTATACATGTATACATGTGTACATGTGTGTATACATGTATACACATATACATACATATATACATGTATACATGTATATATACATGTATATATGTATACACATATACATGTATATCTGTATATACATATATACATATATATGTGTATATATGTATGTATATATACATGTATATATATATATGTATATATACATATATATATCCATATATATGTATATACATACATATATATATAGAAGCAATAGAGCTCTACGGTGCGGGGATAGCCCAAAGGCCAAAGGTTTTGGAGTTTTGTAGTTCCTAAGGAGTAGGCCGCGATGGATATTTTCTCTTAGTTTTTTACATTTCGGGAGAATATTAGGTTCTTATTTGAGCCAACATTCAAGACTGTAATAAAGTCGTACCTATTAGCAGAATGAAGGTATGCAGGTGACAAAAAATGGAGCTGGATGAGGTAGACTGTGACAGCTTCTCCCCAGTGAGAACAATCTTCACCTCGGATGATGAAATCAAGTGCAGAAGTAATTTCAGGGAAGACTCCTCAGTTGATAAAAAATCTCACATGAAGAAAATGGAATGCAGGTTTGAGCCGAGTTCATCCGCAAGTACATCATCCCTACACAACCATGAAGACGCTAGTCATTGAAAATCATCCACGAGGACAAATCAAGGCGTCGTTAAGGAGTGAAGGAAATAAAGGACCAAGCAGTGCTGGTGGTCGGCAGGGAGATAGGTATTGGAGAAATCCCAGAATACCTTTCTTCTTCACTGGTGGGAAGGGTTTGCGAGAAGCAAGTGGGAGAATTTTGATTAAGGATTTGGATGGATTCAAACTGGAATCCGATCCTAGACCAACTCCCTACCTTTCATATCTTATCGATGGGATGGATCCTATTTTGATTTCATTCGGAGATAGATAAGCAAAGACTTTTGAACCGTAATTGGGGCTGGGGTACTTCTGGCTTAATTCTCAAAAGATGGCAGGCATATTTTGATGCAAGAAGGGAACCACAACATATGAAACATATATGGGTCATACTTCAAAGACTGCATATGATTTTTTGGACAAAAAACAGTGTTGGAAGCGA